>JANRGV010000104.1:36455560-36469631 GCA_024734035.1 Alethe castanea | reverse complement strand
AAAAAAAAAAAAAAAAAAAAAAAAAAAAAAAAAAAAAAAAAAAAAAAAAAAATCCATCGTCCTTTTTCCTTCCTTTTTTTTTCCACTTTCACATTTCTTAACCAAAACAACACGGGGCCATTCCAGTCCTTCTCAAGCCAGACAAGAAGCACGCTGGGTTTTTCTCTGTGGTGCTACACCCAGGAGTCAGGAGAGCCTGGGTACTGTTCTGCTCGGTAAGAAGATCGTCTGGTGGAATAAAAGTCTACATAATTGGTGGTTGATTTCAGTCCATACTGTGTTGTGTAATCTGAAGTAGCAGGAAAGTGAACTCGATCGTCAAAGTAAGGGTCCTCATAGCTGTGTGGAGACTGCAGGTACAACCGGTAGGCATCGTAGTTTTTCCTGGTGGTATCCTCTTGGCTGTAGTACAATTGCTGATGCTGCCGGTAAAATGATAGCAAAATAAGCTTTCAAAAATACAAATGGAAAATATTCTTCCCAAGTGCAGCTCTACCCATGACAGTAACGCAGGTTTCAAACTTCCATGAAACGTACAAGGGAAATGGAGAAAATGCCCCTGAGTCTGCTGTGTGTCTCCTACATCACTCAAAGGGAGCAACTCCACAAGTGCACAACTTTAGAGCTCAAGTACAGTAAGTACAGAACCTTGGCATACCTACCAAAACCAGCCCAAACTCAAGTCAGATGCCCCTGTGAGAAGGTGCTAAAACATGTGACCCGTGGGGAAATGACAGGGAACCAGCCAGGCTCCTGCAGCCTGAGGCCCTGTGCCCAGAGCCCCAGGCTGCCTTAGCCCCTCCTGCTGAGCCATCAGCTCTACCCAAGCACAGCTCTGGGCTCACCTGCAGCCGGCGGTTCTGTTCTCTTGCTGGGGAGGAATAGGAGCTGATGTAAATTGGTGAAGCTTTGCTGGAACCTGGGAGAAAAAGGTTAATGCTTAAATTTCATCTTTATTCATTCAGCCGTAAGTCTACTGTTTTTTATCTTGCCTTTTATGGAGCACCCATACTATTAAATCCGCAGATTTCAGTACCTACTAACGATACGATGTAATAACAGAATGAAGCCAAATGCTGTCTCTCAGCAGCAGGTACAGCAAAATCAGGAGGCTTATGTTGCTGTTTGTCATTTTACAGATTCAAAATCTTTAAAGCAAGGAATTTCCTTCTCTTTAGTCACTGTCATCTATTGGTTTGCTACTTGTGTGACATAGTAAGAAGGAAAAGAGAGATCTTGGAAAAGATGAAATCTCGGTATAATATAGTAATATAATAATATACAAATGCACATTAAAATTTATAGCATCATCATAATATAATGTATATAGTAATAAAATTTTTTGTACTAGGATTTTAAATAAAAATAAGAATTCCAACTGCCTCTCACCTCCCAATATAGAAAGGGATCTGTGTTTACTGTGGTACTAGGCAGTTTTTCAGAGTCAGGTGACAGCCTGCCCTGTACCACAGCCAGGGAATACAAGGAACGGAAATGGAAAGCACTGGTTGGCAGTTGTCTGTGTAGCACTGAGAACTCTTCCCACAAGGAACAGTTCCAGAAGATGTCAGCTGGTCGCTTACCAGAGTAGATGTCTTTATGTGCAATGACATCGCCCTGGCTGCTGTAATACTGCATAGGAGGGTGCGTCCTGTCGTAGTCAGAGCGAGGCTCTCTGATTCCCAGCAAAGCTGGGGACGAGGATGTGCTGCCAACTGACGGGAAAATAGAGGTTCTCAACATTGACAACAAAAGCCTTTCACACACCCAGCCCTCCTCACCACTGCCTGCTCCAAGGGCTCCCAGCAGGGGCTGCCAGCAAGGTACCAGAGACTGCAAGGGGCTGTCACTGCTCTCTGGTGCTTACAGGCACACACTGGACTTCTGTGACACTCACAGCCCAGATACCCAGATGGGACCTTACCGTGCCTAGGACATGATGATACTCTGCTAATCGTGATGGTTTATCTCAGTTAAACACAATACTTAAGGCCACCCTGTCACTTGTCCAGCCTACCTGGCCTCAGTGACCCCTGTATACACAGGTGGGTCCTGGGCATGGTGTGCCCCGGGAGGCCAATGGCCATGCGGGGATCCCAGCAAGGGATCACTTTGTGTTCCTCAATATGCAGCTGAACCTCAGCTGCAGTTGTGAGAAGTTCGTTCTGCTAAATCCTCCCTGGTCTATGTATCACTTGGGCTTTGTTGGCTCAGAAAGACTCCAGCAATGGGAGAAAAATACTTAAAAACAATTTTTAGAAATTTTCATTCAAAATATTAGTTCAATGATAATTTTTTTCCACTGATGTGTCCATTACATCATAGCTCAGAATTCTGTGTTATTATGGATAGTTTAATTACTGGTATTTCCCTGGCATATTCATGGCTAAATATGCCATGTTGGTAAAATTCTGACATGGGTCAACATAATAATGTGTGTTTCAATAATGAAGCGACTGAAACAAGAACAACTGTTGCAGGCCAAGCGTGTCTGTTCCAACAGGCATCTGCTGTGCCCAGCACAGTGCTGCACAGCCCCTCTGGGACTGTGAGCCTTGCACCAGCTTCCACTGACTCCCTTGGGCTTGGCCATGCTCTAGAGCAGGAAAGCAGACACTTCCTATGAGGAACTTTTACTAAACCCTCTTTGAAATACAGCAGCCTCTGAATATTAAATTAGACCTACTTGTCATTCAAAGAACTGGAGTAACTGTTGTTCTGCTGGTGTATCCTGGGAGAGAAAGCGCTGAGATAGAAATTGGCCATTTACACTTTTACATCCTTTTACACTGGGTAGAATGCAGTCATGCCCTGAGCCTAAGCTGTACTGGCTTCTTTGGTGGGTGAGAGGAACTCTGGCACAAACACCATGACAGGCCTACTCCTTGTAGGAAAATAAATCCCTGGTGGAGTCCTTGTTTTTCAAGTCAAGAATGTCATAAAGGAATGTGGAGGGGTTGTTACTTTTTTGTAAAGAAGTAATTAAACAAGAGCATTGTAGGAACTGATCACTAATTTTAGCAGTCACAGTAGGTAGGTATTTCTCAGTATTAACAGAGATCTGCCCTAGATAGCCCCTAGAAGAGCAAATTGGGTAAAGTAAAATGCCAAATGAAGACAAAATAGGTGGCTTCAGGTAGGTTTTGTATCAGCCATCTTGAAGATCTAAATCCTAGCACTGAAGACATTGAAGGAACAAAGGTGAGAAATAAATGAGAAGGAGTCAGAAAAGTGAGGATTTTGGGTTTGGTTGCTCATTCTTATGGAATATGACATAGTTGGGAACGAAAACGAGCTCCACACTGTGGGTGTGTTGCTCTTTGTGCTGCCAGGCCCCCATGTTCCCCAAGGCCACCCCACAGTCCCCACACAGCGCAGGAGGAGTGGCTTTGAACAGGGCAGTGCTTGCTAACAATGTCCAGCTCTATTCATTGAGGATTTTACTTTGCAGCTCAGGGAACACTCCTAGCATGTGCAGTACTTTGCTCAAACACCAAGGAGCAACAGCCTCTGTGTTTTAAACGGGATTAGTACCAAACTGAGAGGTTGTTTGAGTTAAAAACATGGGACAGCAGGTCCCCTTCACCCCCCTGACTGACCTGACTGCATGACAGGTGACATCTGCTGATTGGCTGTGGATAGAGAAGGATGGGATTTGAATCTCTCCCGTTCCAGTGTTGATACTGGTGTAATAAAGTGACTTTGATTCCATCCATCCTGTGGAGAGGCAAAAAGAACAACACATCAGTATAAATTGCAAGTTATAAATAAATGAGGAGCTTTTGTGGCACCGTTTTCCAGTGTAAGCTAATTTTACAATTTACCTTTTTGTAAATGCTCCGGAGGTCTCGGTACTGCCACAGCGTGTTCAGTACCTGAGCAGCCGCCTTGACAACCTTCAGTGAGGACCTGAGCAGATGAAGAATATAGCAGTGTCAGAAAGCCACTGAATTCCACTTCAAAAGAGCAGTGTTCCTGGGCTTTGTAACAGCCTGAACCTGAAGCTGTTTGTGGGGCAAACCAGACCCTGCCTCACCAGTGTGAGCACAGCCAAGCCAGCAGCCTCACCACGAGATGGGGCTCCTGTTACCCCGTTCCCCAGCCACAGCGGCCTCCTGCTGCTGACCCAGCACACACCCACAGGGCTCACTTCCACTGGACAACCATGGGGCAGCAGAGAACTCGACTGACAGCCTCCCTGGAGCTCTGGCACAGCAGGCAGGACCAGCTCGCCCCAGCCAGCACCTGCCTGGCAATGCTGCTCCAGGGCATCCCCCCAGCCATGTTCTCATTCCACTGACCTAAGGGCTGCACTAGGTACAATTCATGGTTGCTGGGATACATCCTGACAAAGGTGCCCACACAACATGACTTGGACAAGCTCCAAATATTTTATTAATCTTGTAGATGTTGAAGAGGTGACTGGCGAACTCATTTAACCTGAACAGGTCCCATGACATGATTACTGTGAGCAGCTGTCCCAGCCTCCAGAAGCCTGGGACAGAGAACACTGCCCAGGACAGCAGTACCAGTCCCTCCTCCCTCCCAGGGAGACTCCAGCTGATGGCTCCTCAGACCCAGACTGCAACGGCAGATCTTTTTTTTCCACTCAAAAAGCATTTCCCGCATTCTTAAGCATTTTAAATGGACACAAACAGCTCAGGTATGATCTTCGCTGCCTACTTGCCTGTCTCCTCTTCCCTTTGTGATGTTGACCAGCTTCTCTATCCCGCCGGTGTCGGCGAGGGCCTTGGCGTTCTCCATGTTCTTGCTGGTGACCTCGTGCAGGGCGCAGCAGATCGCCGCCACCGTCTCGTCCGACAGGATGCTGGGCCCGTTGCCCCCCGGCAGCCGATTGACCAGGTCTCGCATGGCATATTTACCTGCAAACACCCACCCACAGAACCAGCTCAGAACCACAGGCTGGTCCTTCAGGCTGGAAACTGCAGGACTCAGCACAAAGCTGCAGCTGAAGGCACTGACAAGCAGTATCAAAACCTGCCAAGAACTCACATTTCACAGAGAGTCAAGGGAGATCACAAATTGAATTTTTTTTTCCTTTTAGCTTAAAAGTGTGAGTAGCTGAGTTTTGCACTAAAAGAGGAACAATTTTAAACAATAATTATTTGTAGAAAGCAGAATTGTTTAAAGAAATACGTTAGGCTACTTATTATGATTGACAGAGAAGTGCATATTGCTGGGCTTCATCTATAGGAGGATTAAGAGAATCCTTACAGTGACTGGGAGTTCTTCTGGATGTTCTGCTCACCTTGTTTGCTACCTGTCAGTGCTCAGCTCTGTCAGGCTCCAGCTGCTGACTGATGCCAGAGATAAGCTGCACACAAGGGACAGTAACTAAGATAAGGTTGAGGTTTCTTCCTATTTGGGCTGTACTGTTAATTGAATGATGAACTGATTTTATAGCAGTCACGTATTTGTACATAACAGTGAACAATGAAGGAGCTTCACACAAAGTCATTCACTATCTATTTGTGTAATGTGCCTGAGAGGATAAAAAAGAAACAAAAAGGAATTCTGCAGGCAAAAGGAACCCCACAGGAAAACTATCCCCACAATGCTGTCTGCAGCAATACCCTGCCAGTGCCAACCCTTCAGCAAGCTCAGCCACATGCAGCATGTTCCAGCAGACATTGGCATTTTTTGGAGTCCTCATCTGTCCTTTCCTTCAGTGTGACCCTGTGAGCCCATTGCTCTTTTCCTGTACCAGCAGAGAAGCTCCTAAAGAGGATTTCTAGCATGGGGTAGTGCACAACTCACTTCATTGGTTTTATCCAATGGTCTGTTTCAGAGTCTGTCTGAGGCCAGACATTCTTTCAGGGCTACAGCCTTGACAGGGAGAGGGAGCACGTGGAGGACCATTCCTGAACTGAAAAGTTTTGCCAGGAATGGAAGAAACATCCTGACAAGAGAATATCACCTGAGTCTGACCTGCACAGGGCTGGTGCTATGGAATAGGATTCTGTCTTTACACACTTCTCACACGTAACACTTGCACTGCAGGAAAACACACTCTGAATGTCCCAGATGGCAAAGCTCAGAAACAGATGAAGTTCTGTTCACCTGTATTTCTCTTTTTGAGAATAATGATCCTCCTATCTCTATGAACAATTATTATATCCTTGACCCCATGATTCTACACACAGAAAATGCTTTTTGTAACAGAAATGAGACTTTTTTATATCGCACCACTTGTTAACAGGGTTCACTGAAGCCACAGCAGCCTGAGGCTGAAGCATGTTCAACACTAACAGACTGAGAAACCTCAAGGCAGGAAAGGCAGGAAAGCTGATTGTTATTTTGTTTGGTTTATTTTAATGCTACATCAGAAACGCACAGATGAATTCTTAAAGGGTTAAATATTAGAATTGACATGATAGTAAGTTTTTCTGGCAACCACCCCTGTTGATGACTTAGTTCAGCAAAAACACAGATGCTGCTCTATATCTGTGTTTTCCTGGAAATACTTTACCAGGAGAAGATTTCTTCCCTCTCTTGCTGTCCAAGATTGTTTAAAAAGCACTGCTGTTGTGGCAGCAGAGCTGTTCTATCCCCCAGGAACATGTGGGAGACCTGCTGTCCCCAAGCAGGTGAGCACTGAGCTCCAAGAAAGCAGAGCTGTGTTTCCATCCCATTTGGCATGGAGGGTTTTCTGTCTGGTTTGGCTGACTCCCACCCATGAAATGTGGCCAGCAGCAAACTAATGTGGCAATATTGCTCTGGAAAGCTGCTGCTGTCAGGAGGACTCATTATGTGACACAGCTGATGTGACACACAATCACCAAGTGTTCCCATCAGGGGAACTCCTCGGGTGTCCCACGCAAGGCCTGGCGCCCGGCACTGTGCTCCCAGGACACTCTGTACGTACCAATGAGCTCCTTGTTCCGCACGTCCAAGGCCATGTTCCTTAAGGCAGTTGCCACAGATGACACCACTCTGTCGTTGTCCATCCTCAGCAACTCCACCAGGATGGGCAGCCCCTTCTCCTTCCTGACGGCAGCGCGGATGTAGGCTGCAAACTGACAGGCACAGGACCTCAGCTCCAGCAGCCCCCACAGCCCTGCCACTGACAGCCCCGGGCTGGCCGTGGCTCTCAAGCATTTTGGGCATTCCCAGTTAAAGATGACGTGTTTGATGTGGCCTTTTTCTGGGAATATAAAGAGCTGCCGCTTTGCCATTTTTCACTCATTCCTCTTACGAAGAGATAAAGTATCTCAATAGATGATTATTGAAAAGGGAGCTTGGGGGTTTGGGTTTTGTTTGTTGTATTTTTTTTTTAAACACTGATTTCATAATGGTCAAACTGAAAAAGGCTTAGCTGGCTTGCTGCAAACAAAGGAAGCAATTAATACTTGCTGTGTTTTTAAATTTCTCCATGACACAATATAATGTTCTCATGCGCTGCTTTTGTAGCACATTATATATGCAACGGCCAGAATGTATGGAAACAAATGGAAATAAAGTAAATGTATTTGTCCTGGTCTTATTTCAACAGCACCTTCGCACCAGAATTCACAGCTAGAAGATGCCAGAAGATTGTTTGGATCTGATATGCACTGGAAGAAGCTTTTTCTGTTTATTTAAAATAAAGGCCAGCTTCCATATGGCTCCTGTTGCCCCTGCTCTTTGCCAAGGCTTTTCACTGTGGAAACATGACTGCAGCACACGAGCACTAATGCACAGACAAGAGGAGAATGCTCAGATGCACACGAGAAAATGGCATGCCCCCCCAAACACATTCCAGGATCTTACTAGAAAAAACAGCTGGACTACAGAGAGAGGAGGAGCAGGAATTCCCATACCTTCCAGTTGCCTGCAGAAAGGTTCTGGAGTGATCCTGCAGAGCCCTCCAGGGTGGCTGGGTTGGAGCTCTCTGCCAGGAGTGTCAGGTATGGCTTCACCACTGACGGGTGCCAGAGCATCTCTACCCCTTTAGGAGACTTGGAAAATCCCGGGATAGGGCCAACTCCATCCCACTGAGAAAGGAACACAGATTTGTAACCGGACAAAACCTCTGTATTTTCATTCTACGGAGGATTGGTTTTGTCACGCTACGTCCTCCCCCACCATGCGCCAAACCCCATCTGAGGTATTTGCAGTACATGGAAAATACAAACCTGATCCTCCTGGGAAGTTTTTTTTTTCTTCTTCTTTTTTTTCCCCCAGCAGCTTGGCTCTGAGTCTTTGCTGGGTGACTCTTTTCCCAACAAGTCATCCAGTTCATTGATTCCCAGCAGCCGTGCCTGGGGCACCTCCAGTTCCAGGCGGTAGGAGAGGTTCCTCAAGGTGCACACACAATTCTCCACTGTCTGAACCAAACCAGAGACACCACGTCACCGGCTCTTCCTCACACAGACACAAACCAAACCAAACCAGCTCAGCAGAGGAGAAAAGGCACTGGGAGCACAAGGGCTAAACTCTAATGCTGGGCCTTGGGCTGTGTTTTGGCTGCTTCTCTGGGAAAATTCAATCTCTCTCAAATCTGACAATATTTATAAGAGTGGTCTCTGCTATAGTGGCTTATTCTTTAGTATTCTGAAAATGAAAATCCTAAGAACCTATTAGTGTTTTATTAAGAAACGGGTACTGCAGCACTGCTGGAAACAAGAGGCGACCCTGTGTTACACAGCTGAGTTTGGCTGTGCCTCAGTACCGCGGGGCTGGGAGCGATGCCAGTGGAGCTGAGGACATCACCACGCCCAGCTGAGACACACAAAGCCTCGGGATCAGACCCACAGGTTAAGGTGAAGTATCTGTAGCTGAGACAAGCGCACACCTTGCTGTCATAATCAGACGTGTTCACACAGGTGTGGATCACGTAGAGCAGTGAATCCACCAGTCCTTCGCAGCACCTCATCTGCTTCCGCGCCTCCTCCCCAGCGGAGCTCAGGTTCCTGGAGGTTGGAATGACAAAGGAACACGGTGTGAGCAAGGACAGACAGATAATCACTCATCAGACAGTTTGCAGAAAGTTCTTATGCTGCTGACTAGTAATTGGTTAGCAACTCTTAGTGACTAACTTGATAATTTTCATGTTTTTCTATTAGGAAAAAAGGACAAATGGGAAAGCTGTCTACATGATGGAACCCTGTAATTTATAGACTAAAACAATTCCTTTGTCTTTAAAATTACAATACAAGAAAGACCTGCTGGATAACATGATTACTCTTTAAAAGGGAGTATTCCAGAAGAGCAAATACCTCAGGCATCCTGTTGTATTGCGCAGAACAAGGGAAGTCTGAAATTTAATTTTATGATCATCATCAAAGGAGGAGCTGTTCCATCCCGAGTGGGGCACTATCACAGTGTTTGTCAGTGTGGACAGAGCGTCTCTAATGATTGTCATCTTCACGGCATCACACGAAGACAAGTTCCAGAGAACCCCTTAGAAGACATTTCCAGAGCAGCAAAGTCAGCAGAGACTTGGCAAACAAACCTGAAGCAACACTGACAACTTAAAAGACATTAAATATGTGATGTGATTCTAGAGCAGGGAGAATGTGGAGAGCCAGCATCCAAAAAGGAGGAAAGCAAGGTGAACAAAGTGAACTTTTTTTCCAGTGATAAGAATGGCCTGCCCTGATATTCCTGCTACCTCGCGCCGTATACTGGGGATGTAAGGCACTGAACAGCAGAGCTGAACATACAAGAGGGGATGTAAAAAACCTACAGAAACTTTCTTCCTGGAAACAACAGCCACAAGTCCAGAGCATGCCCCATCCGTACATCAGCTGCATGGAACTGCTATCCACCTTCTATCCTTGGGCAGAAATCCCTAGTTCCCCCCCCAGCAAAGTCTCCATACACATGACATTCAGATACAGAAGTATGAAATCTGACAAAAATAACCAGCAGAACTGTGTATACAAATAACATGCTGAACACAGCATTGAATCTTCCTTTTCATCATGAAACACAGCTTAAACACTTTTTCTGAAGAAGTCATCCTTGATTGTAATTCAGACAACATTCCATACACATTTAGATATAAATTCTGCAAGATCTTATTTAAAACTGTTGTCAAGAAAAGATAAAAAAGATAAAAAGATAAAAAAAGCAATAAAACAAATGTTCAGAATCAATAAAGAAATACCTGCTGTGTGTGCTGGACACTCATATGAGGGAAAATCCACCCTCCGTGGAGCTTTAGTGCAACTACCTCAGCATTCGCCTTTCCCAATGACTCCCCTCTGTGGCACTTTAGCTGATCAAGTTAAGTGTTCAGAAAAACACATTGCATTATAACTCCCTGCTAGTTTCCCTTCCAGGCTTACCTGTCACCAGCTCCTTGACCTCAGCATCGACAGATTTCCTCAGCAGCCGCAGAAGGGCAGGGATCCCTCCCACGTTCTTCATGGCTATTTTGTTCTCATCAGTGGACTTGCCATAAACGAGGTTCCTCAGCGCACCACAGGCATTCTTCTGAACCTCCAGGACCCTGTGATCCAGGAGATCCACCAGGTGCTTGATACCTCCTAGCCTGCAGACCTGGAAAGTGGAATGTCAGGACCATCAGCACCCACTATCTCACCCACCTCACTCCACGGATGTAAAAGGCTTTTGTTTTTATGAGAACAGTACTTCCCGTTCTACTTCCAGAAGAAACAGCTGCTGAATCTTACAGATCTGATTGCTACATGGGACTGAACCTCCCCCCCACCCCACTGCAATGGTTGAGGGCCATTTTCAGACATGTGCTGTGTTCAGAGGATTGTTATTGCATCAGTTTTGTTTCCAGTTTCAAAAGTAATTTCCCATACCCCAGAATATCTTTTTAGGGAATATTGGAAATAAGACGTGATTATCACTGTGATCGTCACCAGATCATCAAAACCACCACCTGGTTTTCACCTCCCAGCAACAGTGAATTATGTTGGTCTATCTTCTTACAAAAGTTGCACCAACATTCTATTAACACAAATAAAATCTATACTGAAAGTAACATCTAGCGCACCCACATAGATTGCAAATGAAAAGGCAAATTCCCTCAAATCAACAGCTCACAGCTTCTTTGCAGAAACAGCAGGTCTTCGAATGCAAAGTTTCAAGAAATTTCAATAATAATCTGAATGTTCACTCAGATGCATCCTGTCCCCACATCACAGTGACATAAACAGCTTCCTCCATGTTTCCATTTTCCTCCATGTTTCTCTCCTCTCCTTTGCCTGACAGCTCACTCATTCCCTATGATGCCTTAGAACACCTTGACAAAAAACAGTGAAAGTGCTCCAGAGCTCCTGATGGTTCCAGTCTCCAGTCACCAACAGGTTACACAAAGACAGGCTCTGCCAAACCTACTTTGCAATTCTGCTGGATGACACAACTTCAAGGTAAAGGATTTCCATAGGATTTCCATGCAGCTCTTATGACAGGAAGAATCTGAGTGTGTATAATTACACACCCCCAGGCACTCCAATATTAGCATCCACCTAGGGGAGCACCAGAGGGTCACAAGCACTGTGTCATGATGAAAGCAAAGGCAAGAGGCCAAGCTCTCCTGGTGCCACCGCCACTGGGGAGGAGCAGACAAGCAGCACCCACCTCTGTTTTGACCTTGTTATCCCCGAAGCAGAGGTGCTGCAGATAGGCAGCTGCGTTGGCCTGCACCGACGGGAACTGGTGCTGCAGCATGTGGATGACCTCGGGCAGCTCCGGGTCCCGCCACGCAAACTCCCTGCAGGGACGGCACGGCCAGAAGCGTTACTCACGGAGCACGGGCATGCACTGACTGCAGCCAGCACCTGAACGGCTTCCCAGCAGCTCAGGGCTCTCTGCAGTGACAGGGCTAGAGGAAAACCAGGTGCAACGGCCTAACTGTGGGCCTCATCACCTTTAGCCTTCCAGCTGGAAAAGGACACTGTAACCAATGTGCTTCAGTTGGCTTGTGGACCACACAAACACTAATAATCACCAAAGTAGCACCAACTCAAACACTTCAGCCTACAAAAAATCTCCCAAAAGTTAAATATATAATGCGAAAGATACCCCCTCAACAGTGCTGCTTAGGGCCATCATTTGTACACAACATTCTTCTCTCAGTTTCATGTTCTCCCTAGGCAGAAGTCAATCATACCTCAACAAAACCTGCACATCCTGAAGTGCCATTGTCAGGATCAGATACAGGATGCTTGCTTGATTTGAGTTATTCAGGGATCATAAATTTAAAATCATTCAATAATATCTCCTTCATTAAACCACAATGATTTTGTGCAGACCAATCCTGAAAAAGCCATGAAACATGCCCAGTTTGCAGATTTAGAAACATAGCCATTAATATTTGCTGGGCTATCTGCCTTCTGTAAAGGAGGACTGTGGGGGGATAAAGCAGTATCTTAAGTTCTCCCAGGCTCAAAAATCCAAGCAAACAAAAAACCAAAACAAACCCAAACCCAAACTCCCAAAACAAACAATCAATCAAACAAACGAACAAACAAACCACCCCACCAAAAATCCCAAAAAAACCCAAAAATCAAAGCCAAAATAAACCAAAACAAGGGCAAAGTTTATTCCAATAACAGTAGCTGGGAAGCTGTTCCAAGACTAATGCTGGCCTGGCCATTCAGGTCTCCCCAGAATTCACAGTCCCATGAAGGGGAAGCTCAGGCCTGTGCCCACTTTGAACTGCTCAACAATTCAGAAGTTTATTTCTCCATACTAATGACAGGGAAACCCTAGGGGTAACTGGATTTCTAGTAAAACAATCACTTTCACTCCCATTCCTAACAGCCCTCTCTGAGGCTGTGTAACATCCTCCCCTGCCACAGCCTGATGTGCACACCATAAACTGGAACAGACTGAATGTAAGGCAAAAACTATTCCTCTGTAAGATTGCAAACTAAGAAGGTGCATTAGCAGTGACAACTGAGTCAGAGTTTCTTAAGTTCCTTGCTATGAACGGGAAGCATCCCTGCTATAAGTGATTCTTCTTGCCACCATACCAGAGCAGGCAGCCTCCAAGATTTACCACCTAGAGCTAAGATTGTGCTATTAATATCGTTTGGATGAATGCACCATTCAGTTAAATGAAATTAATTCAGTCTCTCCATATCTATTAAAAAGAAATTAAATATATCAATTTCCACTAATGAATAGAACAACAAAACCCATGGAAGCAGGGTTTTCATTGCTGAGATGCCAGGCCTGGCCCAGAGCAGACACCTGCCTGGTGCTATGAGCCTGCTGTAGAGAGGAGCAGCGAGAAGCTCCAGTCTCACCATCTCTGCCTGGGATTCCTTGGTGCCCAGCACGACCCAGGACAGCCCTCGAGGCACAGCTGAGCCCAGGAGGAGCTGGTTCCTCAGTGAGCCAGCAATCTGAGGAGGGACTGGAATTCCTACCAATTCCAAATCCACACCAAACATACACATAAATCCTTCCAAGCTGTGCACAGCCTGAGCTTTGACACTCCCAGGTTAAATACAAGGTTTTAGTGCACAGTGTCCAGAGTAAATGACAATGACAATATTATGCTGTCACAGGCTCACACTGTGCACAGACATCTACACCATCAAACCAGGAATTATTGCAGAAATGAGTGTGCTCACTTTCAAAATGGCACATTTACTTGTTTCGAAATTTAAGCAGACTGTTCATAAAAATTGATTCAAATAAATTAGGTCTGTACTTCTGAATTTTCAAGCCCCAATTCCCATTCATATAGAGAGAAATCTCACTGCAGTGTCACAGGTTACTAAAAAATATTTGCAATAATGCAGCCAAATCTCATCAAAGTTGTGTTTCCTGTAATAACTTCTCCATAAAAACAAACATGAAAGAAAAATGTAATAATAAAATGTGTAACAGCTGCTTTTCCTTACTGCAAGCAGGAACCTGTGTTTACCATTTTGGCATTAAAGGCAGAGATGTGAATGTTTAAAGGAGCAGTGACTGCCCGTGCTGCGACAGCCTGGCTGGGACACCACAGCCTGTCCTACCCTGTCCTGCCCTGCCTGCACGCCCTGCCCTGCCCTGCCCAGCCCTGCCCTGCTCTGCTGTGCCCAGCCCAGCCCTGCCCAGCCCAGCCCTGCCCAGCCCTGCCCAGCCCTGCCTGCAC
>JANRGV010000104.1:36424324-36443993 GCA_024734035.1 Alethe castanea | reverse complement strand
CAGCACAGCACAGCACAGCACAGCACAGCCAGCACAGCACAGCACAGCACAGCACAGCACAGCCAGCACAGCACAGCCAGCACAGCACAGCACAGCCAGCACAGCACAGCACAGCACAGCACGGCACGGCACGGCACGGCACAGAACAGCACGGCACAGCACAGCTCATGGCACACAGCTCCTGCTGAGGGTGCTGTGCTGCCAGTGCCAGCAAAGCAGCGTGTGCCAGCACAGCACAGCATAGCACAGAGAGCTGTGTGTCACCAGCACAGAGAGCTGTGTGTCACCAGCACAGCCAGCTGTGTGTCACCAGCACAGAGAGCTGTGTGTCACCAGCATAGACAGCTGTGTGTCACCAGCACAGACAGCTGTGTGCCACTAGCATAGCCAGATGTGTGCCACTAGCATAGCCAGCTGTGTGCCACCAGCACAGAGAGCTGTGTGTCACCAGCACAGACAGCTGTGTGTCACCAGCACAGACAGCTGTGTGCCACTAGCATAGCCAGCTGTGTGTCACCAGCAGAGCCAGCTGTGTGCCACCAGCACCAAACTCTGTCCAACAGCAGCAGGCACTGCTCGTGGCACGGCCCAGCAAAGGAGGTCTGGGGATCACACTCGGGAGCGTCTGGCTTCTACATGTAAAGCAGTTCAAAACTCACAGGTCTCTTTCTGTTCAATTTTTTCACTGTTTTTTCAGTTTCCAGTTTTCCAGAGAGAACTGAGACCCTTTGAACAGAGCAAGCCAAACCAGCTGACACACAGCTCCAGCTCTGAGTGAGGAGGGACAGATGTCACACTGTCCAGGTCAGCAAGGTGCCTTCAGAGCCAGCTACTGCACAGACCAGGCAGGGGTTGAGATCAGTGCAAAAACCAACCTTCTCCTGCATTTTTCCAATACTGATCTTTTATCAAACTACCTCCACCCTTTTGTCCTTCCACTGAGCCATGTGCTTTCCTGTGCTTACAGCAGCACTGATGCACCACCATCTTTGCAGACAAATGCAGAATTCATCCATGTGTTATTAGCATTTGATACTCTAAATGTTTCTATGGGAAAATGTATCTCCTCACTCTAAATATAAAATATCAAACTTTGAATAATACATCATTTTTTGCAATGATTATAAGCTGCTGTTTTCCGAACAAAAAACTCTTTAAAGGAAAAACAGGCAAGTCCGTCAGATTTGATTGTATCTAAATATCAACATGAGTCTGTGATTCTGGGTAAGATGTACCAATTCGTAAAAGACTTTCAATCTTACTTCTTTCTACCACAGCCACTGATTACAAAAACAAGCTCAGCAACACGAACAGCACCAGATACTTATTTTCTAAAATGAAAAAAACATTTAGGAGCCTTCTTGGAAACAAAATATTTGTATAAAAGAGTGCTGTAGATACATGTTAGCACAAACTGAACTAGAGTTACAATGAGCCTTCAAGTAACAGGAGAATTCCAAGGCAGAGTTCAGGTGTCCCAAAGTCAACTCCGGACTCAGAATTCTCTACCTGAATACCAAGATTTCCACTCTTGCTCTTTTGCTCTGCTCTTCAGACTTTTTGGCAACTCAGTTCCTTACACTGAGGCAACGTGGCTCCATGCTGCTGGCAATGGCAGCACACACTGAATACACACCAACACTTCATTGTCACACACACAAGGCTATAACCTGGAGCACATCCCTGCCCAGCACACCTGAATGACTACCTGACCCTCCGTGGCAGGTACAGAAGGTAGGAATGAAAAAGGCTGCTCTGGCCATGGGTCACAGGAAGAAAGCTGCTTCATCAACACTTCAACTGGTTAACTTGACACTTATTCAATGATTTGGGAACAGGTCCAGCATACATCACCTACTGCAACCACCACCTGATTTTGTCACCTAGCAGGTGCAGTGTTGAGAGGCCAGCAGATCTTTCAGCTTGGAGCAGTAAGTCCAGTGCATTTCATGGCAGAGTTTGCCAGTCCCTGTGCTGACACACTGCAGTGCCCATGCCCAGCTGCTGCTGGAATTAATTGTGATGCTGCCTCCTCCCAACAGCAGCACGTAATGCATCCAAAGAGAGCCCACATGTGGCACACTGCACTTTGGAAAATGTTAATTTAGCCCACTGCTATCCTTGAAAAAGAATTTGGTTAGTAGAGTAGACATGCAGAAATATTCCTCCATCAGAAATACCATAACAGCTTGGTATGACATACAGTTTTCAATTAGAGAAGACAGAGACAAATATGACAGTAACACAAATAATTGGTAACTGGAAATGGAGCATGCATACAAACTGTGCTGAAATCTATTTATGCCTTTCTTTTTTACTTTTTTTACCCTTCTGATTTTTAAGGATCTGGATTGGTTTGTTTGGGTTTTTTTTTGTTTGAGGTTTTGATTAATTTGATTTTTTAATTGTTTGTTTGCTTTTTGGTTTATTCCCTTTCTTAATGTCACACCTTTTCCTTGCCATTTTACTGCTTTAGTTCAAAGCTATCTTAGATACAAAATTGGAGCAGCTGCCAACCTGGAAAAACTAAAAATCTGATAAATGGTAAAGGTTTTGCATTAAATCATTTAGAGACAAAACACACTCAGGGTCACCAGCACTGCTTTACATTGTCATGTGGCAGCTCTCAAACACTTTCCAGGTTTGAGAGAGCAGGGGCTGGCATCCCTCTCGGTGACAGGGCTGTGCCCCTCTGCTAAGGCAGCAGGGGCTGCTGGAGGTCCCAGCCAGCCCCAGGCAGCCCCTGTGCACAGCACAGCAAGCCCTCAGGAACAGCACTGACACCTGGGCAAATGGCACATTTCTGACTGCCTTAAGCAGCGTGCCATCTTTTTTAAATGTTGCAAACACAAATATGATCTCCAGTTCCTAGACTGGACAAGTCAATTCCCAGAGTGTCTTTTGCAGGTTTTGCACGCCATGAAACAGTTTAAGGCTCTTATCTCTGCACGTACTCCACAAGGTGAAAAGTATTTCTGATTTAAAAAGCACCACTGGAGAGAAAAGCACTGATTTCCACGCCTACGTTCCTGCTTGGCTACCCTGCTGTTGTCATCAAAAAAAGGCAACAGACGAAAAAATTAGGTACTATTTATTAAATATTTATCAAATGGTGAAAAGCTGTAAAAAGCTAAAAATACAATTCTGTTAAACTGCATGTTCTCCACAGACACTCCTGCAGTATCTACGCCCCCGTGGTTGGAGTACATCTGTGTGAGGCAGCACAGCAAAGGGCTGCTGGCACAGAGCTGCCAGCCACACTGCAGAGCCCCCACAGGCTCAGCAAAGGGCTGCTCCACCTGTCCTTAGCTCCCATTCCCAACTTCTGCATCAACAACACATTCACAGCTACACCAGGACACACAAAACTTGGTGTAACTTTGAATTCTTAGTGTGGGGGGATTTCTGCAATAAAGTGCCATGTACTAAACTCCATAAACTTGTATTACACCTTGCAAGCAACTGGAAACCTGGAAAATCAGTATTTTGCTTTTCCTGTTGAGACAGGTAAGCAGACATTTTCACAACTATTTTAAGTAAATGAGGTGATTTTCAGTCTTCAGCTTTTCTAACAGCTATCTTTCTGAATTCACAAACACAATTGATTCTTCTACTCACTCTGCCAGACCCTGTACCAGGAACCTAAGCAATCCTATGCTGCCCCCAAACCAATTAACCAGCACTGCCACCAAAACCAGGGGTTCCTGGACTTTCTGGCTGTTTCCAGGTGACCCAGGAAACCACTAATTCTCTGGATGTGAATTCAGAAAATGTCTGGAATACACTGGAATCATTAGAGAGGCCTCCTGAAGCTGTCCCATAACTTTTTACAGCAAATCTGCATTTTTTTAACCCTTCAGATATTAATAGAGGTGAATAGCTATCAGTGAAAATATATGTATAGAGGACATAAGCACCACTAAAAAGCCTTTAATTTATGGGACAAATGAAAGGAAAGTCATCAGGACTTGTACCTTGTGCTGGCGATACTTGGTGACTCTGCTCCAAGCCTACATCTCTCTAGCTGATTAGCCACAATCTGCCTTTCCACTTCCAGTTCTCTGGTAAGTCTTTGAAATTGAAGCTCCTGAAATTTCAAAATAAAAAGAAAAGCATTCTTGGTGTTAAAAATCGGTGTGGATTAACTCTGAAACAATCACTGATTCATCACAGTTGTGTTTTGTGTTTTGACTCTTCTTTAGGGGAAAAAACTATAAAAGTGGTTCTTTAAACCAGTGATTCATGCAAATATTGATTTATCACCTGTTAGAGAAAGAAAAACATGTTTAAGCATTTTTGGGTTTTTTATTCCTCCTACAATTAAAAATTTTGTGTCTTCTTACATTACCACAGTCTAAAAAATAACACATAGTAATTAAAGTCAGCCATATAGTCATTTTAGTCAGTGCCTGTAAAGTCAGTCTTCAATTTAATCCACAAACAAGTAAACTGGAAAATATAATATCCTAACCCTTCCAATCACAAACCTCCAAATTCTAAGCTATCCTACATTCTGACTGTAGTTGGAAACCTTAAGATTTATAACTTCAAAGCAGCTGAGTGTAGAGATGTGCAATTTCACCTTTTCTGAGTTCAGCTTTTTTCACATTTCTTGGTCAAGGGTACCAAACCTCTTCAGCCTTTGTAAGAGGCTTTTGGAACTCAGCTGCAAGGCTGAGTGGGAAATACCAGTGCTGCACAGGATGGGTGTTACTGAAACCTGGAACCATTTTCCATAGCACTCTGAAAGCCAGACTATGTCACATCAAAGGATATTGAGAGTGTTCTTCTCCCCAGTTAGCTTTTATTGACCAGAGAAAAGGGTACTATTGAGCAATTGCATTATTTTTTCAAACTGATACTGTAAGCCCTCTGAAGTTTAGGTAAGCCATATAAAAATAGATGAACACCAATATTTAGTAATCAGAGGAAGCACCAAGCAAGTCTTATACAGAGGTCAAGTGCAGCCCAGAGCACTGCTGTGATGTGAAAGCCCAAGTGACTGATGAGGTTTGTGGTGTGTGCTGTATGTGAGCCAGGTATCAGCTCTGCAAATGGTCCCTCAGCCCCACAGCCCAGGAACGGGGCAGAACCACCTCCCCTGAGCCCCCCTGCCCAGCCTGTGCCCTTCTGGGTGAGGTGCAGGGTGCTCCAGCAGGGTCCACAGCTCTCTGCAGGGCCTCTGCTCCCTGCTCCCTGCTCCAGCCCCACCGCCCGCAGGAGACTGCACCTACAGTGCAGGGAAAAGCTATTCCAAGAAGTTGAGATAAGGATTTTTCTCCCAACAACACAATGAGGTCCCCTCCAAGAGTCCCCCAAAAGAAGGCCAGTGAGCACCCATGCCATCAGGCAGCTGAGGCCCAAGGCAAACAGCAGCTGCCTGCTGCCACCAGGACCAGTCTGAAGGTCTGATGTGAGCCCCTGCACCAAACTGGCTGTGACACACACACACACACACACACGGCTGACTGCCCTTCCAGAGGATATGAGTGATTGTGGACACATCCAAACATTTCTGAGAACTCCCAAACCAAACTGAATAAACACCCTTACATCCTCAATTTTGGCCAGAAAAAGTATGTTTGCATCCAAGACATGTTTCCTGTTCCTTACTATTAAACCAATATTTAAACAGCAATGTCATGGATGCAAACTGAAAATCAGAACCTACTGTTACTTACTGATCTTTTAATTAGATGAATAAAATAAAACTTGCTAGCCATTAATTGCTTCCACTCAACCAATCTCTATTAATTTCCCCTTTCATTACAGATAGAGGCATTAATGAACACATTATTCTAGAAAACATCTTGCTGCATAGTATCTCAAGCAATAAATTGCCCAGTTAAATAAAAATCCCTATTTTTTGCCCCACACTACAAAAATTCAAAGGCAGTTAAAACAGAAGAACTATACTTCTATATTTCTTGAGAGTGGAAGAGGTGAATGACATAAGTAGACAACAGAGCAATAAATTTTACTTCATTTATTTAAACTACATTTAAAAGCAAAACTCACTTGTATTCTGTCAGAAAAACTGAGATAAGGAGAAATAGGAGAAAAAGCCACCAAGCCTCATTTGGCCACTTCAGAGACTCTTGCACTGCTGAGTTGGGAACAGCACCATCAGCTATTTCCATTGTTACTCACTTTATTGTGGCGTTGAGCAGAAAGCCACAAATGGCAAAGTGCCCTGAACACCAGAGGGGTAAGAGGCTAAAAGGCCTGCAACTCATCTGCCAGTTTTAAAGCACTCTGATGCTTAGGAAGATTTCATGTGCTTTTGCAAGCGCAAGCACAGCAAGGAAAAAAAAATTCAGCTCTATTTTCTAGTCAGAGTACATTCTAGCATGCCCAGCCCAGGAGTCCAATGAAGCAGCAGTTTAAAAACTTTGAAACAATGAGTGCTGACTTTTGTAGGTGCCTCCTTAAATTTGATATCTGCAGCAGGTGCTATATCTTAAATACCTGCATAAATACACGAGATGGATAGTTTTAGAGCTACCATCTCTTTTACAGCTGGAATACCTTATGCTTTAAAACTTTTTTCTTTTCCTTTGAATAATTCTATTATTATTACAGAAAACTAAGTCCTTACCAGCTCTAAACTGACCACCTTTCTAGTTTATGCTTCCTTATAATGAAATTTACCACTCTGAGTGGACATACCCCCACAATGTGTATCCATCAGACAGCACACTAGCTCTGGCAGGAATCTATAGGAATTTGTTTCTCTATCCAGCTTCTCTGGGATCAGTGGCAGAGCTCACTCCTTGAACAGGATGCTCCCTGCACAGAGCTGCAGGACTCAAATACAACTCTTAATAGGCTTATCAGCATTTGCAGCAGAACATCTATGTGGCAAGCACATAGTAAAATCACAGACATAAAATTACAGAACACACTGCCATACTGCATCTCAAGGAGCAAACAAACCTCAGACAGACACACTACACTGGCTTGGCCAGAACTACTTTTATTCAAAATTATTCAACATACAAGAGGGAAAAGACACAATCTCTAATTCTATAAACCTCTTTTAGCAGTAACTACTTAATCACCTTATCAAACTGCAGGTTTTATGTTCATAAGCTAAAATTCCAGTGCAAAGCCACAGGCCATAATTCTTAACACGAAACTGCAATAAAAGACAGCTTTAACCACAATTCCAGTTCTGGATCAGGAAGCAGCTCACTTTGGAAAGCAGCTGCACTGACTGCAGGCAGCCAGGCTGTGAGAGTGGAAGCCAGAGCCCAGAACATTTCAGAGCTGTGTGATCTCCTTCTGGAGGAGGGCCAAACTGTGTTGGTGCTGCAGTGCTCACACCAGGTGACCAACTGCCCTTCCTTGGTGAGCTCTGCCCAGCAGGAATCTCACCTGGGAGGAGATTTCACTGCACCACTGCCTTCATACATCCCTTCATGACACCATGCAGGTTCACCTTTTTCATTTATGTTAACAAGGAACTTTCATCCCTCAGTAACACAGATGAGAATGAGGAACCTACATTCACCACACTGAAAAATAAAAATTAATTTCTTCCTGGCCTGTTGTGATTTGAGGACCTCTGGAAAAACACAGACAACTTTAAACAAACAGTGGTCCAGGTGGCTAGTGAAAGGTTTTCCAGTGACAGCCCTACAAGAATCAGCAGCAATTGCACAAGCAGTGAAGTCAGGATTCCTTTTGGATGGTCCCTGCCTGGCTAGGCAGACCCCGACTGGGCAGCTGGACATCAGAGGGACACAATGCCTCCAATAAACAAAGGCATCTCTTGCAGCTCCTTGACCAGCTCTCATTGGCTGCTGTGGCACAGCCTGGGCAGCACAGGCTGCTGCTCCCAGCTGCAGTGACACTGGGACCTGCTGAGCTGCCTCAAACACCAAATGTCACTGCCTATGAAATGTTATGAAGGGAATGCAAGCTGAACTATAAAATGTGTTCTAATCACAAGAGTGCTGTCTGTTGAGCAATTGAGCTGAGCCTCGTTCAATAGCTCAACTTACTCATCTAAGAAAGCGTAACCTGCATTTGAGAGGAATATTTTTATCTTGTGTTTACTATTTCTTATTCAACTGCAAGCACAGTGCAGAGCCACACAACTTCCATCACCTGTGAAAGTTTACACAGTGCTACAGAAGAGGCCATTATATTTTGGATATTTTCATGACACAAACATGCAACAAAGAAGAGGACAAACAAAACAGAAGTTGATTTATACCCTCCTTCATGTCAACCTCTTGCACTCATCTATGTAGAGTTCTGCTTCAATCTGCCATAATTCAGAGCTAGATCAAGCAACTGACTACTTAAACCCACACTGAATACCATATTTTTCAAAATGGATGTCATACTGTAGTGACCCAATATTTAAATTCTCTACCAGAATCTATTGCAGAAAAAGCCTGTATTTCTAACTAACTATATTAGAGAAACATTAATATTTTCTGTAAAAATTAAGTTTACTCACGCACACAACTGCATTTGCATGCTTTCAGTATCTCAGTATCTTCCAAAATAGAAGACAAAAGATAAAAAATTGGACAGTGTAGAGAGAATCACAGATTACAGGATGTGAGATGACACAGCTACAATTACTGGCTGATCACACTTACTCTGTATTCAACAGCAGCAGACCATTAAAGCCCTTAATACTTTTATGCATGCATTGTTCACTAGTCTGGTACAAGAGTTTAGTGCTGCTCTAGCAGATGAGAGATCAAAATTTTAGCATTTTATAGAAAGCTCACTGCTGCCAGTGGCAGGAGGGAAGAATGGCACTGGAGGCATTCCCGGGCTGCCTCTGGCACATCCTCTCTGGAAGCTCTGTGCCAATGCTCAGGCAGCCCAAGCCAGTGCTGGAGCTGAGGGGCTGCTCTGCCAGTGCAGCTGGGCACCAGAGCTCAGGCACTGCTCAGCAGACAAGCTGATAATCTGAACCAAGCCTGCTACAAGAGCTGCCAATACTCCAATGTGTGTCAGAGGCACCCACAGCTCCAGACTGGCTCTTTTGCAAGGGGACTTTCTCCTCTGAAGCCTCACAGTACAAAGGAGAAAGGAAAATTAACTTCTAGCTCATCATATGGATAAAGGAGTACAGAGAATTTTGATTAAGGAAACGAGCTAGCTATTCCACCTGAGACAGGAGTGGCATTAAATTTGTCCTACAATAAGACCATTAAGAAGTCGTCATCTCAGACTGGACTCCCAAAACTTAAAACGCTGGTAAACAGCAGGAACTCTAAACCTCAAAGTTCTGGGATTAAATAGGCAAGAGTAACCTATGCAGTTGAGCACAATACTAAGAGAGTTGGAAGAAAATCCCAATTCTTCCAGCCATTCACAGAACGATGACAAAGATTTTTGTTTCACTCATGCCTAACTTGGGAGTCAATTCAAGAAAAAGTGCTGCCTTGTCACACATTTATCACCTGACTGATCACTGCTTGCATGCAAATCAGAATTTCAAAGCGAGACAGTGAAAAGGTTGTGCCGAGTTACTGGAAGTGCATTTACTAAGTCCCTTCTCAGGTATCTCCATGAAGTGACATGCCTACACAGAGCTGAACGTACAGCACTACATAGCCGAACTGGAAAGAAATCTCCAAGACTTAATATCAACAGTTACCATTCAAAAATATGTTTTAACATGCAATAAAAAATAGAATGCATTCTTCCTTCCATTTCCATCTCAAAACTGTGGTTTGCTCCCTGCTCCCAAACCCTATTAAAAAAAAAATCTCTAAAATCATGTAAAAAATCTGTACTTAAATAATAATGAAAGAAAAAAGCAAGGTGCGCATTCTTTATTTATATGACACAGTTCAATACACTTACACCAAAGGAAAAGATTTTGCCGAAGTCCTGAACAAACACTTCTAGAATCTCTTGGGTAGGGAAACCCAAGAGATGTATTACCACCCATCTGAAAGCATATCCAATCATTCTTACTCTGTCGCCTGCTTACTAAAGAAAAGGTGAGAAGCTGCCCATCTCTAAGTGTCACAAACAGCTAGACCAAAGAACAAATGAAAAAACCAGCCATTGCTGCAAGTGCTTCTGTCCTAGCAAAGACATTAAAATCAGCATACTCCAGTCACTTTTGAAAACTGCATTGATGAGTGGCTTTTCCTGCAAGACTGTTTCTCTGCCCAGCCACTGAAAACTAATGTGCTAAGCATGAAATTCACAATTCCAAATGATCCCATTTAATCTTGTCATTCAGCAGCAGTTCATTCCAAATCCAGCAGCACACAGCTTGAATACAGAAAATAGCAGCGATTCCATGAACCTACAAGGAGCAGTTGGCAATTAGCTGCCCTACATTCCATCCCCCCAAAAGTTACTGCTACCATGCTGCCCCTGCAATTTTTAACAAGTTGTTATTTTAGTATGAAAATACTCAATATACTTTTAACATGGATGAGAGACTCCCGACAGAACTCAACTAAACTCCTACGTAGGATTCAGAATTCCTCAGGATTCAGAAGCATAGACACATTTTACTTTTATTTAAGACTTGTTTCAGCATTTCCTAAGATGCTTCTACCCATGATAGTATGGAAGTCTCGTAACGTTTTAGAAGTGAAAGTCATAATTTAGGGAAAAAAATCCCAACCCTCCTCTAAAACAAATCCATAGAAAACAATCACCTCGCTCCCCCCTCCCCCCCCCAAAAAAGAACCACAACAAACACAAAACACTCAAAATCCATCATCAAATCCACTTTAAGACAAAAACAGATCTTGAGCTTTGTCAGAAAAGCACAAAGCTGTAGTGATCTAAATTTCTCCACAGGTTACACCTGTTTTGCTCATGTTATTTTATAACACCATGAGTGAATCAAAATGTTCCTTTCCTAAAATATGACGAAGGGAGATTGACCCAGCTGTCTGACACCTGACTCAAGGAGACACTGATCAGAGTTGAGAGGACACACTCCAGTTTGGTAAAATAATTGCTTTAAACTGATCTGAAGTCCTGAATATAAATGGAAACTTTATTTAGAAGCAGCTTGTAGGATCCACGGCTAATAAGCACAACTTTTTATATAATCATAACTATCGTCTCACAACTACTGCAGAATGTTTGAAATAATGCAATACATTTATCTTAGAACTACTGTAGTAATTTTTAAAGTTTTTATTAAGCTAAAATCTTGCCCAATTTGACGAGCAATAATAAAGGCTTTTCTTGACTGTGTTTCCACTGCAGTGTTTCTGAAGTACTTGGGCCAGGGTGTGGCAGCTCTATTTTACAAACACTGACCTGCTGCACCTCGCAGCAATTCCTGTACCAAAGGAAACAGCAAACAGTGTAGCAGTTTCTGTTCAAGGTTAATAAAGTAAAGAACTTCACTGGAAAATATTCCGTTCTGGGCTTTCTGCCACACAGGAAGGGTGTTGAACATGTCAGTGTCCATAATTACTATCAACAGAAAAAATACCAGAAAGCAGCAGTTCAGCTCTTAATTCTTTCATATTATCACTTCCAAGACTGAAGGACAATTTACATCTTCCTCCCCTCACAAATATTTTATGTGTCTGTACATTTCACAGTAAGGCTCCAGTTCTGAAGTTTGGATAACACTAATGATAAATGACAATTTATTTTTTTTTAGCTTTCATCAGGATTTAGTTATGTAATAGCCACATCTTTAATAGTCTTTTTATAAATGGAAAGAGGAAGTGGTTTTAACTTCCTTTTCAAAAGAAATATTCCATTATAATTTTTTCTCTAGGACTAATAAAAAGATACAAACATTGCTCGGGCAGGCCAAGGAACAGTAACAAAAGCCTTCAGTGCACACTCGTGTGTGGAGCTGCTCCGGCGGCATCCGGCACAGCTGCAGCTGCAGGGGCAGCCCGGGGCTGTGAGCAGGGAGCTGTGCTGGGCTGGGACAGCTTTCCTGCCTGAGAGCCCAGAACTGGCACTGGCACTGCTGCCAGCTTGGTCACACTGCCAGCACAGAGCTGTCCTGGGCTGGGACAGCTTTCCTGCCTGAGAGCCCAGAACTGGCACTGGCACTGCTCACTCTCTGTGCAAAATGAACCTGCTGGCAGCCACCACCCACCCACTTCAGGCAAACAAGTCCTGATGGCCATTTGTGAGAAATGGCCCAATGGACATTTGTGCTACCATGGCACAAGGCAAACTGCAGCTGGGTGAGAGGGGACTGAAGGTATCTGCAGCTCTTGGCTGACTTCTCATACTGCAAACGCCTCTGGCAGCGATACCTTGCGCACTGCAAATGTGAATATGAATTTTAACAGTGCTAAGGAATTTTTAGGGTTCCTACTGTCACCTTAAATTACTCTTGAAACTATTATTTAGGTGCAAAAATTAAGATTCAAATTTCATCATCCTGCAGAGAATTTTTGTTTAACAGTAAGGTATTATGGTTATGAAAACTGTTGATATCAAGACGATATAACCTAATTTTCACACTAAAAAAATATATTAATATGAGACAACTTGTAAGAACTAATATATCAAGTGTTTGCATTCAGAGCTACCATCTTGAACCAAGTCGTGATTCATCTTAAAGGAAGTTCCAAAACAGAGACAGCAAAGCAGACTTATTCTGAGGTTCAGATGTTACAGTTTGTGTGTTAAGTCAATAAAGATGATCATTATTTCTCAGTATGACACAATGAAAACCAAAGTTTCCCTTCTCCCTTTGTGTTCTTTAAATTTAAAAAGGAAAATCCAACAAAAACTTTAAGTGGAGTGTTTCCTCGTAGAACTGCAATTTTCCCCCTTGAATTATCTTTAGAAATTAAGGCTGAATTTGATTGCAAAATGCAATTTTATTTTTCCTATAGAAATTATTGCTTTAGATACACACCCATACATGTGCTGCAGATTTAAAATGTATTAGTACCTTGGTATTGATAATTGAAACCGAACTCAGAGTTTAAAGCCCATTTCTTAATAAAGTAAAATTAATCATACCCAACTGTATGTGCAGGATTTTGTAGCACTGAACACTTTGCTTTGCAGGACTTACAAGGACTGGTTCCCATGCTGCATCAATTCTACACTAGCTTTTCTTCTTTCTTTGCCACTAAACCTGCATTTCCAGTCTGACTTCCAACAGCAGTGCAGACATTCCAAGGGATACAGAACACCAGAATGATGCTTCTGTTTAATGCAGGTAACTGAATCCCTTTTATTCAGATACTAAAACGGACACAGAAATAGGCGATAGTGGCACTGGGTCACACCTACAGAAACAAACAGTGATAACAAACAAAGCAGGGAGAGACAGCAGTTAACTGCACACAGCTGGACTGAGTGTTGCTGACAACGAGGCAGGTACCTGCTCCTTCACAGACGCTAAAATGGTCGTGGCAGTGGTCTCTGGTTCCATGCCTGGGCCTGCGGGAGCCTCCTGCGCTGTCTGCAGCCCCTCCTCCACCATCGGGCTCTGCTCAGGGGCTGGCATTTTGCCTGCAACAACAAGATTTTAAGATAGTTTACATTTTCAGCCAGTGATGTTTAAAACCCAAGTTTTCAGGATCATAACTTTTTTCTAGAAGCCTTCCAAACGTAACTAAATTAGCAGAGAACTTTGCATTACTCAATCTGTGTTGTGTGACTGTGTTTCACCCTCACAAATGGAGACCAGAATCACCTACACAACTCGAGGGCTGGGCAGGAGCTTCACCATCGTTTTTAAAAACACTGTTTTGTGGCGGTTAATAAAACTCACGATGCATGAAAAATACTAGTGTTAACTATTAAGAACACCCAGGATCAGTACAAGTTTACCACATACAGTTTTCAGCACAAAAGAATGACACGTAACAGCAGAATGCTCTGCTGTCAGGAACAAACTGTGGAAGAGACTAATTATGGTAATAAAAGCTTAATGGGAGCAATGCTTCTAATGCTCTTTTTGCAAAGGAGGAAATTAAAATGCTAAAGTTAAAGCAATTGCCCTGGGCTATGGATAGGGTGGAAAGGACTGACAGGATTAGCGTCCAATAATCCCAAGATGTGCTATTGCAGAGGCAGCACACTAACAATTCCAATCCATGGAAAAAAGCTATTAATTTGTTCAATTATCAAAGTTACTATTAACTAATATTACAAAGATAGTTACAAAGTATGTTTAACGCTTTGAAAATAGCAAGTAAGTGGCATTCACTAAGCTTCTACACAGACACCACGCTTTAATTTCCTTCAGAAAATAAAGCTTGTGAGGTCTAATGTTAGAAGTAGTCCATATTTCATTTTAGATTTTCATAACAAACTCACCCAATATTCCCAGGGCAGACAAACAGGAACAGATTCCTTCCCCATTCCCTTCATTACTCAAAGGGTGAGGAGATGCTCAGGCTGCAAAGGGGCTCCAAGGCGAGAATGGCCCCGTGAGACCCCTCAGTCTGGAGCTGTGCTAGCCATGAGCACAGGGCAATGAATGAGCACAGGGCAATGCACAGGGTCAGTTTCCATTGGTTTCTGCTGGTTTCATTGCTTTTCATTGGTTTCATACAAAGGCTGCCACACTGAGCCTGTCACAAGCTGCACGTCAGGCCAGTGAACCCCTAAAGCTTCAAGGACCATTTCTACAGAACCTATTAAACAACAATTAACCTAGCAGAATGAAAAACTACCTCCAATAGTTGTATAATAGAATTCTGAAAAGTCAAATGAGCAACTTTATGCTCTTAGAAAATAAAAATTGTTTCTTCAAAGTTTTACTTCTGAAAACCAACTCTTTAATCAAGCAGTAAGAACCCAAGGCACAAAATACATGCCACAATTCCATGTGTCATATCTGATTTTCTATATCACTCACCATAATTCTTTTATGACTATAACTCAATGTTTCAGGTTTCTAAATGACCTGATAAATTTGCAAGCATTTCAAGTAATAAAACTACCCAATCAAGCCTTTCCTTCATTTAGAAACACCTGCTAAGCAGTCTAAAACACAAGTCTCAAAAACACAAGTTACACATGCTTCTCTCAGAAGGGGGCTGGTTGTTGGTCCATGTATCCCACCGTGCCCCCACCTACATGGAACAGGGCAGAGCCTGCTGTAGTTTGGGATTTCGAGGAGAGAAGTACGAAATACAGCAGTGAAACAACCTCAATTTGTCTTTTCCATAGTTTTCTCTCTCTTCTCACCCCAACACTGTGAGTAACTTCTCAACCCATCTGTAGTAGATTTCTGTAACAAACCAGTCCAGAAAACATCCCTCTGAGCTGGCTGGAATGTGTGCTAATTCATTGGAACAGAAAATATACCCGGCATTGAGTATCTAATAAAAACATCCAGATAAAAAACAATCAGATTAATTATTAGTGAAGGTGTCAGTGTTAAATGTACATCTATCTCAGTGTTAAGAGATATAATCGCAGACCTACACCATTTCACACAGGCAGTTGTTTCAACTGATGTTCTTTCAATTAACACATTTCTTGGCAAAGTTACTGATTTTCTAATCTTGATTTCAACATTAAATAACTGTTGGCTGTGATCCTACAAACACTTAGGTACACACTTGAGCTAATAAACAAGCCTGCTCATCCCCCCAGCCAGGCCCGTGGGCTTGGTGGCAGCACAGGAGAGTAAGGGAGCAGGAGAAGCTCTGCAGGGCCCAGTGCCCCCAGCACAGCTCTGCCTAGGGATGCTGCTCAGGAACTCACAAAGTCAAGGGAGGTTCTCATCTTCACCTTACAGGAGCAGGAAATAGCATGAGCAGATTTGGTGAGAGCCTTAAAATCTGGTATGAGTAAGAAGTTGAAAGGAGTTAATACAAAACCCTCTTTCTCCCTTACACAACACTGGGATTTATCCACCCAAAACACTCCCTGGACTTGTGCTACTACTCATTTGGGGATGGATAATTGATTCATTATTGGAAAACTAGCAACCTGATTTCATACCTCGAAAAAATTAGGTTCATAGTTATTTTGCCTGTCTCTGGTGTCATGGTTGAGCAGTCATACACCACCCAAAACACAAGGCTGCTCCCACATCTTCCCCAGCCTGTCCAGACCCACATTCCCCCACAGCTCCATGCTATAGTTTCCTAGGGCCTGCCCTGGGCAGTAGTAAAGGCCAAAAGCAGTGACAACCCAGCTCCAGGCTGGCATGTCCAAATCAAGTGTGCAAGGAAGACAAAGCTGTTCAGTTTGAAGCCTCCAGTTTGAAATACCCAAAACCAATTTTGAGAACAGTGGTTTTCCCAGCCTCTCTGCTTCAGAGACTCACTCGAATAGCTTTATGAAACCACAAAGTAAATCACAGCAGCATAAACCAAGCCACCATAAAGACTCAGCTTTCCATCCAGGGAGGGTTTGGCAGGGAGCACCACATTGGGCAATTGTGGGATTTGCTTAAGCAAACCTCGCCTGAACAGCTCTGTAACCGCCCCTTCAGAGGACTCCACTGTGCCCCCTGCTCTGCCCATGGGGCTCCCTCAAGCAGCAGCTCCTAGAGCCTGCCAGCCCTGCTCCTTCCCCAGCCCCTGCCCTGGGCTGGCACAGCCACCCTTGGCTCCAGCAGCAGCCAGTCGGGCGCTCACTCTGCTCAGCACTCGGCAAGGAACCTGGGAAACACCTTTTGTGTCTGATCCACTGGCCAAACAGCTGCAAAGCCAGCACTTCAGGGAGCACATCTGGCACAGCCTTGCTGCTGGGGATGAGATCGGGGCGTGTTTTTCTGAACCAGCTAATCTTGCAGCCACCCAATCACTGACACAAGGAAGCAAGAACATACTACTGAGAAGCAGAGAAGAAATATGAGAAATCACTAAACCAAGTGTATTAAACCATGCTTTAAGTTTTCATTGTCATTAGTCTCTACTTCTACAGTTTTCAGTGCTCCTTCTGTTATTTTCTTAGACATATCCAGACAGCTTTGCCAGTACTGAATAATCCCACTTCTTTCAGCACAGGCCCAAGAAAAAGCCAGACCTTGTGAGGATTGATGCCAGACAGAAGTGGTGCTTTTTTACAACCTCCTAATCCCTTCCCTTCAATTCCTTCTGCCTTCCTTACACTGGTTATTCTTCCAAATTTGCTCTTTACCTAAGTTCCCTGTTTCTCCCACTGCTGACCTGCAGCCAGTAAGAACAGTCACCAGCACACTTCACACTGAAGAGGTAATACAGTTCTTACCACCTCTGCCAGCTAGGACACGATGGACTGGATATATTTCATGAGGGCAACATGAGAAAAACATGTGGCCAACCTCTCATCACTGAAAATCCTCATATTTATCTAGCTACAAGGGTAACTCAAGAAACAATAATAAATTACCAATGATATTAGACTAATACTCGTTAGTACAGAGCTCCTATAAGCTAAAATCAACCTGCTGAGACAATAACATTATTTACTACACAATGAAGTTATTCTTGTGTATCTACACTTAGAGCAACGAGACACGTCTCAGCTCTTGGTCAAAGACTCTGCTCTTCTCATCCTTTACAGTGCACGAAAAGCCAAAACCTAAACAAGATGTACTACATTCCCAGTTTTTACAGGAAGATGTGATTACAATTTCTCTGTTTTCGAGCTCCTTCCCAGGGCTGTCAGAACACCTCCAGGCAGGAGCAGTTGCCATTGGCTCCACCTGCAGAGTGCTGCTCACCTAAAGCCAGGCAGGGACTCACACGCTCGAGCTTCCTGCAACCAAGTGACTGAAGCAGCTCTGCGCTCCGCCTGCCAGCCTGCAGAACGTGTTTGGAGGGAGAGGCAGCAGATGACAACTTACCCACTTGCAAAGATGATGCAAGCAACTAAAAATGGATTCTGTGAAAGATGGCTCCAGCGTTTACATCAAAGCAGGGTTTGAAGTTTCCAGATGCAGCACAGGAAGACACTCCAAACGTCACGCTACAGGCTAGCCACTGTCTTTGTGGGCATTAGCAGTGCACAAGTTCATGTGGACTTAGGGATGAAACCAGGAAAATAAACATGTTTTCTGATGAAAACATGGAAGAAACTGACTTCAGAAATGGCAGGATAAAAACCACCTGCACAGTTGTGCAGACTGAGTCCCATAGTCAAAAAGGAAACATACACACATCTGACCCGCTGCCTGAGGAATGTGTTTCACTGACTCACCACTACATTTAGCCTCTTCCTAAGCCCTTTTTCTTTATGTATTTTTTATTTATGTATTTTTTCCTCTTTGTTTTTTACTTAAAAAATGCACGCTCAAAAAGCATTTGGTACTATGTCCTGATTAAAATCTTAGAATGTACATTACCCTACCTTTTGATAAACATATTTTTGTTACAGTTCCTAGGAAAAGACAGGGGTTTTTTTCTGGCTGATGGCTACATACTTCAACTCCACCCCAGTGAGCAGGCAAGATTCTACATCCACAAATATCCAGTTGTAACATGCTCACGAGACTAATATCTTTTATAGCTTTCAAACGAACCATTCACCAGAAGGTATCAGACACGTACAGCAAGACAACCATCTTGAATAAAGACATATTTATAACCACGTCCTTCAAGGCCTGAGGCACTGTCTGTAGCTCACCTGAAAAGAAGCCTCTGTCATCTGAAGGATGTCTGGAGAGCATTTACACTTTGTAAACGTATGAAGTACAAGAAGCTAAATGGCAATAAATAGAGTTTTCAGCAGTTTAATTTAACAAGGCTCCATGACTTGTAAGAAACAAGAGACCCCAAATCTGAACGTTCCCTTTGGGCCATCCCACGTCTGTGCTGCTCTGTTCTGAGGTCTCCAAATGCACTGGCACTGAGCAGAGCCTCAGCAGAGCACGGTGCCCAAAGGCAGCTCTGACTAGCAGACAGCAGGCTGCTCTCAAGGGATGAAGTTCAGCCTCTTCTGTTGCAGGCTGAGGGGGAGGAGGGACTTGCAGCATCACAGAAGGATTTTAGGTTTTCCAAACAGACTCTCAGGTGACAAGGACATTCATCAACTACTCATTCAACCATGCACAGAAGGATAAATTCCCAGTCTGTGTTGGAATAGATGCAATTAAGGCAGGTATGAAGTCTTTCAGAATGAATATCACAGAAGAACATAACCTGCACACTGACAGCTGGGAACCTGCAGCTCAGGTGTGCTGTGCTGGCTGCACTGCTGCCCTGCACCCAGCTCCAGCCCACACTGCCCCATCTCCCACCTGAAAACTACAAACAAGCACATGGCAATGAAAATGAGAATGGCTGCTGAGTACAGATTTGGCCACCACCAACCACAACGATGGCTGCAGCTGCTGCTCAATTTCTACTTGTATTTTCCCCTAGCAAAATTATTGCTGAAGTGTGACTATGTTATTGCTAGAGAGAATGCTCACTACCAGACATGCCTCAGCTGGAAGTATCAGCAACCCAAATCTATGTCATATGCCTTTAGAGAAGTATGCTTCCCAATTTTGTCATGCAGCATATTTGAAAAAAATGTATTATATAAAAAATGTTCTCAATGATAAAAATTATCAGCTACAACCCCCCAACAAAAGACAGCTGGAGAGTTACAGAGTTCCACAGCTCCCTCTGTTTGGATAATGCAGTTTTTGAGTGATGTGGAGTCACAGGTATCCTGAGATAGTCTGGAGCCAGACACTACCAACCCTGGCCAAATGACTAATACAGAAATGTCAAATTATTGCATACCATAAGCATAGACTGAGGAATACCACAGTTTTCCAATAAACATGGCTTTG
>JANRGV010000104.1:36355679-36392812 GCA_024734035.1 Alethe castanea | reverse complement strand
GATCCCAGATCCCATTTCCATCATGCCCACACCCTGTGTGTGTGTGCCCAGCACTGCAGTGGATCCCAGATCCCATTTCCATCATGCCCACACCCTGTGTGTGTGTGCCCAGCACTGCAGTGGATCCCAGATCCCATTCTCCATCATGTCCACACCCTGTGTGTGTGTGCCCAGCACTGCAGTGGATCCCAGGTCCCATTCTCCATCATGCCCACACCCTGTGTGTGTGCCCAGCACTGCAGTGGATCCCAGATCCCATTTCCATCATGCCCACACCCTGTGTGTGTGCCCAGCACTGCATTAGGAACTGGACTGAGAGCAACATCCTCACTGAAGGGCTGATCTTGCAATCCTGCTGTTTCTTCAGCATGTAACTTCTTATCAGTTATCACCTTTTACATCTGCTTTGCTTTTTTGTCTTTTTCAGAACACACTTGAAAGACAGAGCTCTAAAATGGCCATTTCTCTATAAACACAATTCCTTCGGTCACCAACTTGTTCTGAGGCTGCAGCCCTTATTTTGAAAATGTGTAGGCAAAATGTCATAGTTGATGTGGTTTAAATCCAAATTTGCAATTGAGAGGCATCTTTCCCTCTCTGTGCCTTGTGGCTTCCATCTGGAAGAAGAGAGAGGTACCTCTGGCTTGATGTAAATGGGATAACTCTGAATTCTATATCCAGCAAACCCTGAGCAGAGGAGATGGGGATGATGCAGGGAGGCTGGGAGGGGAGGAGAGGGCTGGGGCTGCTTTGGGCAGTGGATCACTGTGGTTATCTGCACATGCACGTTTCTCAAGGTGCTTTTGGAGTCTGTGTTGGGCACATGTTAGCGGCTGCAGCAGCCTGAGATGGCTGAGCAGAGCTGTGGGAGGCAGCGGTGCTGGGTCTCCTAACACACTGCTCATCCTTCCCAGAGCTTATTTCTGGTTCCCAGTGCCTGCTTGGGCTCTGCCTGGAGTGCCCCTAAAGCTGCTGCAGCTGTTCTGTGGCCCAAGGGTGCCTTCAGTAGCCTGGCACGAGCTTTGCCCCCAAGAGCAGTGTTACTGGTGCTCGTAGTGATTTTTGGTGCAGCTGACAAGCACAGCCTAGCACTGAGCTCAGCCTGTGCTGGCCCCACTGGGAGCAGGGAACGGTGCTTTGTGCCTCCAGATCACTGGGATCTGCCACCTACTGTGTACAACAGCCTGGGGGAACTGTGGGGACACATTGTGTGTTTGCTTTTTTACGCGTGGGATTGTTAAATACTGAATTCCTTTAAATAGCGTTTGAATCTTTAGTTCTGTCATAATCCCATTTTGCTATTTGTGACCATGCAGCCCTACCTGCAGCTGTGGTGTTCCTGTGATCCCACCATGAACAGGCAGGCTCTGCTCTGCCCTGGGCTTCCATGGCTAGCCAAATTTTGTGGTTCTTGTTTTTTGTCTTTTCTTCTACCATGTACAATCTCCGCTTGTCAAGTTATTTTTCTTGGAGACCCCCTAAATTTTTTTCCCAGGGATTCTTAGAATCAGTTGTGAACAATTTGAAGAGGAAAAAGAAACTTGCAAACCATAGTATAAATAAGGAAAGGTGAGTAGAAGTAATTCAGAGATTAATAAAACTCCGGGAGATTCTTGGAGAGTATTCAGATAGTATCATTTTATAAGGTTGAAGAAGGGAGCTAGAAGACATCAGAGTGGGGATCTCAGAGGATTTTCCTTTTATGCCTTCAGTTATGACAAACAGCACTGGTTTTATCACACAACTATTGGGAATTTTGGCATAGAACTTGGATTCTAGAAGCTTAATATGTCTGTGTGGCACAGAGTGATCTGAGCTCTGGGCAGTCATTTCTGACACTGTTCCTCCTGGGATTTTGCATCCTTTTGGTTCCTCGTTTTCCTCCATTTCCAGAGGCTGATGTTGCCTCCTCACTCCAGCAGAGCTGCCCTGTGCCCCTGTGTGCCACCACAGGCAGCTTCAAGGTCTGTTTGTAACAGGTCATTGCTGCTTGAAGAGAAAACCCCACGTGGTGCTGAGGTATTGTGAATTGTTTAGTCTTTAAAAGAGTTATATCTGTAACATTAGGTGAATGGTAAATACATTATTGCCATTCAGATGTTAGAGTGAAAGAACTAATTTATTACTTTAATTAGTTTATAGTGTACTTTACAGTATTGTAATATGCAATATTGAAATAATGAACTGGAAAAAGGTGTGTATGCATTCTGTTCAGCACAGCAATTTAATAATTCACTTGGTAAAACCTCCTCTAATAATACGTGAACTGTGAAATGTACTTGAAATGCCAATTGTAATTAAAAACTTTCAGAACTTAATGTTGGCAGTGCTTGTACTGCTAAAGTGAAAATTGTTTTGTGGAACAGGCAATGGGAGAGCCAGATTTCAGTGTATTTTCAATATTAGTTTAACTGCTAGGATTTTTTTTTAATATTTAAATAAAACATTTACTGTTGACACAGTAAAATACACCCTTCTGATTTTGAAATAATAGGAATGGAAGAATGCAATCAAGAGCAGGTTGTATTTTTTTGTGCAGTCTGTGGTCCCAGATTGCAGCTGTAGTGAAGCAGAATTATTGTTTGGGAGGTTTTTTGTTCTCCGGACCTGCAGATTCCTGCCTCTGGAGATAAAAACCCGATGAATGCAGCCGGCTTTCTTGGCACACTTGAATTGCAGGAATGCTGGCAATGCAGCACCAGGTGGTAAGCAGCAGAACAGAAAGGCAGGAAAGGCTCCCTGCAGGCTGCCCGGCCCTGTGCCCGTCCCTGCCTGCCCTGGGCGCTGTCCCTGGCACGGAGCAGCTCCTGCTGTGCCAGGCTGGGCTGCACAGGGCAGAGGATCCCCTCACGGAGCAGCTCCTGCTGTGCCAGGCTGGGCTGCACAGGGCAGAGAATCCCCTCACGGAGCAGCTCCTGCCGTGCCAGGCTGGGCTGCACAGGGCAGAGAATCCCCTCACGGAGCAGCTCCTGCTGTGCCAGGCTGCGCTGCACAGGGCAGAGAATCCCCTCACGGAGCAGCTCCTGCTGTGCCAGGCTGGGCTGGACAGGGCAGGGAATCCCCCCTGTGCTGCCTCCCCACGGGCCAGAGCCTCCTCCTCCTCCTCTCCGGCCTGTGACACCGGCACAGCGCTGCCTCCTGTGCACGTGGATTCCCTGTGGATGTGCCTTTCCCCTAGGGCTGCTCTCTGGCACAGAGCATTTTAATGTTCAAATGTGGTTTAAAATGTGAAATATACTGGTATTTGAATCACCTGCTCAATGTCTAATTCTTGTTACTTCTTACACTTGACTCCACCTCTGCTCTGTTAAGAACATTTTATCCTGTATGGTTTCAGCTCTTCTGGGAAAAGCCATGGCCTAAGGCGAGTCTACAGAATCATGGTCACATTTTATATGTGTTTTGCAAGCATTGCTTTTCTGGCTTTTACCAATGTTCCTTTTTTGGTTGTGTTTTGGGATTTTTTTTTTTTGGGGGGGGAGAGGGAGGTTGTTACAATTATGTCCTTTTTTTGGTCTTAATTATAAATTTTTTTAAAAGAAATTATTTTTCTTTTGCCCTAATAAAAAGGCATGGATTAGACAAACATGGGAGGGAGCAGGAATCTAAACTAATTTTGTGTGCTGGATGCAGAAAATAATAGCTGAGTATTGAAAGCAAGTATGGTACAGTGAAACTCTCCTCTGGTATCCTTGTTACCCATTTTCCCAATTGATCTCGGGCTCATACATTCAAAATCCTAACTAAAAAATGAAAAAGTAGATTCAGAACTGAAATTTAAGAAGTGGAAAGCATGTCGTACCCCCCGAGCCAATGTCTGTGTTAGCAGTGACTCAGGGCAGAGTAGGGAGCGCTGCAGGAGGGGAGATGCACACTGAGTTATTGGCCTATCATTTCTGTCTGAGGAACCACTGTGTGGTTAATGCTTTGTCAGCTTAGTGAAGTGCTGGATTTGATGCTTGGTTCTGCTCATTTGTTTGTACATAACCTGTCAGAAATCTAGATCATACTCCAACCTTGGTTTGTGGCTCAGATCAAAAGGCTGAAATGGAGGAGCTGCTGGAAACAATCTGAGAAGGAGATCATGGCACGTCACGAGGTCAGGGTGCCACACACCCCACACAAACTGCTGCTAGTAAAATGGGTTAATAGGGAGGCTGGAGATGATTTCAGCACAGGTTAGTGTCTGTGCCACTGCTTCAGTGTGGTTTGCTTCCTTCAGTTGGTTATCATTGTCCCAGACTCCCTGCAGTGTTTGCTCTGCTCTCCATGGGCATTTCTAGGCACTGGTTCCCCTGAAGTGTCAGGGAAATGCAGCTTTTGTTGAGACAAATTTATGGCCTTGCCCTACTAATGGCTGCAATCAAACAACCAAACAAGTCCCTGTTTAACAATAGATGAATATCCAGAGAAGGCCACCAGAGGATCAGGGAGTTCTCAGACATGGGGTAACTGAGGCTGCATCATGAGCTGCACCCAGTGCCATTGACCTTGGTATTGGAGAGCAGTTGAAAGGAGTGGGAAGCAGGATGTAGGGAAATCCAGGCTTACAAAAAGCAATGTTTTGGTTACATAATCTGACTGTTACCTCATATCAGTTGAGAAATCTGTGATGTTATTACAGAAGTTTAAAGCTCCTTCAAATGCTCCTGCAGCTTATCCCAGTTCCAATCTGAGTATGCTTTTAGCAGATTTCATTCACTGTTTGCTTGTTGTTAGATTTGAAATCTTTCTATATATGGTTTTGCTTCAGTGTTTCAAAAGCAAGGTAGAAAGGATTGCATGTTCTTCTGGCTCCTTTTCAAAGCATTCCTTTTTGAGTTCATCAGCGTGGCAAGTGAAGGGTAACTGAAACAATTTAGCATGTTATTTTAGATTCTTAAACCCATAAACTGCATGAGCAGGCTGCTGTCAAAGTTGCTACGTGAAGATTTCAATTTAGACAGCCCTGGTGTCACAAGTTCCACGTGTGTGGGAAGCTTGATGGGGGTGCTGCAGCTGGGGCTGAAGGGACCTCTCCCCACCCGAGGTCACCCCTGCCCAAGCAGGGTCAGGTCCAGTGACCCAGGCCCAGGCTGAATCCGGGTTTAAACAGCTCCACAACCTCCCTGGCCAGCATGTTCTGCTGTTCACCCAGCCCCTCCGCAGGGAAGTGATGAATGCATTGGAATTTCAGGTGTTTCAGTCTGTGCCTGTTGTTTTCTTTCTGTCACATGGCACCTCTGGAAGAGCCTGGCTCTGTCCTCTTTGCACGTTCTGCATTTTCAGGTTATTTTCATGTTATCATTTTGCCTGCACCCCGTGAGAAGTCACAGCATTGTTCAGTGTATTGCAAAGAAAAAAGTATAATTATTATTTTAACAAGAAGCAGGTAAGCATGGCATCATTCAGAGATGCAGCTCTCTGAGAGCCTTGGACCATGGGGAATGCTGGATTTCTAAACAGAACATCTTTTATAAGGACAAACCAGAAGAATTAATAATCTGTACAAACAGCCAGTGAAATGCAGTAAAGGTGGAAAAATTATAAACATTTTCATATCTTTGTATTAAAGTGCTGTAGTGTAGAAAACCAGCTGAGAAAAGGCTGCAATGCTTGTTCCTTAGAGGGATGCAGAGTTCTGTTAGTGCTTGACAAATCCATTACAAAAAGAGCTGGCAAGCCAACAAAAGGAGACATCATTAATCCTGCAGGAAGCAGCGTGAAACAGATGAGCACACAAGTGACAGCACCGAGGGAATCGGGGCTGGCTGGGATGGGGCACTGCAGATGGGTCCCTGCCATGGCCAGGCTGGGCACAAGTTCTCTTCTTTAACAGCACAGGAAGGGGATTTTGGCCGCTGGGTTGGGTGGTCCATGCCAGCCCCGGGGGGGTTTAGGAAGGGTGGCAGTGAGGGGTGCAGGGAGCGTGGCCCTGCCCTGCCCTGCCCTGCCAGTGCCTCCCTTCCCACACAGGATTGGGGTGCCAGGCAGGCAGGGACCCCCTTGGGGCCAGAGCAGGGCAGGGGTCCAGGCTGGGCTGCACCACCTGCAGCTGGCACAGGTAAATCCCTGCAGTGAGCCGGGGTGGAAGCAAGGTGCTGGTACAGGAGTGCCTGTGCTAAGGCTGGGAATGGACTCTGCTCTGGGACTCTTGGTCTCCATCCCTTCATAGGTTCTAAGTGCTGAAGGGAAATGTGAATTACTGAGACTGTTTTAGCAATTTTGCCTAAAACCTTTCCATATGTGATTTTATTGCACATTATGCCATCAGCTGGGAACTGCACATGAACATGCACAAAGGTGGTGTTTGCTGAATGGTTGTGTTGTTGATAAGAATATAAACCTTACTTTGTAAGCAGATTATGTGAGTTTCCTTCCCAGTGTCAGCTTGGCAGATCCGTGTTTCACAGTCTGCTGCAGGACTGTCTCTTCAACTGCTTCTTCCAGGTTCTACAGTGGAAAGCACAGCAGGAAGAAGCTGCTAAACTAGAAGCTGCTGTGGCTGCCAGAAGAAAAGAAAGGGAAGATGAGAGAGAAAGGCTACAGAGAGAACAGGAAACCATGCGTAGAGCTCAGGATAAAGAGAAAGTATGAGAAACTTTTATACATTTTTTCATATATTAATGTGTACCATTGTTTCTAAAATCTTCAACTGATCTCATAGCACAGGTATTCTTGTGCAGTATTATATATTGATGTAGAGATGGGCAAATGGTTAGTCAGGTCTTGCTCCTGTCCATTTAGCTCTAAAACTGCCTGATCTGACACACCAGTTCTGTTACTGTATTGCATTTCTCAGAAAAAAAGCCTCAGCAGGTTTTGTGTCTCAGTCACCAAAGCAGCACAGAGGCAGGGCTGGGTCTGACTGCACAGGTCTGCAATGCAGCAGGGGAGCTGACACACAGAGGCTGCAGCACAGCAGGGGCTGCAGGGCTCCCTGGGGACAGGGACATGCTCCTGTCGTGGGGATTGTGTGCTGGCTCCTTGGGACATGGCCTGGGTGCAGCTTCACAGGAGCTCAGGAACGCACTGCAGTGAACGTCATGCTTTAGAAAATGAGCTGTGTCGCAAGTATTTGTGTTGGCCTTTCTGCCTGAGTGATGTGGCAAACATCCATGTGGCTGTTCCACTGAGATTTACCTCGGAGTCCAGTGGCACAGAGAGGGACGTTTGGGGAGGCTTTGTTGCTTAGGTCACGAGTAGCTTTGCTGCTGCTTCTCTTTTTGTTCCAGCTCATTCTGTATATTTGCCTTTGTACTCATGGTGTTTGTAGTGGCAGGTGGCTCTGAAACCAGGGAAGAGGCTTAGGGAGGCAGTGCTGACCCAACCACCACCAATATTCATTTTATATGTAAATATTCTGGTTGTCCAAACTTTTCTCTTGCTCAGTGTAATGTCTGTATTGAGCAGCCCTCTGCCTACGCACAGATGGAATAGCAGCTGTTTGGGGTCAGCAGTCATATGTTTCATTGGAGTACTTTGCATCCTAGATCCTTAAAAGAGCTGATAACCTTATACTGCAGCTGCTTTTCTAGGGAATGCAAGCAGAATGGAAGTGGTAGTCTTCACACTGTGGTGGAAAAATATATTCAAATCAGAGTTCACAGTCTGATTTTACTACTATTTTTGGTTGTGGGGGCTCCACACCTTCTTGCTCTCCTAGTAAGTATTCTGTTAGCTTGTAGTGCTCCAAAATAGAAATTTTATTCTAAAAGGATCAAAATTGGAATTTCTAACTTAATGCTTTTCTTATTTGCTTTGTTCTCACTGCCTGGGATTTGGAATGAGCATTAATTTGTTTGCTGTATTTGTTCAAACTCTAGCTGAAAAAATACTGGGCTGAGAAAGAGCTCAAGTGGCAAGAACAGGAGGAGAGAGATCTAAAACATCTGGAGGAATTAAGAAAATTAATGGCTGATCAAGCAGCCAAAGACAGAGAAAGGTAAAACAAATTAAATGTGAATACCTGTAGTATCAATAGGATCTTCTTATAACCTAATTTGCTTTGATCTCCTGACTTTCTTTTTTAGAATTAATTAGGATAGGTATATATTTTTTTTCTTCCTGTTTGGCAAATGCTTCAAACTATATAGTAAGGTTGCATCCTAGGTGATTGTATACTTTTAATGTGGTGTCAACAACAAACAACTGCATTTAAGTCTTACCGTGCTTCAAAAATTAGCATCCAAAAAGGCAAGTGTTTGTTGCTACCAGCCCACTTCTCCTTTTTTATCTGTGCAGTGAATTTTAGTCAGGTTCTTTGTCAGTCCCTGAGGTAGGAAATGGTTTGAAAATACATCACATGTTCTAAAAGAATGTTTCCCCCAAAAGCAATAGATTTGGCACTACTCTTGCAGGGTGAAAAAAAATTGGAATTGTGCAAATATTTGCACTGACAGCCTATGGGAAACAGGCTGGCACAGTCCTGCTCTGCAGGGAGACCCCTGCCCTGTTCTGCCCCAGCCCCTGCACTGCTGCCAGCCTGGCCCCACATTCCAAGGGAAGGCAAGGGCTGCTCTGGGCCGGGGTTTGATGTGACTGGCCCAGGGACCAGAGTCATGGCCACTGTTTGCCAAGGGTTCAGTTCTGCAGGGCCGGGATGCGGGCACTGCATCTCCTCCCTTGTCCCCCCCAGGGCTCTCACATGCTCCCCTGGAACTCTCCTGGGCTCCCCAGACACAGCAGTTCATTATTTCCTATTGAATATTTATGAGACTGTGTCTGAAAGCAGAGCTATAATGAAAATATGCTTATCAAAAATTACATGAATGTGTACCTGAAATGCTACAAAAGGTAGCTTTACTGAAATTAATCAGTTATGCTCATTTATCAGCTAGTGATTTATTAAAATTTTACTTACTGTGCTGCTTAAAAGCAAAAGTGAGTATTAATGTATTTTGATTTTGAGGTTTTCTGTAAAATTAGCTATAGGTAGAAGAAATAGTAAAATGTTGCTAAGTGTAACAAAATGAAAGAGAATGAACAACTACATTTAGATGTGGACAGGGTGAAACCAAATCTTGAGTAAACATTGGAAGCCAAGTATAAAAACATATTGGGGGGGCGTTCCAGCTTGGGAAATGAGGTGCAGTTGAGTATGTATTCCCGAGGGGGGCTGCCTTCCCTGGGTGGCGATTTAGCTGTGCCATTGCCTGCTGACAAGGAGCTTCGTCTGTGTAGTGCAGGCTGTGCTCTGCAGCCCGGGCAGGACGGCAGCACAGCCACGGGGACACGACCCTGACCCTTGTGGCTGCTCCCTGTCAGCCAGGACCACCTGGGCTGCCTCAAACTGGGCATGGAGCTGGGCAGGGTGCTTCACTTTAGCACTGCTTTGTACTCCCCTGTGCAGGAAAACTGCAGGGCAACACAAAGAGTTCGAAGTTAGGCCTGGCCAAGTGCCCCCAGTCTTCCTTCCTGGCTTTGCATAGAAGCTTCCAGAGTACTGAATTTTATGTTTGATAGCTCTGGAGTATTTTAAAACATGTATCACAATAGTCAGCTCAAGCAGAGTGAAATTATTTCAGTATAATTTTTGTAATTTTTCAAAAAAAAAGAAGACCTGTTTTTTATTAAATGTTCTCCGTATGAAAAGCAGGTTAGGCTTCTTCCCTGGTACAGAATGACCCCTGAGCACTACTGCTGGAGCATTTCTCTGCCTGAATTACAGTGGACACCGTGAGGAACTGGAAGCCTCTCTGGGTACCCTCAGGCAGCCTTGTACCACACTCTTGAGATCAATTTGTTTGTCCTGCTAATTGTGATTGGGTTATTGACACAGAGGTCTGTGCTAGCCACAAGCAAACTGCAGGTTTAGTTCTGATTGTTGTAGTTTATAGCACAAATTATATACTCCTTTGAGCTTACTAAAATTTGGAGAGCAAGAAAATAACAATACATGTTTTATTGTAATTGAAGCAGTTGTCTCATTGAATTCTCCAAATTCAAAGTATGGCATTGACAAGTCCTGTAGAAGTGACATGCCAACAAATATCTATAGCTGCATAGGGAACAGACTCTGCACAACAGTCTAAAAATGCCTGCAGTGAAAGGTGGAAGAGCACAGTACGGCTGTGGGTAAAGCTCTGGAGTCACTGGTGTGAACCTCCAGCTTTTTCCTTTGGAAGAAGGGTGTAGGAAGTCTCAAGATTTTTTTCTTTTTCTAGTGACAAGGCTGGGAGTGAGGTGTTTCTTTCAATGGAAAGGGTTATAGGAAAGATTTCTTCTACCATGCACAGATGTGAGAGAACATTTCTTCTTGGCAAAGAAAATGGGGGAGAAAAAAGAGTACCAGGGCTATATAAAGAATGCTAGAGAAAATCTGTGGTCTAGACATGGAATCTGAAAGGTTAGCCAAGTTGTTTAAAGAACAACTGACCAAAACCCATCAAAACAAATCAAAAAGCACAACTCCCCAAACTCCCCTACCCCAAAAAACCCAAACCAAAAAACTCCAACCAGGGCAGCACACCACTGAAACGAAAAAGCACCTCTGCCTTTCTGAGGTGTCTTGGTGGAGCACTTGCTGAGGTGGGTGCAGAGGGGATTGGGGCAGGTTCCAGCTGCAGTGGCACCCCAGGAGCAGGGCAGTGTCACTGGCCGGTGTCCCCTGTGGCACCCCAGCAGTGTCACTGCCGGTGTCCGCTGCGGCACCCCAGCAGTGTCACTGGCAGCGGGGCAGTGTCACTGGCAGCGGGGCAGTGTCACTGGCAATGGGGCAGTGTCACTGGTGGCGGGGCAGTGTCACTGGCAGTAAGGCAGTGTCACTGGCGGTGTCCCCTGCGCAGGGTGCGGTTCCGCCGGGCCCTGCTGGAGCAGCGGCAGCAGCAGCAGCGGGAGCTGGCCCTGCTCCGGGAGCAGCAGCAGCAGCACAAGGAGCAGCGCCTGGCAGCGCTGCGGCAGCAGGTGGGTGCGGGCTGGGGGCGGGCTGCGCCGCGCTGCACCCGCGCACACCCGGCGCCTCTAAAGAAACGAGGGAGCCGGGTAAAGGGCACTGCAGGTCTGCCTCACAGTAATTCTCTCCTGCTATAAATCCTGCGTCCTTTCTAGATCTGACAACGGGAACATTATGGCACTAAATTGTACTGTAGGACCTGCTGATATCTGAGAGGAGATAGAGAAGGTTTTTTTCCAGGTTGGATGTGATTTTTTTTCTGGGCTTTGTTTGTTTTAATAACCTTAAGTCTGCCTTGGGTCTTAGGCAAGATTTATGAGTAATTTGTATTCTTTTTAAACTCTGAAAATTTGCACACCTTGGATAACTTTTCTTCAGAGATATTTGAGTCTCTGAAACTTTAGCACATTACTTTTTAAAAAGCACCCACAAAATGCCTACTAATGCTTGCTAATGTCATAGTAAAAGTAGTACTAGGGTTATTTTTTTCTACTGCTGACTTTTGAAAGAGTAATTTTGCCTTATTTTACATTTCTGTATGTAATCTCCTTGTTTTTCCTTGAAAGAGGCTGGGTGGTAGTTGTGATCTGTTGAGCTCTTCCCACTGACTCAATTCTCTTGCCAGAGTAGAAAATGCTTCTAAAGGGCCTTTGCCTGGGATGGGGATGCTCCCACTTCATTATACCTCTCTGACCAACATTTATTCTCTGTTTCACACTAAGGAAATATTGCTTTATAAAGTATGTACATTGTTTGTATGGGTGGGGGCGAGACGAAAGATCTTTACTGAAGTCGTTTGGGCAGCAATACAAAGATGACATTTTATTTAAAAAATGGGTGAAAAAGTTATCTTATGCAATTTAAAGTATTTTTTTCTACTTTTAGCCATTCTTCATATGGGCTTCTGACTTCAGTTATTTTGCTCATGCATCTTTCTGTATTTTTCCAAAGTAGTATTAGACTGTATCTGAACATTTTAACACGAAGAAAGCAAACAGCAAAAAAATATTGACTCTGGCACAATACAGTGTCTGGGAGTCTTTGATATTGATCTAGCAACAGGAAATTGCACAGTTGAAGCAGTTGCACTTCAGAAAAAAGTCAGAGTTGTATTATTTGGGGCATATCACTCAATGCTGTTACCCATGACTCTGTAGAAATTGTGAACTATTGCCCTGAACAACTTTGTTTCCATTGGAAGAAAAAGAAAGTCTGGACTTATTGGAATTGTGGGAATTGCAGGATGATGAGGCTGCTGGATCCTTGCAGAGGCTGGGTTGGACACTGGAGCTCGTGTCAGTGTCTGGTGCTGGTTTCTCCAGCAGGGACAGTGGATGAGGGTGCTCTCAAAGGTGTTAGTGACAATGACCTGCTCTGGCCTTAGCTCTACACACACAGTAATTGCTGCCTCCATACCCTGCCTTTAGGTTGTTGCCAGAGCAGATCCAGCCAGAGCAGTGGCTGACACGGTGGCGTCCAGAGCTCGGATGGGCATTGGGAGCAAGGAGGAGTTTGAGCTGCAGCAGCCCCTGTTCAGGCTGCACACGTACAGTGAAGAGCAGGTAATGGGCTGCAGTCCTGCTGAGGAAATGAGTCAGGAGCTGAACTGGCTGTGCTCGTGTTTCAGGGCACTCAGGTCACTGAGGAGGCTGCTCCCTCAATTTCAAATGCACTCAAGGAACATCTTGATTTCTTTAGATTCCCTCACTGTTCCCTATCTGCTCAATCAATACATTTGCAGTAATTCACACTCTGGAATTTGAAAATTATTTCCAAAAAGAGAAGAGCTATAGTACAATTCTGTGGTGTAAAAGCTTTCTTTTGACACTGAATAAGATGACAAATTTAACGATGTCTATAGCTAAAGTTGTCCAGAACTTTCCATTTTAAGGCATTTTAAAGCTCTCAGTTTGGTAATGGGAAGATGTGGGCTTTGTTTGGTTATTAAAATTCCCCAGATCTGACCAATGTATGAGGTTCTGACAAATCTTAGCTCAAACCTGCTCTGAACATGTATATTTGAATATGTATATTTGTGTCCTGTGCCGTAATTCTCAGCAGGCTCTTTCTGATTCGACTCTAGCCACGCTTGGTGCTGCTCAGGCTGCAGTTTGTGATCCCTGCCCAGCACATCCCTGTGCTCCTTCCCAGTGCTGCAGGGCTGTGGATCATGTTCCCAGTGCTGGTCTCCAGCAGCTCTGGGCACTGGGGAGGTGAGGCTGGAGCTTCTTCAAGGTGCTGCTCTTCCTTGTGCTTCCAGCGCAGTCCCACTGCAGACTGTGGAACAGGAATTGGAAAGAGGCTTACAGACCTTGTCACATAAACTTCTGACAAATTTCAGAAATAATTTTCCTGGGACTAATTGTCCTTCTGGCAAATGGAAGTGGCACTGCCATGTAAGCACAAGGCGACACTGTGAGAAAAATCATAAAGGCATTTGAAGCACTTGGATTCCATAGGAACAACCAGGAGGGGATTGGAGTCTGTGCTGCACTTGGGGCTGTGAGCATGAACATGAGGGATGGCAGCAGCTCCTCAGGGAGCTTTGTGGCTTCTACTGATCATTGCTGTGGTTTTTTAACAGGTCATTTCTGACCCCAGGCTCCGTGTGGAGCTCGCTCTCCGAGAAGCTGGGCTGCATAAAACACTTTATGCAAGAGAGGTTTTGTCAAAACTTCCACCACCGAAGCTTCCAAGGAGAGACATGGAATCTACAGCTTTTAAAATGTAGAACACCTCTCGTCTGAGGGACAGAGGAGCAGCAGGGGTCTGGTCTGGCCCCCAGTATGCAAAGCTTGAATGAATTCCCTTTGGTGTGTCCTAGAACTGCTCAGTTCCCCGTGTGTGCAGCCATTCTGAGCTGTGCTGTGTCCCCCTGCACCTGCCTGGTGCAGGAGAGGCTGGGCTGTGTGCTGCTGTCCTGTGACTGCCCATGGCCCTTTCCACTGGCAGCTGGCACACCTGGCTTAAGGACTCCTGCACACAGCACAGCCAATCTGATCTGCAGCACCTGGAGTAGCAATTCTTGGGATTTAATTGCCAGCAGAAGTCCAAAATAGCTTTGCACAGCAGTTGCTTTAGATTTTATTATGTTACATGAATAAATCCCACCATTTTCTTTCCAGGTTTCTTGAGAATTTCATTCTTTTAGTTATAAAATCTTCATTGCTATGAATGTTTCTAATATTCCTAATATGATTATGGTAAGATGAAACTTAAACCTTTGTCTATATTTAGTAGGCAACTTGGTTCATCATATTTACTGCAAACCAGTCATACAATTTCACATTGCAGATTAGTTTTTCAGTATAAATTATAATTAGAGCTGAGATCTTTATTTCTTTATTTTGTGGTGTGACACTCCTGAGAGTGTGCACAGGGTCAGCCCAGGAGTAGCATAATCCCAGTGTTGCAGCTGAATTTATTGGGGAAATGCTGCAGAGCCTGCCCTGAGCTAGGGGAGTGACATCTTCTGGGCTCAGTCTTTGTGAGTTTGTGCTAAAATTACAATTCTGTGTATATTTGTACTTTTTATTTTGGTATCTCCTTTGGGGTAACTCGTTATTTTTAAAATAGACTTGGCCACCTCACAACTGGCTGGATATTATTCCTGTGGGGAGACCAGCAGTGCTTTGCTGTGGGGAACACACTGGCTGTGAGACAATTCTCAGGCAGGCATCATCCCAAACCTAGGCAGCTGACTTTTTCCCTTGCCCTTAAAAGCAGATCTACAGGATAAAATATGGATAGGGGTGGCAGTTCAGAGCTCAGCTGTCTTTATGCCAGGGATGGGCAGTTCACTCTCAATTGTACTTTTATAAAGCTTGATGAGAATTTCTCTGTGAAAATTAAGTTATTTGGTTACAAGCTAGACTACTTATTTGTGAATTTTGGTAGTGAGAAAAGTGTCTTTAATGCTAACCAGTGTCTGAAGGTCAGGTCCTCAGCTGACCATGGCTGGGTGCTGTGCTGTCCCTCTTGGCATGTGCCTATTTGTGACACCTTTAAATACTGTAGGAATGAAAATCTGAACGGCCTTTGTAACAGCAGTAACAATAATGGTCACAAATATGGATTAATTTTCACGTCATTTACTTAGGTTTTGTCTTTATGCCCAAAGCAAAGGATTGTCCTTCCTGGAAGATGGCTGTGGACAGGAATGACCCTAACAGGACAGTCCTTCACTGGGGCTGGAGCCAGGAGTGAGAAACCTGCGGGTCTGTTCCGCAGCCTCGATTCTTGTCAGCACACATCTCATCGGTGCGGCTCCAGCGGCGCTGGAGGCCGGCCGTTCCTGGTGTCCTTTGGCTCGAGCTGCACCTGGTGTCCACTGGCTCCGGCCGCTCCCGGTGTCCGCTGTGTGTGCTGACTGTGTCCGCTCCTGATGTCCACTGACTCTGGCCGCTGCCGGTGTCATTTGGCTGCGGTCGCTCCGCACTCCACAGGCCTGGAGCTGTCCCGGCTCCTGGAGCTGTCCCGGCTCCCAGAGCTGGCCCGGTCCCGGTTCCCGGGGCAGCCTCGGTGTGTGGGCCGGGCCTGCAGCCCTGCTCCCGGGAGGTGCCGGTGCCTGGGGCTGTCACCGTCAGTCCGTGGGGCACAGGCCCAGGCGCTTGCGGATGAAGGCGGCGATCAGGCGCTGCGGCCGCTGCTGGTACTCCCACAGCGCCTCGTGGGACGCCCGGATCTGGTCCCCCTCCAGCCGGTCCAGGAGCGCCACGCACACCACGGCGGCTGCAGGAGGCCAGAACGCAGTCACCTCACAGCCCTGCTGAGCCCGGCCCTCATGGCCCTCATGGCTGGACCAGCGGCCACGACTCTGCTGCCCTGGGCTCTGTCCCAGCATGGCCGGGACCAGAACCTGCTGTGGGGCCAGAACCTGCTGTGGGGCCAGGACCGGCTGTGGGGCCAGGAGGGGCGTGACAGGAGCAAGCTGTTGGTTTGTCCAGCACGCACTCAGGTCTTCTAATGCTCACTTGGGTTTTATTGAGCTATGAAATTTGCTTTAGCATTCTTTTCTAGATAAAATCATTAAGGATGTGTGTTTGGCCTTCTGGCACTAAACAGGACCCTTGGAGGGGGTTAAGCCTGTGTGTGGGGAGGAGGTGGAAGCGACAGCACTCACCTTTGAGACCACACAGGCCGCACAGGGCAGCGAAGGCCGTGGACTCCATCTCAATATTCCTCACACCGGCATCATAAGCTCTCCTTAAGTACTGCAACTTTTTTTCACTGGAAAAAGAGCATAATGCACCGTCTAATCTCCCCTGACCTGGAAAGGAAGCAGAGAAATGTCACTGTCGGTCTTGCATGGGGTCGTGGGCCACAGGGCGTAGGTGCAAATGGGAAGTCCAGCAGTGCCCACATTCTGTCTAAGGCTCACAAAGTTTTGCTGGTTAATTTGTATTCCCCTCACTGTTAAAGCCAGCGTGCTGTGTCTCTGTATAGGGGAGAGAATGACGCAGGTTTCAACATGGGTAAAAGGTGGAGTCAGCCCACGGGTGGCAGGTACCAGGGGATGCTGTGCTCTGTGGGGACAGGCCATTGCTGCATATCAGCTGTGAGGGCCTGCCAGGTTAAATCCCAAAAATGCCAACTGACTGTAGAAGAGGTACAACAAGCTATGCAGAATGGGAACGCTGAGGAGAGAAACCCCTTTAATGTGGATTTAATGTTTCTGCAGGGGCTGCTGTGGGTGGAAGTGGAGCTGCTTGCAGAGGCACTTCCTGGTCAGGGAAGTGGGCCCAGGGCACTGGTGCTCCCCTCCTGCAGCTGCAGGCAGGACTAACCCTGTGTTCATGTGGGCACCCATCCCCACCCTCTCCTCTAAGCCTCAGGCTCTGCTGTCCTGCTGGGTGCTCAGAGCAGACCTGTGCCCCATGCAGCTCCTCCTCACACTGGCTGAAGGCCACGGGGCAGGCAAATGCTTACCTGTCGCTGGCCAGCTTGCAACTGCCCTTCAGCTTATTGCTGCTCCTACTTTAATCCTCTCAAATGGCTTTTTGTTTAAATAAAATATAGACTTGAGCAATACACAGATGGCTTCATCTGCAAGCAGATCTAAAGGTTTATAAATAGTGCTCAGATTATTAATTCTTCATCTATTACATTTCATCTACTCTGCAATCAGCGTTTAATTTTGCAAAGGAAATGGTTCCAGAGTAACCAAGTTTGTTTATGGAAATCTCACAGACAACCTAATATTTTCCTAGCGCTTAGTAGTTTTGAAGTGACAGTCTTGCTGCAGGGGAACAGCTTGGTGGCAAACTCAGCAAGGTGCAAGCAGAGGTACTGTGTGTTCCGAGGGTGCCCCCTGCTCTGCCTGGCCCCCCAGCACTGTGGGGGTCTCTGCCTGCAGCCCTCCTGGGGCTGGGTTCCCTGGATGGCTTTGTCCGTGGAAGAGTGGAAGGACTTGGCATTACATGTGGTGAGGAAGGGCAGACAAAGCTGGCTTTACCTTCGTAGAAGTCGTAGGTGCACATGGTATGGCCAATGAGCGTGGGGAAGTCGGGAATGTCCCTGCTGCAGGCCAGCAGTTCCTCTGCAAGGTCCTTGTCCAGCTCGGTGCTGCGCACCACCACGTCGCCCAGCACCACCTGCTCAAAACGTGGCTGGAAGGAGGAGTCCACGGCCGTGTCAGTGATCACAACAGACCCAGCCTCGATCCCTGTGGAAATGGAAGCTGAGGCTGCCAGAGCTCATAACACCCGTGTCCTGCTGCTAAACTTCAGCACAACAGGAAAATCTCAATAGATCTGTCTCTTCAGCAACTAAAGAAGATGTCAGGGAATAATTGAAATTCATGACGTATCACAGATGTACAAGTAAATGTACAGAGTCAGCACAAGGTAAGTGATTGTGAGAATGTGCTGAGTGACAGGAGTTTAGCTGCTTCTGGCTTGCAGAGATTGTGCAGCCCCAGCAGCTTGTGCAGGCATGGGCAGCACCACTGCCTCAGCCAGGGGACACGGATTCATTTGGGTCACCACTAATCCAAGTTTTCTGTTTGGAAAGTGACACTTGGCTCTAGTGGAATCCAGGCCTTGGTACACTCTGAGAATGTGCACTCTGCCAAGCCAGTTGCTACAACTTTTCTGGGTTTAACCCAAAACAAAATACCATGTTTGATATTTAGAGACCTGACAAAATGCTAAAGTTCGGAACTGCATGACCTGTTGCTGAGAGTTCTTTTTAATAATAGCTGTTTTGCCCTGAAGAAAGAGCACAAATGGCTTACCTAAGCCCCCAGAAGTACCGATACGTATGATAGTAACATCCCGGCATTTTGCATGGTGCAGCAGTTTGATCAGCTCATGGAGCATAATGGAAATGGAAGGGATGCCCATTCCATGCTGTTGCAAGGAGAGAAAAGAGAAGATCAGTCCCCACGAGGCTGTGGCAGGTGACAGTACATGACTGCAGTGAGCTCAGGGTTATGCTGTGGCTTTTTCTGCTGAACATCCCAACAGCAATTTTTGGCAGATGTTCTGTAGGCCTGGAGCTGCTGGGGCTTCTGCTGCATCTGCCCAGTGCTCCCTTCCTTGGTCATCTGTCTTCTGCTCCATTGCTGGACCGACATCCTTTTCTTAGCTTAACTTTTAAGTACAAAAAGTGTTTGGTGCTGTGGAGTTTGGATTTTTCTCTTGAAAATGCCTCACATTTTTTTAGTTTTGCTATCATCTTCAAAAAGTGGAAGGAAGCATGTATGGAAGCTCCATTGATTAAGGTACACAGCCAGTTTTTGTATTGCTTTGTCTCATTTCTCTTGGCTGTGGGACCAACACTCTGTTTGCCTTGCATCATGTTTTAAATATGAAACCTTTTTGCATGTTGTTATTCTGGAACATCAGCCTGGCTTATTTGCCAATGTCTATAAAATTTATTCTCACTGTAAATATTCAGAGCTGGAATCTGTGTTCCTGCCCCTGTACGTTTGAGCTCAGTTGTGTTTCTAAGCAACTTGCAGAAATGTGAGGTTGGCAGCTGCTCTGCTCTGCATGATGCTCCTCGGGGTGCCCATGTGCTCTGCCCCGTGTCCCCTTCTGCACTGGCCAAAGCTGCTGCATGGCCACAAACTCAGTGAGGATTTGCTTCTGGCTATGTCACTGCTGCTGTCAGGCTGGGGAGCAGCAAATCTTGTGGCAGTTCTCCCCCTTGGATTCTCGCAGACTGATTCCCTCAGGCTTGATTCCCTTGGTCAGGATTGGTTTGGTTTTGTCAGAGGGAGCTCTGCAGTGTGAGTGATTTCATCTCCTGTGAATCACATTTCAGACTAATCTTGTGCCTGAAGAAATGGTGTCAGGACCAAGCCTTTGGGTGTGAGTGCTCTCCAGCATAGCCTGTGTTTGCTTTTCCCTTTGTTCAGTGCCAAAAATCCTGCTCTAAAAGAATAATTCTTAATAAGGCCAGGTTTTTGTTTTAGAGCTTGTACCAATGTAATACTCCCAGCAACGTTTCATAGTTCATATGTGGTGAGAGGTGGTTTTGCCTCCCAAACTGAGCTGAGCAGAACACGTGCACGCCTGTTGTTAGTGCAGCACTTTCCAAATGTCAAGGGGTGCCGGGGAATGCTGTTCAAACAGCAGCAGCTTTGCCAGGGCTGGGAGCTTGCACTGCTGGCAGGGGATGAACAGTGAAAGGGGAACTTTTTGCTGGTGGGTGTTGAGGGAGGTAGGTGAAGGTGAGGGAGAGGCGGTGGCAGCCCGTCCCTGTGGCCGCAGCCCGCGCTGTCTGGCCGTGGAGGCCGCAGCCCCAGGGCCCGGCAGCAGCCCCAGGGCCCAGCAGCAGCCCCAGGGCCCCAGCAGCACCCCCAGGGCCCAGCAGCAGCCCCAGGGCCCGGCAGCAGCCCCAGGGCCCAGCAGCAGCCCCAGGGCCCAGCAGCAGCCCAGGGGCCCGGCAGCAGCCCCAGGGCCCGGCAGCAGCCCCAGGGCCCGGCAGCAGCCCCAGGGCCCCAGCAGCAGCCCCAGGGCCCCAGCAGCAGCCCCGGGGCCCAGCAGCAGCCCCAGGGCCCGGCAGCAGCCCCAGGGCCCAGCACGGCGCAGGACTCACGCTGACGGAGAGCACGGGCCCTGCCCGGTACATGGCGTAGCGGTCCGAGCCCGCACAGATGTCGGCCACGTCCTGCCCGGCTGCCGCCAGCCCCAGCTCCCGCTGCATGAACTGCGCAAATGCCCGCATCCGCTTCGGGCTGCCGCCCACGCACACGAACTGCAACGAAACATCAGCGTGTGCTCAGAACGAGTGCCACGGCTCAGCCTGATCGTGGCACTGCTGCCTGTGCCAGCCACACCTCCCCAGGGAACGCAGCGGGATGCCACTTCCTCACCGTCAGTCAAGGGACACTGCAATGACTGAGGGTCACAAAAGCAGGAGTTAACACAAAACCCAGGCCATCACTCTGGCAGGGTGGTCACTGCCCTGGGTCTGAGCAGCCATACAGCTGCACATGCTTGGGTATCAGTCCTGGGCAAGAAAATCTAAAATAATTCAGCAAATTTGAGTTGGCAATATCACCACTGATAGCAAAGCAAACCCAGATGTTGGAGGAGCTCATTGGTTAATTTATTCCATGAACAGTGCTGACTGCAATTAGTGAGCACTGCTGATGGTACAGAGGCCATAAAGTCAGGGAGTAAAAAGGACAATTTTTACATATTAAAGGAAAATATGCTGGCTGAAGGTAGGAGGAGGATGAGTGTGCAGCTGCCAGGGTGCAGGGCAGCAGGAGCCCACACTGTGCTGTGCCAGGCTGCTCCAGCCCTGGGCACCGAGGCTCTTCCCCCGCATGACTAGGGAAAGACTGGTTTGAAATTAAAGAGCATGTCATCGTGACAAGTCAGTTTTGACAGCAAGTCTCAGCCAAAAATTATATATCCTTCTTCCCTTGTCTCCAGCAGATGATGATCAAGATGCTTTAGACAAATGCCTCCTCTGTCTGTCCTCCAACATGGGGCCAATATAAAATCAGGTTTTACAGAGCTACAGGTTTTTATAAAGATAATTTTCTGTTGGACTTTCTGCCCCAAACAAACAAGGACACGCAACCTCCTTGCCCAGGCTGCTTTGGCTGCTGAGTCCCTTGGCTGAGCAGCCAGACCCCACCCTGCAGGAGCTCTGGCAGCAGCAGGGCCCCGGCATGGGCCAGCAGCACCGTGGGATGGATGCACAGCTGGAGAGCCTGTGCAGGGGGAGCTGCTGCCTTGCTTTTGGACCTGCTCTTTACCTTGATGTCCCCAAACATTGCTGGCAGGTCGTGCGTCTTCGTTCCCAAGTCCAAGTGGTACAGGACATCCTCCTCCATTAAGTCCAGGTGTGGGTTTTTAACAAGGACCAGCCCACTCCTGCAGGGAGACAGCAAGGAGATGGGCTGGGGCACAGGGCAGCCTGGAAGCTCCACGAGGGTACAGGCAGCCCTGGTGTTGGATGAGGGATGGGACAGGGCCAAGGGACAAGCTGGCTGTATGTGGTGTAGGGACCAGGTGTCTTTCTGTGCCAGGTAACCTCTTTGACATGTCTACTACTATATCGATATAGCTGGCAAAAATATGTCTCAGTATTTATCAATTTTGTCAATGGCAACCTTAGCTCTTTCCTTCTTACGGTTTTGCCAGCAATGTCCAGAGGTGATATACTGTGCTATTTGCTATGTGACAGTTTATTAAGCTCTCAGCAAATCAGGATTTCAGACTTGTCCCAAATAACTGCCTGGCAGAGTGAGTGCAGACACTGCAGGCAGCCAGAGGCCAGCTTGCTGTCCCTTTCCATCTGCTGTAAGAGATGAGAAGTAACTAACTAACAATGCAGGTTGGTTTTATAAATGAGGCTTAATGGAAACCAGAGAACATTCTTATCCTCTTATTAAAACAAATGCAGATGTTGCCCTGTTACTCACCCCGAGTAAGCTGTTGTTTCGGTCATAGCGGCTCCCAGAGGCAGCTGAAATGGATACCCTGCTGAAAATTAAGGAAAACACTGCCTGTGTCCGCAGCCGCTGAGGTTTAAAGCTCAGAAGAGGTTTCCAGGGCCTCTGCAGGGGGTTAAATAGCTCCTGTGCTTTGTGCAGCTCCCAAGGCCAGCAGTGGCCAGTCCCCCCGCCCGCCTGCTCCTGTGTTCAGTCGGGTGCCAAGGTTCCTCCTGGGCTGGCACGGTTCCTCCCAGGCTGGCTTCTTGGGCAGGTGCGTCACCAATAACCTTGACTGGCAGCCCTCGGGCTGGGGCCGGTGACCTGCTGGCCCTCTGGCCGGTGACCTGCTGGCCCTCAGGCCGGTGGGGTGGGCAGCGGGCACGTGGCTGCACATGTGCGCCCTGGGGAGAGGGTTTGTCCCTGCTGGATGTTGCTGTGCTCCCACCCTGGGCTGTTTCTTGGCCCTGGGGACTGAAGGGCACTGACAGCCTGGCCACTGCTGCTGCCCTGGACACTTCTGCCAACTGAGCCGTTCTCTGGCTGCAGAAGGTGCAAATCCAAAATGTCCCTGCATTTGTCTGGGGTGCACCAAAATGGGATTTGGGCTGTAGCCAGCCACCAGCCCTGCTCAGAACAGCTCTTGGACCACCAGGCTGGCCTGGGGAGGCTGACTTCACTCTCAGTGATGCCCAGACAGCACTGTTGGCTCTCATGGTCCACTCAGCCCCGTCTGAGCCCAGGAGCCTGTCAGAGCACTGTGCAGTGTGCAGTGTGCAGTGTGCAGTGTGCAGTGTGCAGTGTGCTGGGGCAGCCTGGCACAGGTTCCAGTCCAGGGCAGCCAGAGGGCTTGTGGGGCTGCAGGACGAGCGTGTGATGCTCCTGCAGGAGCAGGAGGAGGCTGGAGATCCTGCTCCTGCCTCCTGTCCCAGCAACAGGAGGCACTGCCCTGGAAGATATTTAGGCAGCTGCTGGAGGGGCAGAATCTGGCGTTTGCTGTTGGCGTCTGGGAATTGTCAGTGGAAGCTCTGATAATGAGAGAAGTGCTGGATACTTAATTACTGGGTGAAAGCACATTGTGTGGGGCTGGCTTGCACCCTGCATTGGGGCAGTGATGCGGTCCTGCTTTCCTAATGAGGAGGGACAGAAATTATTGTAACTGAGGAAGCCTTTCCCTGAGGCAATGCCCATTTTGCTACCCATGCAAGTCCTTAAAATTGCAAAACCCTGTATAAAAATAAGCAGACATTGCAAGCCAGTGGCCTGCAACATGTGAATTGGGTACCTTACCCGAGATAGGGTCAGATAGCTCTGAGAAGGGGAAGGAGCAGAGCTCTCAGGGATATTTCAGGCTTGCTGGAGTCATACCAAAGGCAGACTGAAAGGTTTTCTCTGCTCTGATGACGTTCTCCCTTCCTGGATGCTGTTCACATATGCCTGCCAAAAATGACTTATTACTGATGCTCCACAGCACTCCTGAAGAATAAGGATCTGGAGACTTTTCCCTTTCAGAAAGCACCAGATTTGTGTGAGGGGCACAGAAGAAGTTTCCTTGGCTGCACACACCTTCTGCCTGCCGAAGTCACTCGGTGCAATTGCTGTGGTTTCAGCACACAGCGGATTGCGCACTGGGCTCCATGCAGAGCTCCCAGTCCTGCCCAGTGAGTTACCTGAGCTGGGGAACACAAGCAGAAGGTTTGCTGCCGTTTGCCAGAGGCAGCTGGGAATGCTCTGGGGGAGGTGAGATCAGGCTGAGGCTTCCTGTGGATTCTCCTCCTTCTCTGGTCTTGTTTGGTGGAGGAACACGGCCCTGGCCCTGCACCCACCTGCAGCACGACTGGGAGAGCTTTCACCACGGAGCGAGGGTTCAGCAGAATGGTGGGTGGATGGGTGGACAGACGGACAGACAGCTGGACACCTGAGTGACCCTGTGGCAGGGCAGGGCAGGGTCCCACCCACTGCCTGGGCTGGTAAAGGCAGTGCTTCCGTGTCTCCCTTCCATGGCAGAGGATTTCTGGGCACACGTGGAAGGGTCCACACCTGCACGGTTCAAACCATCCCACGACAAAACAATTTTCCCGAGCACATGGACAACTTCTAAAATATTTTCTTATGAAAAATAGTGTTCCAGCACAGCCAGCTGGGACATCCCTGCCTGGTGATCAGCAAAGCCCCTGCCCTGCCTGGCTGCAGCCTCTGCCCCTGGTGTGCTCCGTCCCAGGCAGGGACCTCCCCTGGCAAAAGGGACAAGATTTTGGAGGGTGGCCCTGCTGAGTGAGCAGGGACAGAGTCCCCTGGAACCACAGCTCCATCTGAAATGTCAGGCTGAGAACTGGTGGGCAAGCAATGCTCCTGTGGTGTTTGTCCGTGCTGTGCCCAAGGTAAAAGGAACCAGTGTGTTCTGTTTAAGTAAACATGATTGCACCAAGGGAAACAGTTGCATTGTGCTTTTGGATCCCCAGAAGTGACATTGAAGAGAAGGAACAGCAGCTACCACTATGGCCATTCAGGTTTCAGGGCCTCTCTGGCTCAGTTCAGCTCCCTGCCTGGCCAGTACAATAAGTCCCTCACCTTTGGTTCCTTCATCTGATTATTTTTCCCATGGTTGTTCTTTGGGATGGCTTTCAGTAAATCCCAAACTGAAGTGTGGCTGTTCTTTTCCTACCTCTCCTGCTTGCCATGGCAGAGGCTGCAGAATGGAATGGAGTAGAATAACACAAATTGAATCAAATAGAATAATGGACTAGGATAGGATAAAATACTGAAGTAAAATGCTTTCAGTTGAAAGGGACCTGCAGTGCTGATCTAGCCCAGCTGCCTGCCTATTTCTCCTGCTCGAGGCAGCATGGGGAGGTGGGGATGGTGAGAAGCAAAGAGCACTGGCCCAAGTGAGTGTTTGTTTGTGACTGATTCAGAGCTAAATCCAGCCTCTCCAAGTGCCAGGCAGTGGAGCTGTTACCATATGTGCTAGAGATGACAAATAAAGCACCATGAAGAATATGGCACAGTAACATATGGCAGTGTAGACAGGCTCTCGGCAAGGCAAGGGCTGGGGAGAGCCAGCTCTCCCGCCCATCCGACACCTCTTGTCATGTTAAATGCAATTTTAGAACAGACAGCGATGGCAGCCTGTGCTCGGCAGGGAGCTCGCCCTGCCGTGTCCTGCCGGGGCTCTGCAGCCTTGCTCCCAGCCAGCCCCAGCAGAACAGCTCCTGCTCCCCTCGGCTCGTCTCTGCCTCGCTCCCGCGGTGCTGCTGCAGCTCCCGGAGCTGCTGATGGGTGGGATGCTCCAGCAGCCTGCAGCTCAGCCCTGCCCGCGGCTGCCGGCCCGGGCTGCCAGGAGGGGCCGGGCTGCCCGTCCAGGAGCTCCTCAGCCCCGGCTCCCGGCAGGGATGAGAGCCTGGGCTCAGCTCACAGCTCTGCTTCCATAGCAGAGAGCTGATGAGCATCTCCAGTCCGAGGGGTGTCTCATGCATTCCTCCAGCCATGACTCCTGGCAGCTGGCAAAAGGGAGCAGCAGGACAGGAGCAGCAGAAGCACCGGGGAGTGTTTTACCTGACAGGAGGCAGGCCATGTGCCAGCAGTACCAAGATTTCCTGCTCCCCTTACCGGCCCTGTGCTGCAGAGCCAGAAAAGCGAATGCAGGCAGCAAAATGTGGATTTTTATCAGCTGTTTGCTCTGGCTCTGTGTCTTGCCTTGTTTATTACTGGTATAAAGCTGCTCTTGGCATTGGGAGCAGACAGTAAAACACTCTCCAAAGGAACCAGGCTCCACAAACCCTCGGGGCACTCGAGTAACTGCAGCTTGTCAGGACGTGTTTCCCCTGAGGAGAAGCACTACGCAAAGCCATTTATTTCAGGCAGAAATCAGCTGCCTGAGCTGTGTCGCTGTTCAGGATTTATTCAGGAGCTGCTGATCTGCCAGTGCCGTGGCGCTCCAGTGGAGGGGCTGAGAATGCAGCTGCTCCACTGTGGAAATGTCCCTTAGAGTTGTGCACAAGTCACTTTTCCCACCATTCCCTGTCTGCAGCCTTGCCCATGGCGGTGGGATTCACCCTGGGAACGGGCAGGGATTGCCTGCCCTGCCCCAGAGCTGCCAGGGCAGCTGGGGGGCTGTGCCCATCCTCTGGGTGTCCTGTGCCCCAGGAAGTGAGGACTCCAGGTCTGCCCTTGCATGCTCAAGGAGCACCAGGCTGGCTCTGCACATGCTTTGGGAAAACGGCCCTGCATGGGGTAATACCCAGTGGGTTGGTGCTGTTTGCTGCTGACTTGCTGCAGGAGCAGGGGTCCTGTTCCAGCTCTGCCTGGCTTCACAGGGATTGCTGCTGCCCATCCTGGACAGGCTTCTTCCCTGGCCCCACATGGATCCACTTCACAGGAAATGTTGCTTCTGGCATGCTGCTTCTCCCAAGGTTGAGTTCCTTTCATTCCTTGAGTCAGGATGAAATTGAAATGAGAACGGAGATGAACAGTGGGGCAGTTTGGCGACAGGGACCTCTCATCCTCTCTGGGTAGGTTCCCCCTTGCCTTCCTGCTTTTTGTTCCCTCCACACTGCAGGGATGGGTGAGCTGCTCCATCCGTTCCCACCCCACAGGGACAGGTGAGCTATTGCCTGCTGGGAGTAGCCACAGAGGTTTGTGTAAGGGCCCAGTTTGCTGAGGCAGAGCAGGGATGTGCCCCAGAGACCAGCTGTGGTGGGAGCAGACACAGAGTCAGCAGTGGAACCTGCAAGAGAGCCCCTCTCTACTTGCTCTCTTCCTGCCCAGGGCTTCTCTGTTCTCCAGCCTTTGAATCCGGATGGTGCCTGGGGTTTCTTCTCTTTTCTTTTTCTTACATGGGTATTTTTATCCTTTTGTCTTTCACTCTTTGGGCTTGTGGGTGCCTGTTGCAGCCGCCAGTGCCTGTGGGTGCAGGCAGGAGGGAGGGCTGGGAGGAGATTCGGCCGCAATAAGGCGAATGACGCAAGGCCCGAGCACAGTTCATAAAGCCATGTTCTTGTCAAGCCCAATCATGTCTGAGAAACAGGACAGGGAGCAATTTCCCACCGGGAAACATGTGGGGCTTGAGTGGCAGAGCCCCAGCACTGTGCCCCCCAGGCTGCCCTCCTGCCCTGTGCCCCGCACTGACGGAGTGCCCACAGCTGGTGCAGGGCTGCAGCATGGCATGAGGCTGTGTGCTGCTCTTGTGGGAGCTGCTGCACCACCTGAGTGCTGGATTTGTCAGGATCTGAGCTCACTGAGCACGGCTGTTCAGACACGTTCCTGCACTCCGTGGGGGGCCAGGGGCTTCCATGCAAGGGCAGACTCACACTGGCCCCACTATTTTAAACAAAGCATCCAGACCCTACTGTATCCAAATTTATTGAGATGGAAACAGCTAAAGGGAATAAATGCTGGTTCCAGAGGAGACACTTAGTTCTGCTGGTGCTGGCTCTGCATTTCAGTGCCCTGTAGAGATACGTGGAAGACTCCAGCAAAACCATCCCTGCCTTTCCTCCCTCTTCTCTGTGCCCAGGTAAACCAAGCAGGCTTGAAGTCTGGGGTTTTTCCTTTTTTCAAACAATTCCTTTAATTTTTGCTGTGTTTATCATGTTTTCTGTCACTTTGTCCTTTCTCCTTCTCCTCCAGGAAGGCTGGAGAGGGAGAGTTTGCCCTGCACCCCTCCCTGACCTGCTGTCCTGCTCCACCAACATGGGAGCCTAAGCCAGCACTGGGCAGGCAGAGACCATGGAGCTGGAGATAGGTGGGAGAAGCATGATAGGGGTTAAAAATAATCACACAAAAATCAAAGTGCTCTCTTGCAGCCTTCAAGACAGATCCCTGCCTTTCTCTGCAGCTCTGAGGACCAAGGACCTTGATGGAAGTACCTTAATGCATCTGGCACCTCCATGCTTCACCAAGGTTTTTAAGGTTTGAAACCACTGAGCCCAGGGCTGGCTGGGATGGCACTGGCCATGCTGCCAGAGGAGATTCAGCAGGAGCATCTCTGTGCCAGGGCCTCGTGCTGGGCTGAGGGGTCCTGGGGGTGCTCGGTGGGCTCTGTGCAGGTGCCAAGGGTGGCAGGACAGCCCAGCTCCTTCCTGAGCCTGGGAGAGGTGCTACTGTCTCACTGCTTGATGCCAGAGCTGTTCTAGCTGCATTGCATTTCTAACATGCAATAATCCTGTGCATTTCCCTTGTGTGGGAAGGTCAGGATCAGGAGCAAAGCCCTGCACTGGAAGGCAGGCCTTTCCAGCATCCTGCATGGGAATGCAAAAGCACTTCATATGCCAGCAGTGCTTGCACTACTCTGCAGAATATATGAAGAGATATTCTAAAATACATTAATTGTGATCTAAATGACGGGCACAGAGCATTAATCTCTGTCAGATAAAGCAGAGGGCAGATCTGGAGCACATCTGCAGTGGGATGTGCAGTGCTGCCCTGGGGAGTGGGCAGGGATCCCCTCCAGCTCGCAGGTCCCTCCTGGTGCTGGAAGGCTCCGGGTGGGTGCCCGTGTGTCCCAGCGCCGGGCACGGGCAGTGGAGGCAGCTCTGTCAGCCCGTCCCTCCTGCCCGGTCCTGGCTGCCAGCCCCGCGATTCCTGCCGTGCCTCGCCGAGTGCCCCGGGAAAAGCCACGGCTAACGAGGGAATTCATGGCGGATTCTGCATCCTGTCTACCACGAGTTAATCTTCAGAGAATATTTCCAGGCGCCTTTCAGTGTCTGCGGCTGGAGACTGGAAGGAAGGAGACAGGTGCCACCTTGTGTGGAAACGTTTCTCCATGCAGCGGGCACAGAATTCCTTCCCCCTTTCCTTTTCGGTGGCGTCACTGCAAGCTCCTCCCGGAGGCAGAGCGCAGGCTGTCCTCGCACAGCCCCCGCCAGCTGTTTAACAGCCCCCGCCAGCTGTTTAACAGCCCTTGCCAGCTGTTTAACAGCCCCCGCCAGCTGTTTGACAGCCCCCGCCAGCTGTTTGACAGCCCCTGCCAGCTGTTTGACAGCCCCGCCAGCTGTTTGACAGCCCCCGCCAGCTGTTTAACAGCCCCTGCCAGCTGTTTGGCAGCCACAGCAGCACGGAGGCTCCCAGAGGCGGGCATGGAGGACTCAGCTCGCTCAGTTAGAGCGAGAGAAACCCCAGAGGCAGGAGGGGTGCCAGGGGGAGAGAGGCTGGACACGGCCTGGAAACGTGTGCTGGCAGCCCAGAGAGCCCTCGTGTCCCAGGCTGGCCCAGCGTGGGCAGCAGGCAGGGGGATTCTGCACCTGCAGAGCTGCCCCAGCCCTGGGCTCCGACACCAGGGGGACCTGGAGCTGCTGGAGAGAGCCCAGAGGAGGCGCCAGGGTTGCTCCGGGGCTGGAGCCCCTCTGCAGCCAGGCTGGGGGGCTGGGAATGTCCCCCTGGGGAAGGGAAGTATCCAGGGAGAGCTCAGAGCCCCTGCCAGGGCTAAAGGGGCTCCAGGACAGCTGGAGACAAACTTTAGCAAAGCCTGTTGTGACAGGACAAGGTGTAGACTAAAAGAAGAAAGATTCAGATTAGAGATTAGGAATAAGTTCTTGGCTGTGAGGGTGGTGAGGCCCTGGCACAGGTTGCCCAGAGAAGCTGTGGTTGCCCATCCCTGGAAGTGTTTACATAGCAGTTGGTCCCTGCTTCCCATGCCCTGACCCAGCTCTCGCTGTGCTCTGGGGCTGAGCTGGGGCAGCAGCACCCTGCTATGTGCCACACCACATTCCAGCCATAGTTGGTCCCACAGGAGAATAGCCTCCCAGAAAGGACCCTGCAGGTTGCAGCCAGCTGGATTGCACTGGGCTCACCCAGGGAGAAGGATAAGGGGCAGGCTGTACCCTCAGCCATGCCAGTCACACAAGAGCTGAAGAAATCTCGGCCCTTCCAGAGTGGTTTGTTTAAATACAACAGCACACACTGGCTGTGCTGGGCTGTCTGCCCCCTGATACACTGCTGGGTTATTTCTGTCACCTCCAGTATTGACAGACATTCTCCCTCTGTCCCTTCCCAGCTGTCCAGAAGCATCACAGTGAGCAGTCTTCAGTTCCCTGTCCCAAGTCAGACTAGTCTTCCCTATCCAGCCTCTCAATCAGCTATTTAGAGCAAAATAAACTTGATGCCTGGCTTCAGGAGAACAAAATGATGAGAACTGTCCTCCTATGGCTGCTGCTTCCTCAGCCTGTCCTCCCTATCAGCTGCTCAGCCCTGTCCCTTGCTGCTCTGACCCCACTCCTGGTGCTGTGGAGGCATCAGAGTCCTGGTCTCTGCTGGAAGGTATCAGGCTGAGACCACATCCAGCACCTCCTCTCCCTCCTGGGTGTGCAGTCCACCCCTTTCCCCAGCATCTGCTCTCAGGATAGCAGAGCACATGTCAAGGCTGCTCCAAAGTACCCACTATGGTTTTCCAGCTCAGACCCTGGCCACTATCTCCAAGCAGAAGCAGCCTGTCACAGAGGGGTGCAGGTGATGAGACTCTCCTGAGCCCTGGTGAGGTGGGGAGTCTTGAGAGACAAGTGGGAGAAGAACATGGAGGTGCCTGAGATGGCTGCTGGCCCCTGCTTTGCTCCTGCAGAGGTCAGGGCTCCCTTGGTTCAACCCCAGGGAGAGACATCTGGAGACTGGCTCAAAAATCTCCAGGCTTAAGAAAAGGGATTTTTTTTTTTTACTGTCTGACTGAGCCTTTGGCATTTCCATCTCAAGCTGCTTGCTGCGGCCCTGAGTGTCAGTGGCATCTCCTCTTGTTCTGCACAGCCCCTGGGGTGTGTCCAGTGTGTCCAGAACCTGTGGCTTCAGGCTGACCCTAAGCCACTGGGGCAGGCTGGGAGCCACTGCTGTCCTTCCCCTGCCATGCCCTGGTGCAGGGGGATCAGCCCAGCTCTCCGAGGCTCTCGTAGCAGAGGGTAGGTGGAACAGGAGCAGGGGAAGAGACTCCTTGGTAACAGTTGAAGGTGCTTTAGGCTTCTTCAAAAGCCAGGAACATCTTTATTAGATGGCTGTGGGGCTGAATCCGGCCCTTCCAACCACCCTGTCCAGCTGCTGCCTGGGGCTGGAGTCAGGGTAGGCTGGTGACTGAGCCTTGTCCTTGTCCTCTTTCCTCCCCTCCTCCTGTCTCCTGCCACACAGAGCAGTTGGACAAACTCTCCACAGCCCTGCGTGTGCTGGCACTCTGTGGGCAGCCAGCACTGGGAGCCTTCTGGAGCACCAGTGGGATGTGCTGGTATGGGTGCTGGAGCTTGTGCTGGTGCCAGTGCTGGTACCAATGCTGGTGCTTGTGCTGGTTCTGGTGCCAGTGCTGGTACCAATGCTGGTGCTGGTACTGGTGCCAGTGCTGGTACCGGTGCTGGAGCTTGTGCTGGTGCTGGAGCTTGTGCTGGTGCTGGAGGTTGTGCTGGTGCTGGTACCAGTGCTGGTGCTGGTGCCAGTGCTGGTACCAATGCTAGTGCTGGTACTGGTGCTGGTGCCGGTGCAGGTACTGGTGCCAGTACTGGTGCCAATACTGGTGCAGGTATTGGTTCTGGTACTGGTGCTGCTGATGGTACTGGCACTGGTTCTGGTACTGGTGCTGGTGGCTCTCCCTGGCCACCCTCGAGCTCCTGCTCGCCCACTGCGCTCAGCCTGGCACGGCCCCGAACGAGCAGGGAAGGCTTTGGGAGCCTGCAGCTGGGCCTGGCAAGGGGACACGAACAACATGTGTTACAAGCCCTGGAACTCAAATATTTTGCTGCTATAAATGTTAGCAACGAGAGCTCTCGTTACATTTAAATGCCAGATGACAGAAGCAAAAAAAGCTCCTTCCCAGGCCGGCAGAAGAAGAGGGGGCGGCCGTGCGGGTGGGACACAGGGCTGGCACTGGGCACAGCCTGGCTGCAGTGCCTCGGGAGAGGGGGCTGCTGAGCCCTGGGCAGCTGGGGACGGGCATGGCACCGGGCAGGGCTCCAGAGGGGCACTGGGCCGGGGCAGCGAGCGGCCACCAGCCCCCGGGACAGGGCACAGGGCTGCTCCGTGTCCCCCGTTTGGTGCTGGAAATGGAAACGAGCTCACCAGCATTTCCACCCTGACCACAGTGCCTCCACAGTGGGAGTTCCATGGGCTGAACCTCGGCCTGCAAAGCCTTCCCCCCTCAGCTGGGGAGTAGCTTTCATCGTTTATGTTTCGGCGTAATTTCAATAAATTCCAGTTGGCTCTTCCTGAATAACACCCGGAGCAGAAAGGAGCTGTGCAGCCCTGTGAAGTGAATCTTTGCAATTAGAGAACTCAAGCACTTTTTGGTGGGTGTTTTGCTGAAAACAAAGCGCTGCATGTGATGAGTTTGGAAAGCACAGGACTAATTACCAGTGCTATTTTAAAAAATGGCATGAAAATGAGTTATGCTGCTAATGCTCAGATGCAAGAACATGGTCTGCTTAATTTAATAATACTGTGTAATTTGTGTAAAACCAAATTGGTAGCAATTATACATTATTGTTAATTACTTGGAGCTGGGTTCTCCTCTCTGTGCTCACGCTGACTTGCACCTGGCTCCCCAGTGCCCCAAAATCCATGGGGTTTGTGATGTGAAGATGCACATAAGGTAAGGACCTGACAAAGGAGAGCTGTGGAAGGTACTCGGGGTGAGCTCTCCAGAGCTGCTGGGACAGCAGGCATGTCCCCGTGCTGTCCCCACACCCTGCAGTGTCCTGGGGATCCCAGAGCTCTGCATGCAGTGGAGCTGCTGGGACAGGCCTCACCGGCTGCTCCGCAGCCCCAGCACGGCTCCTTGTGACTCACAGACGCCTGATGAAAGATGTGTACTCCCATTTATCACAGCTAACTACTAGCACCAGCTCTTTAATTTCAAACCCCAGTGCTTCCTGGGCTTTTCTCAGCAGCTGTGCTCGGGCCAGTTGCTGCGCTGGGAGGGGCGGTGATGCAACTTCACTACGGTGCAACTGCCAGGATTGCTTGTTTGCATGCATATATACAGATATATATTTAGAAATCTCCTCAAGGCAGAAGAAAATAATTCCTGACAAGCAGCAGCATGGAAGGTCACCTGGATTATTATTTCTGTACCGCAGCTCACCTCTAGCAAATAACCAAGGTCTTTAAGTGCTGATGTTAATAATGCTGAAGAGTTAAAAACCTCAGCGGCTCTGAAGGCAATTATCAGACTGGCTTTGTCATGCACAGGCTCATTTTTTGTGCTGCAGCAAAATGATATTTTCCTATGTGTTTTAGAAGAAATAACAGTGTTTGTTAGTGGTGTTTTTTTGCTGTTGGGCTCAGTCTGTCCCCAGGACCCTCCCTGTGTGGTGCTGCTGGCCTGGGCCGGACCCCCTGCCCTGCCTGCTCCCCTCTGTTGGTCTGGGGCTATGCTCACTGCTCTGCAGAGCTTGAAAAGGCACAGGAATCAAAAGGAAAATGGTTTTACCAAGTGAGGGGCCAGCTCTGGGCTCCAGCAGCCCCCTCTTAGGAACATTTCCTCCATGGCATCTTTCAGCTGCGTGAGCTGTTTCTACACTCCCAGAGCATTGCAAAGTGGTCTGACTTGAAATCCCAGCTGCTCTGGAGAGAGGCAGAATTTATGAAGAACCAAGGCAGTTCAAGTTACCATGGAAATTGTTTCAAAACAGAGAAGCCCAATTTTGCTGTACTTGTAGTCTTGGGAGGGTTTTCTGTGTGGAAGGAAGCCAGGGTGAACCTGCCCCATAGCTCTGGGTATGGTCTGTGCGCGCTGTGTTCTGGGGCACACAGACTTCTGAAGACCATGGTATTTGCATAACATTAATATGTTTATTCTGATGTCTGTGGGTGGCAATTTGTGCCCACAGTGCTCCTTTCACATGGACATGCCATTATTACACCTGATTAATGCAAACAGTGTCCGGGAAGAAGCTCCAGACTGTTCCCCAGCATGGAAAAAGCCACACGAGGTTCTTCTGCTGGGAACTGCAAGACCCCAAATTTAATCACACTCTACTCCTTGCAAAGCTGTGCAAGGTCAGCTGTGTATGAATAACCCAGTCAAATCCACCCCACCTTTCCTTGGGGGACTGTAAAATAGCTGACAAGCCACATGCTTTACCAGCCTCACTGTGCCAGCATGGCATCTGAGGTACAGCCACAGCCCCATGATCTCCCCAAATCTCAGAACTGGCACTTCTGACTCGGAGATGGCACTGCCAGCCACTAACCCTAACACTTTGTCATGATATTCCTCTCAGACTGCAGCCCTGGTTTTCTCCCGAAATAATGTTATTACAGATAAAATTCTACTTACAGCTGGAATTTCCTATCAACAATCATGTTACCTATAGAAAAGATAATTGAAAAAATCCTGCTCTGTTAAGCAAATTTATTTGTAAGGATGCCTATGATGATAGATAAGAAGTGGCATTTAAAAGAACAGAAAAATATCCTGTTTATAGATTATGCTGAGATTACTTCAGTAACCTAATTTTTCCCTCTGTTTCACTATTAATTAGGAACAGTGGCATGTAAACTGTACGTGATCCAGCTCCAGGAGGCTGTGGGCAGGAGCTGCCTGATCCCAGCTCCCCCCGTGGCTGAGAACGAGCACTTAGCAACAGCTGTCCCTTGGTGAGCCATGCGTGGGTTACTCAATGACAGCTTCCAAAATTCATATTCTTCTACCAGATATGAAGTAGAAACTTTTTCATGCAAAGGGCTCCTAAGCCATGCAGCTCCTGGTGTCCCCTGGGAGCCCCGCAGGCCTGGTGAGGGCTGGCTCAGCCCAGCAGGGTCACCCTTTCCTGGGAGCTCGCATAACCACATGGGCTACTGCTGGCAAAAGTGCTTCAGGCTGCAAACAAGCAGGTGGGTGTTCAGGAGTGTTGGCTGCCAACACCACCTGTGGGGCCTCAAGGGAAACTTGGCACTTCTGGAAATGGAGCTGTTTGGTTAAATTTCGAAAAGCTGTATTAGATACCCAACCCTTAGTCTTGTCTTTTGGAAAATGGGCCTTGTTAGAGCTGTATTTTCTGCCGAGGAACACCTACACTTGAGCTACTTGAATGTCACATTCAGCTACTTGGCAGTACGCTGTGGAAAATCACTGGCCTTGTGCTGTTGAGCCAAATGTAGACCTATTTGTATTTTTAAGGGAATTAGTATTCTTTTCTCTGTTTAAAACATTCCTATTACTCATAGTGAGTCAAATCCTGGCCCCATTTGGAGGGCTGTGCATAAATGGGCTGTGTTCACAAAGGAGCCTCACTGGGAGCACTTTCCAAACCCTCCATCCACCTGCCTTTTCCCGAGGGAAGGAGCGTTTGCCTCCTGCCCTGGCACCACAGCTGAGATTGCTCCCCACGCTGTCCCAGCCTGACTCGTGCCACGTCTCCATTCTCCTGCTTTACTGCCCCGAGTTCCTCACCTCCTGTCTTGCAGGTGCTCATGCTGCTGCATGTGTGGAGGAAAAGCACAACCATGTCCCTTGTGACAGGAACAGGATCACAGAGAGTCACACTGGAAAAGACCCCGGAGACCATCGAGTGTGGCCTGTGACCGGCCCCACCTTGTCACTCAGGCCACAGCACTGGGTGCCACGTCCAGCTGCTCCAGCAGAGCTGTGCCCAGAGCAGTGCCCAGGAACACAGACACAGCCTGGCCTGGGGCACGGGCAGGGTGGGGCTCAGGGACCAGCCCCAGCTGATCCTGAGGGAGAGGAACAGCTGGATATGGGGTCACCCACCATGACCCCACTCAGGGGTGCTGGGACCTGCCCTCCCCAGCACCTCCTGGGGCTCTGGCATCCACCTCTGCCCTGGGGAAACCCAGAGCAGTGCTGGGCACACACCCTGTGCCATGGGGCTGGGCAGAACCTATGTGGGGCCATAATACTGGGTCAATACAGGTCAGTAATACTGGGGAATTTCTCATGTGCTTGGTCTGCTCAGGATGGTTTGGATTTGTTTAAAATGTAGAATGTCATGTGTCCTTAATCCATCACATCATAATGTAAGAGCTCTGTTGACAGTAATTGGATGCAGTTATTCTGGAAATCTGTTTTATTTTCCCATTTAGGAAGAAGCCTGTGCCTTTCCAGGCACCTCAGTGACGTTGGCTCCATGCAGCTGGCATGGGGACATTGGTTCCACGCAAAGTCAGGGTGTTTGCATCATGGTGACCTTAACGTAATGAAGGTGTCCCTGCCCCTGGAGGGAGTGGAACAAGATGGGCTTTAGGGTCACTTCCAGTCCAAATCATTCTGGGATTCTATGACTTGGAGTATGATTGAAGTACCATGGTTGGACGAATATATGATTTTAGGGAATTAATTCAGGTGGATTAGGGAGAGTTGAAACTTCAAGATGAAGGAAGACACCTTCAACCTTAAAAATTATGATGTGACAATAACTACCTTATGAATAATTTGGTGTGAGAATTGGAGTCAGATTATTTTTTATATAAAATTAAGCACATCAGTCTTGTACCAGGATATTTGCAGTCTGGCTCAGCCCTGGGCTGCTGTGTCCAGCCCTGGCTTCCCAGAACAGCAGGGCCAGGAGCTCCTGGAGCTGAGCAAGGGCTGGAGCATCTCAGTGTCCAGGAAAGGCTGAGGGAGCTGGGGGGGCTCAGCCTGGAGAGGAGCCCCAGATAGAGGGGCTCAGCCCTGGGTGGCCCTGGGTGTCACTGAGTGTCTGTTGTGTCCCTGTGTCTCCCAGTGTGTCTCTGTCTGTCCCAGTGTGCAGGGAGGGCTCCGAGCAGGGCCCAGCAGTGGCACCAGAGCCAGGGGCAGGGGCTGAGCGCAGGAACTGCCCCGGCACAGGAGGCAGAACTCCGGAGAGGGGCTGGAGTCTCCTCCCGGGGACGCTCCCGAAGCACCCGGACACCGCTGCGCCCGCAGCTCTGCGATGGGCTGCTGGAGCAGGGAGTGGCACCAGGGACCCCCGGGTCCTTCCAGGGCGAACCGCTCCGGGATCCGGGGGGTCTGCACGCTTCTGTCCCTGCGAGCTTCTGTCCCTGCACGCTTCTGTCCCTGCGAGCTTCTGTCCCTGCGTGCTTCTGTCCCTGCGAGCTTCTGTCCCTGCGAGCTTCTGTCCCTGCGAGCTTCTGTCCCTGCGTGCTTCTGTCCCTGCGTGCTTCTGTCCCTCCTTCCCGGACCCGGACCCGGACCCGAACCCGGACCCGAACCCGGACCCGGACCCGAACCCACACCCGGACCCGGACCCGGACCCGGACCCGAACCCGCGCCCCCGCGCCCGCCCCGCCGTGTCCCCGCGGTGCCGGCAGGGGGCGCGCTGGGCGGCGGGCGGAAGTGACGCGCAGCCATTGCCGGTGCGGGCGCGGCCCCGCCCGCGCTCCTTTGTCAGCGGAGCCGCCGCCCGCGGCCGCCCCCGGCCCCGCCGGCCCGAGCGGGGCAGCGCCGCAGCACGGCCA
>JANRGV010000104.1:36332483-36351594 GCA_024734035.1 Alethe castanea | reverse complement strand
TCAGGTGCTGCTGTGTGTGCCGGTTCAGGTGCTGCTGTGTGTGCCGGTTCAGGTGCTGCTGTGTGTGCCGGTTCAGGAGCTGCCGTGTGTGCCGGTTCAGGAGCTGCTGTGTGTGCCGGTTCAGGTGCTGCCGTGTGTGCCGGTTCAGGTGCTGCTGTGTGTGCCGGTTCAGGTGCTGCTGTGTGTGCCGGTTCAGGTGCTGCTCTTCCCCCCAAGGCCAGAGCTGACCTCCTGGCTCATCTGTCTGCTCCTGACACTCAGCACCAGTGCTGGCTCCGTGTGCCAGGGAGTGCAGCTCCTCTGTGGCACGGCTCTTGGGTGTTTCCTGCCTTTCTGCAGAGCCTCACCGTGCTGCCTGCCCTGGTGCTGGCTGTGCCCAGCGGTGCGCCAGGGCTCCTTGGGCACAGCACGCTCTGCTGACAGCCTGCTTGGCGTTCCTCGTGCCTGCAAACTGCTGTGCCACAGCTCTGGAACGCGTCTCAAGCCCCCCAGAGCAAGGTCCCTTATCCCAAGGGATGGAGTTCTGGTTGAGCATAAAGGCATTGTGAGTCCCTGAGCAGCTGGGATCATCAATGTCCTTCAGCTCCAGGGTTTCTTCAAGCTTGGGACCTGTTTTAGTTTTACAGGCCGTTGGCTCAGCCTGGTTTTGCAAGGCTGGGTGAGGTGGTGTGTAAATAAACTGACTTGCTCAGCGGGGAAATGCTTGAAAGGAAATACTGTAGAGATCCTAAAGTCACAGTTCACATGAGTAAATGGGAAGGTAATTCCTTATTACCTCTTAGGTAATTCCTTGTTGTGTAAGAAATGGGGAATACCGGGGATAATCAATTGTCAGCAGCTTTACAATGAAAACCAATGGCTTTTGTGTGGTGCCTGTTTAAGCTATAGACTGATTGTTGTGGGATATTCAGCAGATATTCCTCTTTTGAGGAACTGTTGGATCTGTTTTTAGGCCTGTGGGGGTCCAGTGAATGCAGTGACTCAGATGCAGTTTTGGGCTTCGTAATTTACCTCTGACTGGGAGCTGTGGGGTTAGGGGCAGAGGGGGTGGAAGAATGACCCTTTTGTGCTGTGTCCTTTTGCTTTTTCCTGAGCATCTGCTCCTGGCCTTTCCTGCAGTCAGGTTGTTGCAGGTTGGGGGGTGTGTGTTACTGGTTGTTCCTCCCTTTGGTGTGCACAGGCAGTTCAGTGGCTCTCACCCAAAAAGTCCTGTTGCCACTGCATCCCCCCTTCTGAAACACTCCTGACAGGTCAGACCAAGTCACTGTTCCCTGCCTATGATGCTGCTGGAAAGATGGGTCTGCAAGTGTCTGGAGCTTGTTGTAGAGTAACTCCAGTCTGCTTTAGGGAAAGGAATGCTCTGGCTTTGTTAAAAAAAGCTTATTAAAACCAAGACCTCCAGTTTGGTGATTGTCCAAGGCTGTCTTTGGAGTCATTTGTGTTGTCTGAAATAACCAAGATGGAAATAGAAGATTGTGAGGGGGAACACCAAAAGCTGTTATCTGGGCCTTTTTACAGAAGATTTGTTGCTGCAGCACTTAACCCTCTGTGGTGAGTGCCTGGAGTGTTCCTTCTCAGCATGCAGAAGCTGGTCATCTGTTGAGTGGGAACTGGAAGGAGCACTTGCTGCTTGTCTCCCAGAGCAGCTGCAGTGAGCTGTGCTCACCGGAGGTCGGGACGTTCTTGTTCTGACTGCAAGCCTTACCTCTGCTAATGAGCTGCAGGAGAGAGGCCAGCAAACACCTCTTGTGATTGCAGCTCTGGTGTTTGCCTGGCGAGGGTCCTGTGACAGCCCTGCCAGCCGCCGTGGCGCGGGGGGAGCTCGGAGCCTCTGAGTGCCTGCTTTGAAGTCTGGGAGCTGCTGCTGCTGTTCCTGCAGTGCCCCAGCAGCCCCTCCAGCCCTCCCCGGATGCTTGGGGCTCCTGGCTCCATCTTCTGAGTATTCGGGGTTCCTGGCTCTGGGGCACTCGGGGTTCCTGGCTCTGTGCTCTGAGCACTCGGGGTTCCTGGCTCTGTGCTCTGGGACATTTGGGGTTCCTGGCTCTGTGCTCTGAGCACTCGGGGTTCCTGGCTCTGAGCACTCGGGGTTCCTGGCTCTGAGCTCTGGGACATTTGGGGTACCTGGCTCCATGCTCTGGGGCACTTGGGGTGCCTGGCTCTGGGACACTCGGGGTTCCTGGCTCTGAGCTCTGGGGCACTCGGGGCTCTGCTTGCACAAAGCTTTCTGCCAGCTACTCATGGCAGATGAGTAAGTCCTGCTTCTTCTCCTCCTCCATGTGCTGTTCTTTCTCCTTTTCGGGATCTCTGGCCGTGTGATACACTGGGTATGGCTTTCATTTGGTTAGAACTTAGTCTGCCTTTGCCAGGTTACTTGTACCGTGGGTTAATTCCCGGTTTTTTTCCTGGGGCTGAGGGGGTTTGTGGGGATGTGAGTGGCTGAGCAGATGCAGAGGGCTCTGGGCTGCCTTGGCGTGTTTTGGGGGCTGGTGCCTGGCTGGAGTGCCCCATGGAGTGTTTGGTGTGCCTTGGCCTGGAGCTGCTGTGCTCTGCTGCAGGGACAGCTCCTGCAGCTTTCCCTGCTGCTGGCGTGCTCCTGGCTCTGCCTGTGACTCCAGGACATGCTCAGACACCTTTTTGGTGGCCCCACATGCCTGCCTGCCCTCCCTTCTCTGCAGGATGGTGGCCAGCCTGTGCCCAGAGCTGCCTGTGCCCAGAGCTGCCCGTGCTGCTCAGCCTGCTGGGGTGGGTGATCTCCTATGCTGTCAGGTGCTGTGGAATGCCAGGTACAAGGGATGAGAGCAAAATCTCCCTAGGAACAAATGTAAAATTAAACAAAATGCGTGTTTGTATTAGTCAGCCTAAACCAGACTCAGCTATTTAGGGCTCTCCATTACAATAAACTTGTCTCTTGTATTTGTGTGGGAGGACTACGACAATTAAAGTAATTTTAAGGCTGAATCTGAAAAGTGAAAACAAAACGAAAAGATAATGGTTTGGTTTAAGAGAATAGGGATTGTATTGTATTATGTTATAATACTCCTGTGTTAGAGAAGAGATAGGTGATACTGCAGGTTGGTTATTGGTAAGAGCCGTGTCCATGCTGCATGTCCACACTACACATTAAAACTCTTCTTGACTTCTTAAGGACTAATTTTTTTTTTTCTTATACTTTTTAATCCATTAAGTTGCAGCCCTTACTGCTGCTGGAGTGAGCTGCCTGCTGCAGCTGCAGTTGTGGGTAGCAGCCTGCTAGAACATTGACTTTGATGGCATGGGCTGGGCAAATCCCAGGCTGGAGTGATAAACAACATAAAGAATAAAAATCTTCTGTTCCCCAGAAGTTGCTGAATAGGACTTAAAGACTAACTGGCAAAAAAGGTAAAAAGATATGAAAGTATGTGCACAGCATGATAAATGTGAGTGGAACCAGTGGACTATTCTATCTGGTTTTGGGATCAGGAGGATGATCTGGCAGTGGAGTTTGTGGCAGTCAATCTTGTAGGATTGCACTGTGCTACTCCTTGTTTTCTGTTGTCAGAACAAAAACATGTACCACTTGCAGTGCACCAGTCTGAGTGTTAAATTAACGAATTCCTATCTCCTTAGGAGTGGATTGCAGTAAGTTGTACATTTAAAAAAAGAAGGCTATTTTTAATTTGACTTCTAAATACTGGCTCAAGTTAAATGATAAAAAAGAGCATTTGAGATATACCCTTAGCACATGAAAAAAGTGCTGGTCCTTGTGAATTAAAAAAAACTTCACAACAAAATGGAGGGGTGTTTTCTCTTGGTGATTACAATAGAGAAAATAAATGCTTGGAAAACTTAGGAAATTATTTTCTGGACACGGATTCTTACATATTGAGCATTGATCTAAGTAACTCTTATTCCATTTGACCTTTATTTTTGGACTGAGTTGCAAAACCTGTTTAGATCCTGAGTCTGAATGAAATGATGATGATGAAAATTGCCACGCAACCAGCTTTTTACTCCACCGGTTTTCCTTCCGGGGGTGGCTGGTTGTGTGAGTGGTGTGGGATCTCTGCTCTCTGCTGCTGGGGAGCTGTCCTCCCTGCAGAGGCAGCACAGGCCTTGCTTTGATGTGCTGTTGTGTCAGGCAGAGCCCTTCAGCTCGGCTGGGCAGTGCTGTGTGCCCAGCCCAGCTCGCAGATGCCTGTCTGTGAGAGCACACAACACCTCTGCTGAGGAGCAGGGTTAAACCTTTCAGTCCTGCCTCCTCCAGCTCCTTTCATAATTTGAGCCCGTCTCTGTCCAGAATGAAACATTTGAGTTATTTCAAGTCGCTGGGGTAGAAGAAGCTCCACCTGAAGGGCTGCTCAGCAGGGTGGGCTGTGTTCCCCACCTTGCTTGCTGTGCAGGTGGCTCCTTGCTCTTTCCCCCTTCTCTGTTCTCATGCATCCTGCCCTTGCCTTTTGCTGTTGGCCCTGTGCACTTCTTAAATTCTTGAACAACTCCTTGGCTTGGCTTTTGCTCTCCCACATTTGCTGGTTGTCAGTTGGGCCTTTACAAATGTGCCAGAAATGCCACGTAGACACTTTTGTGTGTTTGTGGACCTGGCATGTTTGCATCAGCCTCCAGAAGAGAATAATCTGAGTAACATGTCCCAGCTTGCTGAAACAATACGGTGTTTCTTCTGTCTTGGTGTAGGTATTTTACACATTTGTAAGACTCATGTCATACCTCTAAAGCAAACCTAGGCATGGTGTTCTGCAAAACCTGTTCTGAAATCTAAACCTGTTTATTCCCTTCCCTTCATACCTCCAGCTTCCTTATGACACAAGTGATATTTTGAAGAGTGAGTGAATCAATATGACTGTTCCTAAATTATGGAAATAAAAACCTAAGCACCATGAGAAGTCTGAAAGAAAGATGGTATTTCCATGCCTGATGCAAAAGTGGCATGTTTTAATGACTGGAAAAGTCTTTGACTTCATCTTTATGGTTGGGATTTGATCCTGGACATCTAGACATTCAGAGAAAATAGGTATTGGACTTTCATGTGGAACAGTGTCCAGGATTGTGAGGGAACTTTGCCTTGTTTCTCCATTAGGAAAGCCAGAATGCCAGGCAGTGAGGAGCCAGAACAACAAACTGGATTTTGAAGCTCAGTTTTCTTACACAGTTCCTGGAATCTCTGGTAAGGAATTGGTGTTCCTGAGGCAGCAGTGCAGTTTTGTGCCTTCTGTAACAAAGGATCTGTGAGGAGTCTGGGGATTTGTAAAACTTTGACATGCAGCCCAATTATAATTATGTTGGTTTAGTTCCCAAAGTGGACGCTCTTTATTCTAAAAGAGGCCCTACTGTGTGCAACCAGGAGTATTGAAGGCCCTGAAGTGTTAGCGTTTGAATGGTTTTGGCTTAGCTTTAAAATAAATATCTACTGGATATGGAGCTGGGGGGAGTGGGCTAAAGCAAATGGAAAAGGTGAATTGACTGGAAGCTGTTCCGCAAGGCTGGCTCCATAGAGCCACAGCTCAGCTGTGCAGCAGCAGATGGAGGCAGAAGAAAGGCATTTTGAGAGCTCACTTGCATTTTGAGCCTGATGAGAGGTGGGTGCCGTTCCTCTGCACAGGGTTATTCTGTTATCACTGTTCTGGCTCTCAGCATCAGTCCTGTGTGGCCACAGCAGGTTTCCTGTTAGTGCCTGCACTGCTCCCACAAAAGCAGTGAGACCCACTCCTGGCAGCTTTGGAAAGGCTGCAGTGTTTGTCTCCTGGTACTTGATGGTTCTTCTGAGACCTGAGTGAAAACATCTACAGGTTCCCTTCCTGAAGAGAGATTCACAGTTTTTCCTGTCTGTGATGGAAACCTGGAAAGAGGAGAATGTGTGCTTCTTCAGGGGTGTGTGTGCCACAGGGTGACTGAGCAAAACAAATTGGCAAATCCTCCTTTTTTGGGGAGGGAAGGAGCCTCACGTGGGGGTTTTGGCCACCTCCTGGTGGGAATCCATGTGCCTGTGAGCTGGAGGTGGCCCTGGCTGTGTTGCTGCAGGGTTTGTGGGGTGAAGAGCCCCGGTGCTGGGAGTGAAGGTGCTCTGTGCTGTTGGGTCTCCTGCAGGAGGGTTCTGGAGAACCAGGACGGTGCTTGGCCCTCATTACAGACACAAGTAACCAGGGGGTCAGTGTGAAAGGGGGATGCTCAGGGACACTCTGTGGGGCTCCATCAGAGGAGGGAATGGCAAAGGGCCAGGCATGTGGCTGAGTGTCTCTGGCAGAGTGAGTTACTGCTTGTCAGCTGATAATTGGTGCTGTTCACCGCTGCACACACTGCTCATCCTGGCAGCGTGGGTGGAACAGTGGCTGGAAACACATCAGTGGGGTCTCGGGTGGGCTGCCTTCTTCTGGTGGCCACAGCTCACTCCTGCTCACTGTGGTGCCCTGGCACCATGGCAAGGTCCTTGCTGGCAAGCCAGGAGAAGTATGATGGCCAAGGATTTCTGTGTCTGGCTTGGGATGGCCGTGCCTGAGAAGTTCCCAGGGGCACACCTGAGGTCTCACAGGGTGGGAATGTGGTTGTTACAGCTTCTCCTGGTAGGCAGCACGAGGGCTCTGCTTCCAGGCGTGCAGGCTGAGAGCACAGACAGCCCTTTGGGGCTGGGACCCTCCTTGGGGCTCTGCTCCTGAGTGTGCAGGCTCAGATCACAGCCCTTTGGGGCTGGGACCCTCCCTGAGTCTCTGCTCCTGAGTGTGCAGGCTCTGATCACAGCCCTTTGGGGCTGGGACCCTCCCTGGGGCTCTGCTCCTGAGTATGCAGGCTCAGATCACAGCCCTTTGGAGCTGGGACCCTCTCTGGGGCTCTGCTCCTGAGTGTGCAGGCTCAGATCACAGCCCTTTGGGGCTGGGACCCTCCCTGGGGCTCTGCTCCTGGGTATGCAGGCTCTGATCACTTTTGGGGTCTGCACTGCCTGGGACCCTCCTCAAGGGCTCACCCAGCAGAAAGTGAGTGTGCCTAGAGAAGGTTGGTTCTGAAGTGCTGACCAGTGTGAACACAAAGGGAAGTGAACCCAAACCAAAGGCACAAACAGCATTTACTTCTTGTAAATGAAGTCTCTGAGGCGTTGGTGTGCCAGCACTGGGAAAGGATACCAAATGTGAGTTAGTTTCTTTTTTTTTTTTTTTCCCAAAGTTCTGAAATACTCTTCCAAAAATCGTAGGGCTTTTTTGACATGATTGATCTTGTTTCAGTCCCACAGGTGTGTCTGGTTGTATGTGAAAGAGGGATTTTTCTGAACTTGAGTTCATAAAGGCATATTAATTAAAAAATGAGTGTTGGACAAGCTAAAAACACTTGCATGTCATTCATAGTTATTTGAAAAATGTCTGTAACTGTGTTCTTGGTGCAGCTTGCAGGTTTTACCCGAATAGTTCCTAGGACCACAGCTGAAGGAAAAAAGTGCTTGATGTGTTACCTTCTTGTTGGGAGGTAATTCTGGGTCAAGAGGCCACAGTAGCTACTGTGTGAAGAAGCAAACCAAGGCCAAAGGAACAGCTTGTATGGGCAATGTGAGTTAGAGCTGAGCATGGAGGTGGCTTTTCTGCTGTAGTAGTTGGTCACTTTGCTGAGACACCAAGATGTTTGAGCATCTGATCTTAAAGGGAGATTCTGCTGATTCTCTGATCTTGAAAGGCTACTTTCTTACAAAACAAACAACCAACCCACAAAGAACATGTCTTCTCTGCTAAAGTAATTTAAAATGTTTAAAGACAGTAACGGAACATAAAACATGCAAAAAAAACCCCCATCTGATTTTATTCTGAATTAAGAGCTAGCAAGCTAAAACTTAGACCTTTTTGGAAAGATTTGAGGAATTCATGAGATTTTGCTGAGCTGACCCACCCCGAAGGTTGTACAGAAGTAGGCGGCACCTTCGGGGTTGTGTGTCTGGAGTATAAAAGTTAAAATTACTTTAAATGGCTGAACTGTTTTGGGTTTAATTTAATTTGTGTTTTTGTTTACTTGTTTTTCATAAAAAACCCACAGTAAATGCTAAATAAAGTTTGTTAAATGCTCAGCCCAGCTGCAGCATGAGGAGGGTTTAAAGGTGATTAAACTCTCCCTCCCAGTCTAACACATCAGAGATCTTTAGAGAGTGCTGAGATCTTCACCGTGCCATGGTGGTGTGGGGGCATGCACAGGGGCTCCAGAAGCTGCAGAGCTGATCCAGGAGCTCCTTGTCGTGTCTGCCCTGCCCAGGTCACCCAGACAAGCTCAGCTGGCTGGCTTTGGTCAGCTCAGCTCAGGAGCTGCAGGTCCTTGGGCCACTAAAGGCCTTGGGAATTTTTCTTGTGTAGTTAGCACAGCCAGGCCACTGCAAGCCTACTTTCCAATTAAAAATAAACTTTAAAATACTATATTTATAAGAGTGAGTAATCAAAACAAATATATCCTTTTCCATAAAAAATAGGGACCTGAGTTTCTGGGTGTTGGAATAGAGGGATGGAGAGGGAAATGATCTTTAAAGACTGTATTTAGTTAGTCTTAACAAGTTGTTCATTTGTTTTCAACAGTAATTGAACCTTTCTTAGGAAAGAACAAGAATAAGTACAAAATCAGACCTAAAATTGGTTTTTTAGATGGTACTCAACTTCCTAACTTAAATCACCTTGATCGACTTGGAAGCATTTAAATGCACACCAGTACCTGAAATGAATATTCCACATGTACAAATGTAAAATGCTGTTTTGAAAACTTCAAGTAACCAGGTAAAATTCCAAGTGTGTGGGTTGTGGGGGGATTTTTTGTTTAATTTGTTTTAAACCTTGAATTTTGAATCATTATGCTCACACAATTACTCAGTTGGGTTTATTTTTCATTTCTGTAGCTGTTCTTTTCCTGTAGTAGTCCAGAGGAAGTTCTGTCCCGGGCTGGTCCGTGCTCAGGTGGAGTGCAATGCTCCATGCATTGCTGGTGAATACTCCCTGTGGTGCTGGGGTCAGTGAGGTGCTCTTGCTGGGAGCAGCCTGGCTGGATTTTCGGGTGGCCAGGGGTTGCTGTCTCCCAGGAGCCGTGCAGACCTGCACAGTGCTCTGGCTTGTCCAGCCCTCCCTGGAATTGCCAGTTTGGCAACTATGCCCTGCGAGGCTCACCACAGAATTATTTTGGAGCTGTTTGATTTCTTTGCAGCCCTGCTGTGGGAACTCGGTGTTTTTGGGTTTGTTCTGTGGTTTGTTCTGCCTGCTGCGAGCTGGTACCTCTGTCACAGTGCAGTGACATCTCGGGCCTTTGCATGGGTGACAAACAGAGCTGGTCAAACATCTCCTGCCCTGTCCTCCTCACCTGGTGGCAGGTGAGCTCGAGTGTGTTGATTTGGTCAAATACAGGCATGGAGACGTTGGTGTTCCCAGCAGTTTGCAGGCAGGAGCTGCCTTGTGCTGCTGTGCCTCTGGGTGTGCGGAGGTGGGGCAGTGGCAGGACTCCAGAGCAAGGAGCACCCAGAGCTGCAGTGACACGTGGGCTTTATGGCTGCTGGGGGAGGTAATGAACACTGCAGGTCCAAAAATAGGTGTCTGTCTGAGCAGCTGTGGGTGAGGAGTCATCTCTGAGCAGAGCTCTCAGCCAAAGCTCTGCTGGTACTCGCAGGGTTTCTGGCAGCAGTGTGTTTGTATCAGTAGGTCAGTGTTAACTGGTGTGCTGCAACCCTTGTCTTTCCCAAATAATCGCTTTGAGGAGCTTGGAGTGAGTGGAAATTATCATGCTGTTAAGAATGGGAACAGAAAAAGACAAAATCCAAGTGCTTTTGTTGGTTAAAGAGTTTTGCCATGTAACTTGTGTAGGTAGCTTCAGTTCAGTTTCCTGCATGGTCATGAATGGGCATTGGGAGAATGCTGCTGCCGTGCTCCTGGAATTCAGGGAAATCCTAGGCTGAGCAGATTTTGTTTGGCTGCATAAATGTCTCTTCATGAGAAACAAACCCATCCAACAACCAGGTTCACACAATAGCTACTTGCTGGTTTTAGCTTCAAGCCCTGCTAGCCCAGGCTGTGATTATCTTTGCTCTGGGGAGCCATGAGGGATGTTGGATGGTCTGTCCTGAAAATGGTGAGAGGGACACGCAGAAAGTCCTTGCCATCAGACCACTGTGGGACACGTCAGCCCAAAGCCCTGGTGCAAAGAGCTCAGTCTTGTCCATGTTTGTGGTGAATGTTCCCACACAAAGGGCTCTGCAGATCAGTAGGAGTGACTTCTGTGTTCACCAGCTCATACTGTCGAGTGAGTTCATATTGTTCAGTCAGTTCTGGGGGTTTTGGAGATGATTTAGTAATTCCTGTTTTTTTCAGCCTACTGTCAGGAAAGTAGTGTATTAAAAGCATTGATAGGGAATTAGCTTATTCAGCTCAGAGCTGCTTGTTAGCTGGCAGTGCTCAGCTTCCTTTGGAGTCCTGTTCGCTGCAGGGCGGGCTGGGGACCTGCAGGGACAGGGGCTGGTGTCACTGCTGCTGAGTCCCATTGCTGAGAGCTAGTCCTGCTTTTTAGAGGGGAGATTGCTAATGTGTGAGTAGGTACCTTGTGAACAAGCAACAGCTGGGTGCAAAGCAAAACTCTGCTAAAACATGACTAATTTCTGAGTGTTGCATTGAGTTTCTGTGTGTATTCAGCAGCAAATTACCATTTTGAGCTTATGCTGCTGTTGCTTCCCTGGAGCTGGCATGAGCTGTGTTTGAGCTGATGGTCATTGCTATGAGACTGTCACAGCTCTGCTGCAATGTGGGCTTGGCTCTGTGTCCTTGCACTTGCAGCACGGTCCATTCTGTTCAACCAGAGCTGTTTTAATTGGGTTCCACTCTGTGTTATGTTAAAGCTCTGATGCTGGGCACAGAAACCCGTGACACTTGTTTTGTTTGTTCCTGAAAACATACACTTCATTCTGCTTTGGCCATTCAAGTTGGCTTTACATGATTGTCAGCTGAAAATAATGCTGGGATTGGCAGCAGCATGGCAGCTTCCTGCAGCCGGGCCCAGCAGCGGGGTAACTCGTCCAGGGGGCTGGGAAATGAGAATTCCTGCTCTGGCAGCGTGGGTTGCTTAGCAGGCAGCAGCATGGCCTGGGGAAGGGCTGACCCAGCACCCTGAGTGGCCTTGGCAGGCTGCTCCGAGTGCTGGGTGCTCTGGGACAGCCGAGCTGGGCCACTGCAGGGAGCATCTTGGCCACCGTGGCCAGGAGAGCCTGCCTGTGGAACTGCACTGGGATGGCTGGTTAGAAAATAACCAGTAGTCATGACTTCTGTTAATTAACTACTAAGAGTTAAATAAATGTTGTTGGAAAAACTAGTCTGTGTTTATTTGGCACGTCTCTCCCCAGCCCAGGCTGGTGCTAGTTGGTACACGCTCCACTGCTGAGCCTGTCTGCAGCGTGGTTTTATGTTTTCCATCTGTATTGATTTTCATGATTCATTGACCATGATCTAAGCAAAAAGCACACTTAAATGACACTGGAGACAGCTGTCTGTTAAAGTAGGACCTTTATGTAGTCTGAAATGGCGCCAGGTTTTTCTTCCATTACTTTATCAAGTAACACACACCAGTAATATTCTTTGTTTAATTTCCTTTTCTAGGTCACTGGTATGTCACCCCTCTTTTGTGTAAGAAGCAGATGGTAAATTCTTACTCTAAACTTTCCTATCGGTTTTGCTCCTGTTATTTTTCTGATAATCATTTGAGGTTATTCTGAAATGGAAGGGGCCTTACATTGTGTTTGGGAGTCTCTGTGAAGGATGCTGTTCTTCTCCCTGCGGAGCTGTTTTGGAAGGTACGTGTGGGAAGTCCAGATAAAAGCAGAAACGTTTAAAGCTTGGGAAGCTGATGTGTAGCTTTTTCCAGTTATAATCTGTCTCTCTTTGTATGGCAAGCTGAAGTTCCAGATGTTGTTTTGGCTTGGAGATAGCGGGTAGGGGAAAAATAAGCATTCTAATGTTAACAGAGTCAGGCTGTCTGGATGTGAGCTGACAGGAAGAGGGAGAGATAACCCTTCATTAATGGTGTGTGCAGAGCTGGAGAGCCAGGGAGGCTGTCCCTGGAAAGCAGTGCTGGTGCCAGCTGTGGGGCTGGGGCCACCAGTGACCCTGAGCACTGGGCCTGTGGGGAGCTGGGCTGGCTTCGGCCCCCTTCTCCTGGGGAAAGTGAATTCTTGCCCCTCGTGGGTCCTGCTTGCCCTCAGCAGCTGTCTCTGGGCTTTGGGGGATGCAGAGCTGAGGTGAAGGGCTGCTGGTCAAACATGCTTTTGGGGTCAGGAGGCTCTTGCCTGCCTTGGGCTCTGTCTTGGAGCACCAGGGGATCTTTTGAAGCTTGTCCCTGCCAGCAGCTCCATTTGTTGTGAGATGCAGAGTGGTTTGGGCCTGTGTGTGCTGGATTTCTCCTGGGGGGCACAAAGCTCTGTTCCTGGTGTATGGCAGACGTGCTCCATCCTGGAATGTGGGCACTGGGGCTCTCAGCCTCTTCTGGGCAGCTGGGAGCACATGTGGTGGCACCCTCCAGGGAGGGGACCAAGGTCAATCCACCCTCAAGTGAGGGTGCTGAAATGCATGTTAGCAGTACGTGTGCTGGCCAGAAAAGGGATTTCCTGGATTAGTCCATAGATTGTGTGTATGTCTATTTTCTGTGTTACATTAAATGCAGAAATATAGCCTGTCCTGTGTCTCTTATACCTGTTTGTCCTGTCAGGCCTATTTCTAAAATGTACGAGCAGATTATTTTTAATTAATCGCTGAAGTTCTGCTGACTTCCTCCTTAATCTTTCCTTTTTTCCCTCTCATTACTGAGTCTAGGAGGTAACAGTTTGTGGTCGATGGCCCGTCCCTGCTGTGGTGCAGGGCCCTTTGGGGCTTTGTGGCCTCGGAGAGCAGTTCTGGTGAGAGTGCTCAGTTCACTTGCCTTAGTACCGTGAGGCTAGAAGGGAACGGTGCTGACACTGAGGCACAGAGGAGCCCAGCTGCTGCAGTCCTGGTGTCTGAGGTCTTGGTGTTTGCTGCTTGGAGCCGGGATAAACCTGTCCTGTGTGAGTTGCTGGAACTGGCGTCCGGGAGGGAGGCAGAGAAGGGAGCTGTCATGTTGGTGTGGCTGACCAAGGGGTCCTTGGAGCAGTACAGTGCTGGCAGCTGGACGTGTGTGTGCCAGCATAGCTCAGGGTTGGAGTGGGTTAACCCTTTTTGGCCCTGCATTTGTCTCACAGGTGGGAGTGGGTGTCTGGAGCTGGCTGGCTGAGCAGCTGTGATGTGTGTGCATTACCTGATGCCCCAGAATACCGTCCCTGGCGATCCATGGGGCTGGGCTGTGCACAGCACGGCACGGCAGCACCAAGGGCTGCTGGAGGAGGGTGCAGGAGGGAGCTGGGTGTGGGAGCCTGCTGTGCCTACCTTTGTGCTGCCCACATTCCTCACTGGCCCGCAGGCAGCGCTGGGCTGTCTTGCTCGTGTGGTTCATGACTCAGGCCAAGCCCAGATGTGTTCATGCCCGGTCTGGCCTATTTTCTGAGAATAATTTTGGATGCCTCAGTCCATTTTATTGTGGTTTTCTTAGTGTCTAGTCCAGCTGAAGTTCAGATGATTCCTGGCCTAATTGAATGCTCACAGGCAGACATGGCTTTCCCTCTGCAGCTGTGTGCCTCCTAACTTCATAGCACTTGCAATTAGAGCCACGCTGGTGAGAACCTGAGGTAGGGTTTTGATGATGAAGATTTTTTTTTTTTGAGTGGAAAGTTTTAGAGCATGAAACCCAGAAGAGTCTGTCTAGTGCCCAGAAGATGAGTGAAAATGCTGAAGGTTTCTGTGCAGTTAGATCTGGCCTTGTTGACCAACCTGGCTTTCCATTTCCACTGGGCAGTGAGTGGTAGGGATATGGAAACCTTTTTGTACTGACTGTTGGACCTTTCATTCAGTGTTATCTGGCTGACAGGCTGGTGACAGTTACTATCCAGAGTATCCAAAATTTATTTCCTTGTGCCCTTGGCAGTGCTTTAGTGCTTTTTGACCCTTTGTAGGAGCAGTTTGTATAGCAGGTTATTTGTGGGACATACATTCAGTCCTTTCCCTTGAGTTTTCCTCCGAGGAGAATGGCTGGATGTTGTTGGGAGGAGAGTGGAGGGGTTGCCTGCTGTGTGAGTGCTGCCTGGTGTGCTGCTCAGAGGATCCCTTGCTCCATGCCAGCCCGGAGTGAGGGGCTGTTGGCCCAGCCGTGTCTGGGTGCGCGCCGTGCTCGGGGGCAGCGGGAGAGGCTGCTGTCTGTCTCACTGTGCTCAGGGTGGTGCCTTCCCTCCTGGCTGGGTGCTCTGGGGGTGAGGGCCTTGGGGACAGCCCGCGGGTGTGTCACAGCTCCCTGGAGCTGGGCGTGCTGCTCCTGGGCAGGCTGTGCACAGCTCAGAGCCACGCTGCTCCCAGCAGAGCCCGAGCTTTCGCTGCGCTGCCCATCTGCGAGCTCAGCCAGGAATTCAGCTCTTAAACAGGGATGGGACTGCCTGCTTCTGCCTTCTGCAGCAGCAATTAAACCACAAGCCTGTATGAATCTGTGGAACGGTTTTCTGAAGATCTGCAAGTACCGTTGGGTTTGGCAAGGCCATGTGAGATGTGTGAGTTTGGCAGCATACAGCTAAATAGGTGGAAAGGGAATACTTGAAACAGCTCTGGAAAGAAGTGTCAGGGTTGTGTGTAATTGAGACACATTTGGTGTTTGGAGAGGTGACCGGGTGCCTGGTGACTGAACTGAGGGGTGCAGGCACTGATGGACGTCTGTGGTGGGGACCCCCTGTACCAGGAGGGACACAGGGGTTTGCCTGAGAGGTCAAAGTGGACACAGCTGTAACAGGAACGAGGAATGCCAGGACAAAGTGATTCGTGAAGTTCTCAAGCTGTTTTAGGACACAGGCTTGAGTGCTGGATGGCTCAGTGCCCCAGGTGAGACTGGCACAGGTAAGCTATGAGTGAGACAGAGACCTGTGGTACCTCCCAAAGGCTCAGGTGAGAAAGGGGCACAGCCTGCAGGACACTTTGAGAGAACAGGGTAAAGCTGTGAACTGCAGCACTGGGGTTAATGCTGCTGATGTGGGAAGAGCAGAAATAACACTGGAGAGTTCAAGGATGGAGAAAAGCCTGAGCTGGTCTTCACCTTACTGTCTTCTCCAAGTCAGCCTTGGGTTGCATTCCCCTTAGTGATGAGTGCCCCTCACTGTTGTTCCTGCATTTCCTGAGGCTCTGGTCACCCCTGCTCCCGAGGGTCCCTTTGCACAGTGCTGGTGGGAGAGGGAGGCTGTGGAGCACCAGGGCTGGGACAGGACCTGCTTTGTTTGTGTCTTGGGTTTAAGAACAGAATTATGTGGCTCTGGCCTGCCCAAAGAGGCAAGACCAAACTGTAGAACAGTACTGCTAAAATTCTGGGGTGGTCTGGTATAGTCTCTGAACATTTGACTTTCTCATGCAGCAGGGTGAGCAGGGTGTTCCTTCTTCGTGGGATTGCTAATTGCATTCAGTTTTCTGGACTCCAGAGCAATAATTACTGAAATGCTCTGCTGAGGAGAAATGCTCTTTCATGCCTCATGTCTATGGAGTGTCAGGAGCTGCTGTTCTCAGGCTGATTGCTCTGTAAATGTTGGTGACTTTTCTTTGGCTGGCTGAGGCCAGCAGCAGTTCAGCTGTGAGTGGGGTGCAGAGTGAACACCTGACTTTGCCATGTCCCTTAACCTTTCCGACTTGGTGCAGCCCATCCTCCTGAAGAATGCTGCTCTAATCCCAGTGTGATCCCTCAGCAGTGAGCCCGAGGTGTGAAGCCAGGCTCCCCTGGTCTCTCTTCTGCCATGGTTCTGTGTTCCTCTCCCCTGCCCTGCTCGGGTTTATAGATTTATATATATACACAAATAAAAATACATGGATGTTTATAGTATTTCCAGCTTTGATGGTTCTATTTTAACTAGTGGCTATGTTTGTGGTGTCATGCTGCCCTTGTATTATTCTGACAATGCAATGAAATTAATTTAAAAAAAAAGTTTTGGCTAATTTTTATAATATACCCCAATTTGCACTCAGCTTGGGCTAAAGGGCAGAAGTAGAATATTCTTGCAGGGATGACCCTGTGAAAATAACTCTGGACGTTCAGGTTTACCCAGGGTAAATCTGCAAAATCTCGCTGGGGCTGGGATTATTGATGTGCAAATGAGGGTCCTCACTGGAGTGAAATACCAGCACAGCTGAGGGGTCACCTGGAGAGTGCTGGGGCCGAGGGAGCTTCCAGCAGCTTCTCTCAGTTTGGCTCTGAGTGATCTGGCCCGATAGCGGCAGGGACTGCGAATGAAAAGCATTTGCACCTCTCTAGGTCCCTGCATGTGTGAAAACACACTGAGACTGTCGGGAGATGCCGCTTAATTAATGCATTTGTAGGAACTAGACAGCATTGTTATCTTGCAGCAGGGTGTGCCCCAGTGAGAGATGGTCTCTAAAAGCTGTGCACATCATCAGACCCAGGCTTCTCTGCAACGCAGAATAAAGACATGAGTATTTAACATTTGTGTAAAGGAAAACAAGGGGAAAAAAACAGCTCTTCTTTTAAAATTATTTTTTATTTTTAAGAAAAAAATAGGACTTTTGTTGGTGATGACCAAGCCAAAGATTTGTTTTTGGAAATGCTTGTTTTGGTTGGCAGGAGTGTTCTGCAGAAACTCTGAACAGGCGAGCTGTGTAATATTTAACTAGTTACTAAAAAGCATTTGAAAATGATTAGCAGTCAGTGATCTCATTTAGACTGTGGGTTCAACTGTCTGGGTTTCTGGTTGAGATTACAGCGCAGCCCTCTGGCAGAGCTGAGTTTATTTGGGGAGCAGGGGTAATGCTGTGCTTTCAGTGTGGGGTGCTGGCTCTGGTTTGTTTGGATGCAGTGCTGTCACTGTGGGGTGCTGGCTCTGGTTTATTGGGGAGCAGGGGTTTATTTGGATGCAGTGCTGTCACTGTGGGGTGCTGGCTCTGGGCCAGGGACTCTCAGGGCCGTGGCAGAGCCATCCCCAGTGGCACTGGCTGGGGCTGGGTGTTTGTGGCCCCCTCGTTTCCCCCTGCCAGGACAGGAGCAGTGTGTGATGGGCAGTCCCAGGATGCCTGGAGCTGTGTTCCTGCCTGGGCTCCTCCATCACACACTGCACTCACATCTGCAATAGAGGTAGGCCCTCTAAGCCCTCTGAGATCATGAAATCAAACCATTCCTCCAGCAGTGCCAAGGCCACCACCAACCCAATGTGCCACATCCACACAACTTTTAAATCCCTCCGGGGATGGGGACTTCACCACTGCCCTGGACAGTGCCAGGCAGCCTGTGCCAAGGCTGGACAATCCTTTCCATGAAGGAATTTTCCCCAGCGTGCAACCTGAACCTGCCCTGGTACATCTTGATGCCATTTCCTTTTGTCATGTTTCTGTTCCCTGGGAGCAGGCTGTGTTTATTTTTAAGAACCAAGGGGCTGGCTCTTTGTGAACATGTCAGAGTTACTGAGTGGGAAAACCTTCCAGGACACTTTACTCTGTGTAGTTGCCTTTCACGTGGTGGTTTTGTTCTTACTCAGCAGTGCTGTGATTTTGCTTTGTACACAAGTACAGAAGAACCAGCATCCCATCCTTCACTCTGTGTTTGCAGCCACTCAAATCCGAGACATTTGGTCTTTCTGGGTGGCACTTTGACACATTTTTGGAGCTGTGAAGCGTGGATGTGTGCCTTGTGCCTTTGCAGGTGGGTACCAAACAGAGTTGGTGGCTGGCTTCCATCTTCTGAATTCTGGCAACCAAGTTTGTACCATAAGAAAGGACTGGCCAAGGTTGTCACTCTCTGACACAAGGAATGCCTTTGTGGGGCTGCTCAGGGCTTGCACCTCTTTTGTGTGAGCTTCAATTATGTGAATGATTGCTTTTTAATGCACATTTCTCCTTCTGAAGACACAGCTGTGGGTGAATTCAGCCCGTGTGTGGCTGTTGTGGATGGCACAACTGTGATCCAGTATTATGGATGTTTTCTTTTGATAGGAATCTGGTGAGGTACATGCAAAATATGTAGAGCCCTTGGGCTGTTGGCAGGGGGCCAGCGGGACTGCCAGCGATATCTGGGTGCTTCTGATCTCATCCAGGAAGTCTGAGCTGGTTCGTGTTCCCATGTCTGTGTCATGTGGAGATAAATGCAGCCTGGAGTCCTGCACTAATGGCTGGCTCTGTCTGCCACAGTCTGTGCTCACTGCTGGCACTGGGGACCAAAGGCCATTTCCCAGCGCCAGTGCCTGCAGGGCTCCTGGTGCTCTTTGGGGCTGTCTGAGCTGGTTCTTCTCTGTCCCGACAGCCCCAGTGCAGAGCTTCACCCCACACTGCTCTCAGGCCATACAGGAGTGATTTGGCTGGACACAGTTTCTTAGCAAGAAAGGAGAGAGCAATATTAGCTGTGAAAGTGGAACAGGCATTGGGGTTTCAGGGTGGATTTTGCAGTGTTGGGACTTTATGACTACAAACCATAAGGATTCTGTTGACCCTGTTACCTGAACAAGTTGTGTGTCTGTGTGTTGTGTTGGGTGTCTTCACCAAGTGTTTGATCTGCCTTGTGCTTGATTGTTCATTTGAGCTTCCAAATCCAGTTTGAAGAACTCCTTTGGCATCCAAAGCTGGCCTTGGAGCAGATGCTGGCCTGCCCAGGAGCCAGGGTCCCTTCCCTGCCTGCACTGCATGGCAGGTTTGTTTGGAAATCTGGGAGCTGCCACTTGGAAAGAGACTTTTCCATCAGTAGCAGCTTCTGGTTTTCCAGTGACAATGTTCTTCTGCAGGAGGAGGTTAAACCCAAAGGGGTCACTTTTTCTGTATGTGACTGAGCCTCAGACACAGTGACCTGCTCCAGCTCTGCCCTGTGGTGTCCAGGACTGCTGCATCTGGAGTATGGGGTGGGATGGTGGCATCCCTGTTATCCCTGTGTGGGTATGGAGGGTGGCACAGGGCACTGGAATCCCTGTTGTTATCCCTGTGTGTGTGATCCCTGTTGCTATCCCTGTGTGTGTGTGATCCCTGTTGTTATCCCTGTGTGTGTGTGATCCCTGTTGCTATCCCTGTGTGTGTGTGATCCCTGTTGTTATCCCTGTGTGTGTGTGATCCCTGTT
>JANRGV010000104.1:36212322-36224436 GCA_024734035.1 Alethe castanea | reverse complement strand
AGCCCCTCACCCTTTGGGATTAAAGCAGAACCTGCCCGTGGCTGTGTGGGACTGGCAGAGCCCCTCACCCTTTGGGATTAAAGCAGAACCTGCCCGTGGCTGTGTGGGACTGGCAGAGCCCCTCACCCTTTGGGACAAGCTCAGCAGAACCTGGCCAGGCCTGGACCGAGGGCTGTGCTGCATGGCCTGGGCTCTGCAGGGATCTGGGGTCCACTGGGATGCCTGATCCATGGGGACCTGTGACCTGCAGGGATCTCTGACCCCCTCATAGACCTCTGACCCATGGGGATCTCTGACCCACAGGGATCTCTGATCCACTGAGATCTGTGATCCATGGGGATCTGTGACCTGCAGGGATCTGTGATCCACTGGGATGTCTGATCCACAGGGATCTGTGACCTGCAGGGATCTGTGATCCATGGGAATCTCTGACCCATGGGGATCTCTGATCCACAGAGATCTCTGACCCACAGCGATCTGTGATCCACTGGGATCTGTCATCTGCAGGGATCTGTGATCCACAGGGATCTCTGACCCCCTCATAGACCTCTGACCCACAGGGATCTCTGACCCACGGGGATCTCTGACCCACAGGAATCTGTGATTTGCAGAGATCTGTGACCCATAGGATCTCTGACCCACAAGGATCTCTGACCCATAGGATCTCTGACCCACGGGGATCTCTGACCCACTGAGATCTGTGATTTGCAGAGATCTGTGACCCATAGGATCTCTGACCCACAGGGGTCTCTTGCCCTCAGTGATCTCTGACCCTCACAGATCTCTGACCCACACATCCTGGGCCATCCAGGCAGTTCCACTCTGCTGGAGGGCCTGGGGAGCAGTGCAAGGTGCTTTGGGGTTTATTTGCTCAGTGCTGGCAAGATGACACCGTCGGGGGAAGAACCTTTTGATTTTGCATTTATGCTGTCTATTGATTTCCTTTAGAGCAGTGACATGGGCTATTGCTAATACCTGTCTAGTTAATACTTAATGGCAGCTCCGCTCTCACAGCTCAGGAGTGCTCGGAAATAAACACAGGAAAACATTCCTCTGTGCATCTACAGCTTTCTTTTCTTTTTCTTTATTTCTAACTCAAATGTGCACAGATCTCAGCTGACAAAAATGGAGGGATGAGGACAGGTCTGCTATCCCAAGGGGCTCCTGCCAGGGAGGTTGAGGTTGGGCGTGCTCTGCTGCTGTTGCCACAGACAGGACCACTGCATTGGGCAAAATATTTTTTTTTGGCAACATATTTCTCTACAGAATTATCTGCATCAACAGTGAAAGGGAAGACAAGATTTCCATGTGCTGAAAAGCTCCTGCAGTGAGAGCATCCCGCAGGAAGAGGAAGCTCACTGCAGCAGTGACACAGATTTTGGGAAGGGGTGATGCTGGCACAGCCAATGTCCCCACCCTGCTGCCTTCCCTGGCAGCACAGCCCTGGTGCTGGCCAGCACGGGACAGGGGCATGAGGAAGGTGATGGGGACGAAGGCAGGGCTGCACCCCACAGAGCACTTGTCTGGGCTGAACTGTGGGATCAGTCTCCAGGCAGGGAGATTGATGGCTCTGCATGAAACACAAACTTTCCTTTTCCTGGCCGATGGATTTGCCAGCCCCTTTGGATTAACACGAAGTTCTCTGTTCTGTTTGCAACCTGCTGCTGCTAAAGTTTTGGAACTTTTTTATGACATTCGGAATTTTGGATGGAGACAGGTGGAGACGGGATGCGGGAAAGGAGCTGAAATGGAAATGTTGGCCGGTGGGAGAGCAGGAATGCAGAGTTAATGCCGTGGAAGGATGGAATTCGAGCAGCCAGGAGGGGGAGGAAGTGTTCTTTACTAGGGGATGGAGACGGAGGAGGGCTGAGCGAGCGCAGGGGGAGCAGCAGGACCTGCGGGGCCGAGGGATGAGCTGCTCCTGCTCAGGAACGGGAACCAGCATCGCTGGGGGCACTGACCCATCACCAAACCCCCAGGGCCATCTCCATCCCACTGCTCGGATGAAGATGAGCCTCCCTGGTCCCACCCTGCCCTCCGGGGTCCTGCAGGGCTGTCACTGCCCAGCCCCTGCTCTCTGGGGACATGCCAGGGGACAGGACCCGGAGCAGCAGCCCCGAGCTCACAGCACAGTCCTGGGGCTCGAGGGACCCTGAGACACCTGGGCAGGTTTAGAGAATGTGCCGAGCTGAAAGGGACCCACAAGACCATGGATCCACCTGCCCGATGGTCGCACCCTGTGCCTGGGAGCACTGTCCAAACACTCCTGGAGCTCTGGCAACCCTGGGGCCGTGACCATTCCCTGGGAGCCTGGGCACTGCCTGACCACCCTCGGGGGAAGAACCTTTCCCTGATACCCAACCTAAACCTCTCCTGACTCAGGTCCAGCCGTTCCCTCGAGTCCTGTCACGGTCACGGGAGTGAGGAGCTGGGAACCTGCCCCTCCACTGCCCCTCGGGAGGAATTCCAGAGGGATTTGGGCTCCACTCCCCCACACCTTTCACTACCCCAGGTTATTCCCAGCACAGCGTGGCGCATCCCCAGACATCCCTCGGGTGCAGGTGATGGGCACAAGGACTGCTCTTCTGCTTGCATTGCAAAGGGAAGGCAAAGCCTCGGTCCTTGTCCCTCCTCGTGCTGGGCTGCAGGTGCAGAGCGGGGCACAGGAAATGCAGGGCTCCACTTTGCACCTGCAGGAGGAACCAGCCTAGTTCCTTTGCAAATCTACCCCATAATGAGAAACATATGTCAGAGAACATGATTTTCCACAAACCAAGCATTTGCTGCACAGTTTATGGTTAAGTCTGTATGTAGTCACAGCTGTCATGGGAATTACGTGTTCCTTGATTTTCATAATTAAAAAGAGAGAGAAGGAAAGAGGGGGAAAGGAAGCAGGAGCCCAGAGCAGGGTTCTGTGGGCACTGCTTGTCTTGCACAGTGGGAGGGACAGATCCTCCCCTGGAAATTCACCGAGATATTCCTTGTACTGGCAGGTTGTGTGGGAAACACCGTCTGCCTGGTTCAGTGCTTAATTAAATAAAAGATATTCCAAATAAAAAAAAATAGATTCTGGGTTGGGGCTCTTGGGAAATCATTACTGGCTCGTGACCTCTCTTAACCTGGATAAGGTTCAGGCACGAGATGTCAAGGCGTGAAGCACGGCAAATACCCGTGAGCATGTACAATTACAGGTTTATTAAAGGGAAACAAGGGCCGCACGATAAATGGAAAAAAATCTCTTATGGACACAGCGGATCGGCGTTTCCAGAGCGAGCCAAAGCGGTTTCGGAAGGGGCTGTGCCCCCCGAGTTCAGCCGAGCCGGGATGAAGGTGTGCGAGCAGGCTGGCGGCGCTACCTGGGCACTCCCCCAGCGTTCCCACAATTACAGCTCCGCCTAATTAATAACGTTTCCATGAAGGGCATTTCCCTTGCATTGGGAAACAAGTGCAATCACGCTGCCCATATATCAACCCGATACAAGGCACTTGGGGAATAAAGCCAAGCTGTAATTGAGGAGCCGCTATCCATCACCCTGCCCGGCCCCGCCGAGCGCGGCGCTGCCGCTCCCGACACCGCGCTGCGCTCCAGAACCCGCCTCGCTGCCGGCAGATACAGCTTTGTCAAAGGAAATAAAACACCCAACTACTTCCCAAAGACTCTTTGACTTTCAGTCACGAGCGCGTTGCTTATTAGCGAGATGAATTTATAGGTAAAGTGTTCGGCTTTTACAATCACCCTTTTACAGGCAGATGCCATCGGGTTTGCTAAGTGCTGGCATTAACCGCCAGCATCCAGCAGAAATCCAGGCGCAGAAATTTAAATAGCCGCTGGATTTTAATACGTAATTAGCGATGCCAAGCCTCAGTTGCAATGTTTAATTACCCAAAGTGGGTCCGTGTCCCCACGCCCACCCCGAAGCGGAGCCCTCTGATGTGTGCGGAGCTGCGGCACGGCCGGGGCTGCGCAGATTTGTGCAATTGGATCAAGAACCCCAGAGCGAAACCCTAAATCCTGTCTCTTTGCGGGGATTAGCCTGCTCTGCTAGTTCACTGAGGCAGGAATTTCAGCTATTCCTCAAATCTTCCCGGCTGCATCCTGGGGGAAATCAGGCAGCGCCTCCGCAGCTTGTGTGCGCTGGCAGCGGGCTCGTTGTGCCCACAGGTTCTGCTGCTGGTTCTGGTGCTGGTGCTGCTGCTGGTGCTGCTGCTGGTACTGCTTCTGGTGCTGCTGTTCTGCTGCTGGTGCTGCTGCTGGTGCTGCTGCTGGTACTGCTTCTGGTGCTGCTGTTCTGCTGCTGGTGCTGCACCAGCAAAACCATGGCAAAGCTGCCCGCAGCCCAATTACAGGCACTTCAGCAAGCGCATTTCCCCCCTTTGAGTAAAGTCCACCTGCCCTCCCCTCTCTGGTCACAGGCCCTGGAGTTTTATGAGATCTCCAGTGACACTTCCCGAGGCTGCTGGGAGAGGAAGGAGAGGGGAAGGAAAGCAAAGAATTAGACAAAAAAAGGGCAAATGGGAAAATGTGAGCGGATTTATGCAGAGCATCCCCGGGAGGAGCTCACCTTGTCTCCGGTAGTGAGAATCGGCACTGCAGGATCGGGTTTTGGGTTGCTAAAGGAGTTTTTCCTTGGATCCTTGCAGCACTGCAGGCTGTAGGGATGATTATGGGTTTTGTGGGTGCATTCCTGTTGTTACTTCTGCCACTGGCGTGCTCTGCCCAGGCTGGATCAGGCCCGGTTCTGAGGTACCACAGGGAATTTCTGTTTTTTGCCTGTTCTTTCTGCTGTGCCTGTTTTTCTTGTGGCAAACCCTCCTGGCACACACCCTGCAGGCTGGTGCTCCTCTCCCCAGGCCTCCAGGAGCTGAGCGTGGTCCTGGGGTGTCCTACAGCAGAAAAAGGGAGAGAAAAGGGGCTCACCCAGCTGCTCTGCCACGGGGATGAGCTCAGGTGCTCTCAGGTGAGCAGGTCTGGGCAGCAGGACCAGGGTCCAGTCTGAGACGTGTCTCTGCACCAGTGCTCCCAGTAACTCACCAGAAGGGAATGGGAATGGGAGTGGGAGTGGGAGTGGGAATGGGAGTGGGAATAGGAATGGGAATGGGAATGGGAATGGGAGTGGGAATGGGAACGGGAGTGGGAATGGGAATGGGAAAGGGAATGGAAATGGGAAAGGGAATGGGAATGAGGATGGGAATGGGAGTGGGAATGGGAGTGGGAATGGGAGTGGGAATGGGAATGAGAATGGGAATGGGAATGGGAATGGGAATGAGGATGGGAATGGGAGCGGGAAGGGGAGTGGGAAAGGGAATGGGAATGAGGATGGGAATGGGAATGGGAATTGGAATGGGAAAGGGAATGGGAAAGGGAATGGGAATGGGAATGGGAATGAGGATGGGAATGGGAGTGGGAATGCGAATGGGAATGGGAATGGGAGTGGGAATGAGGATGGGAATGGGAATGGAAATGGGAGTGGGAATGGGAATGAGGATGGGAATGGGAAAGGGAATGGGAATGGGAATGAAAATGGGAATTGGAATGGGAATGGGAATGGGAACAGGAACGAGAACAGGAATGGGAACAGAAGCAGGAGCAGGAATGGGAATGGGAATGTTGCTACTTCTGTCTCTGACCCCATTTACCACTGAGGAGTTTTATTTTTCCACTGGATGAGTGAAAAAGGTGTTGCGAGCACATCACAGATTGTGGGAAGCTAGAAGCACAGCAAGGATAGAAGGATTTAGAACAAGGGGTGTCTGTTCCTCAGCCTACGTGGGCAGCAGAGCAGCTTTACAGCAGCAGGGCTGTGAATAACAGAGGGAGGAGGAGGAATTGGGCAGGGCAGCGAGAGGAGAGCTGGGGATCTCAGGCCCAGCCTGGCTGGGGCTCTGCTCTGAGCTGGGATCTCAGGCCCAGCCTGGCTGAGGGCTCTGCTCTGAGCTGGGATCTCAGGCCCAGCCTGGCTGAGGGCTCTGCTCTGAGCTGGGATCTCAGGCACAGCCTGGCTGAGGGCTCTGCTCTGAGCTGGGATCTCAGGCACAGCCTGGCTGGGGCTCTGCTCTGAGCTGGGATCTCAGGCCCAGCCTGGCTGGGGCTCTGCTCTGAGCTGGGATCTCAGGCACAGCCTGGCTCAGGGCTCTGCTCTGTGTCCTGCTCACACCATCCCGGCTCTGTTGGTTGAAACCTCCGATCCTGGGACTGCAGCAGCAGCTGCTGGGAGTTGAGCAGTCCTGGGCACTTACTTTTGCTGATAACTTCTGATCAGAGGCCAGATATTGGCTGTGCAAACGCAGACAGAACTCTCTTGCACCGGAAACCCTTTTAAAAGTTGCACACACACCCCCAATCCCAAACCAAACCGGTGGTGGGAGGCGCTCATTGTGCCACACACATTAATTCAGCTGGCACATTACAATGTTAAACTAAATGACATTATTACAAAGCTGTGCTAAGAAGTGTTGACAGGTCCATATGGTAATTTTACAATGTATAATGAACACACAGACTCCTTTCTTGCAGAAATTTATAGTTCAAATCTATACCCAGGATATCCAGTTTTATTTCCAGAAACTTAAATTGACTTATTACGATGTAGTGAATGTATAAATTAGTTCCAGTAGTTAAACTGAAGCATTTCCCTACAGACTCAATTAGATTCATTAATCTACTGTGTAGACCTGTAAACGGTCCATTGTTCTTTTCCCCCCCAAAATGTCAAAAACTATTTCTCTAACTATAAAATATTTCCTGCAAAAACTGTTTTAAATGGTAAGAATTATTTAAGATTAGGAACCCAGATCCACAAATTATTTCAGCGCCCTTGTTCTTCTTCAAAAGAAAAATAGAGTTCAGCCCTTGCTGGATAATTTAGTGGGACAGAGGGTGAATTCACTCCCATATTAAGCTAAGACCTGCTGGCACAAGCTCCCACTCTCACTCCAGGGAATCCATCAGCTGGAATGGGGATGCTGTGTGCTCCTGGCACCGGCAGCACCTTGGCCCAAATGTTTGTGTACGAGCAGGTGCTGCTGAGGGCTGGCTGCAGGTGCATCCACAGGGACCCAAATCCTCAGAGACCCGTGCAGGGAATGTGCCAGGGGACACCAGAACCTTGCACAGGGAGCTGGGAGTGCTGGGGGTGTGCAGAGCCCCTGTGTGTGCAGCAGTGTCTGTGCAGCTCAAGGAGCCGCTCTCACAAACAGCATTTCCTCGGCACAAATCTTATTTATTCACTCCCACCTGCGGGCACAGCTCCTGCTCCGTGCTCTCCTCCTTTCTGGTGCTGCTGAACAGCAGCCCTGACTGTGGCCTGCTCTGCAGAAGGTGTAAGAGCTGGGTGGAGAGATGGAGACCTCAGATGGTTTTCCAGATGCTGTTTATTTATTATTTATTATTTATTATTTATTATTTATTATTTATTATTTATTATTTATTATTTATTATTTATTATTTTTATTAGTATTAGGTATTAGTTATTAGTTATTAGTGATTAGTTATTAGTTATTAGTTATTAGTTATTAGTTATTAGTTATTGTTATTTATTTATTGTTTATTTATTATAATTGTTTATTATTTATAGATGAGGTTACAGCAGTTGTGGGTCTATATGGGTGGGCCTATAGCTGCTGGCTATAGGCAAGCCCTGTGTCCTGAAACCCTCTTCTATTCATGTTACAAAACATTACATTTCTTTTTTTACTGTGCATCCTATTACACAACAACTAATTAATACCTTTATTATTACTTATAGCCTATTTTAACTACTAACATTACTACATTTATGTTATTATTCTTTAATTACTAAAAGTTAGTGTGTTACAGTTTAAGTTAGGAGTTGTTTTTCAGGTTTTTTGCAGTGGAAAATTCAGAGATTTTTTTCTACTTGCAACATGGTATTTTTGCTTGTGAAAATTTTTCTGCTTGGTAAAAACATTTTTTGTTTGAGGTGGACTTGTCTTTTGCTCAGAGTCATAGAAGCCCCTTCTAACTCACTTGCTCTTTGCCCTCTTAATTACCCAGTAAGACTGGCTCAGCCATTCTTCTATATGAAAATTTGCTATCATCTCTATACCTTCTTCAGATTCTACATTCAAAAATTTTTCTGTTATGCACACACATCTGTGAGTCCTTCCTGTCACATCGTTATCCTTCCCACAGGAGGGATGTGGAACCCAGAGCCCAGTGCCCAACGCTGGGGTGTCCTTGCACTGGTGGGTGCTCAGGCTCTGTGTGACAATGACAAACCATTCCCAGGGCCAGGGGCCAGGGCAGGCCCCTGGAACTGGCACTGATGAGGGCTGGAGCTGGGGCTGGGGCTGGGGAGGTGTGGAGCACCCAGCCTGTCCTGTTTGCTGCGAGTAGCAAATAATAGCACCACACTTCTTGAGTGGAAGGAAAAAAGCACTTTATTAAAACCCCACCTGTATTTATAGAACTGTTGGTGAATCTCAAACGGGACAGCGGTTCATTGGGCAATAGCAGAAAACATCCCATGTCATGTACATCATGCACGGTCCCACAGTCAATACCAGGTGCTAATAATGTTTATTAATTCCTTTCTATTTGTAAGAGAGCTATCACCCTGGGAAAAATCCTGGCCGGAGCTGGGAAAGTGTCACGGCCTGAGAAAAGGACTCAGAACCTGAGAAAAGGCCTGGCTGAAATCTGCCTAGGCCTTCAGCAGTGTCCACACCAGCCCAGCGTGGCCCTGACCCCACATCCCTGATTCCTGATTCCTGATTCCTGGTTCCTGATCCCACATTCCTGATTCCTGGTTCCTGACCCCACATTCCTGTTCCTGATTCCTGACCCCACATTCCTGGTTCCTGATCCCACATTGCTGGTTCCTGACCCCACATCCCTGGTTCCTGATCCCACATTGCTGGTTCCTGACCCCACATTCCTGGTTCCTGACCCCACATTCCTGGTTCCTGACCCCACATTGCTGGTTCCTGATCCCACATTGCTGGTTCCTGACCCCACAGGCACAGCCCGCTCGGGACAGCAGCCAGGGCTGAAGGGCGCAGGGCAGGGCTGCTCCCCACCTTGCTTTGGGAGAGCACGGTGAGAGGCTCCAGGCTCACGGAACCAGAGCATCCCAGGCCGGTTCTGGTTCGGAGGGACCTTAAATCCCATGTCCACCCTCTGCCATGGCCTGGGACACCGTCCATTAGACCGAGCCTGGCCTGGGCACTGCCAGGGCTGGGCAGGCACAGCTCACCCCTCTTCCAGCCCCAAAGAGCCCCAGTGAGCAGTGCCTGTTCCAGGACCGGCTGTGCACGGGTCTGGAGCCTCTCCAGCCAAACCCCCGAGCTCAGGCCGCTCTCCTGCTGTGTAGAAGTCGGCTGAGCTGGCCAGGCGCTGGCGCCGGTGACAGGACATTATCACTGTCCCCTTTATGTCAGCGCACAGAGGGAACGTTCCGGTATCTCCCCTAAATGCGCTTGGCACGGCGGCGATCACAGCGCGATAGGGCGCTGGATACAGCTGTAAACCTTGGAGGAATAAGGGCTGCCTGAGAGAATAGCTTTTCCTAGCTTAACCACATTACAGCAGCGGGTGTAAATCACTTGTCAGTCGATGGCAAACGCACCGGTGTTGTAATCGGAGGAGAAAAGGAATAAAGTGCAGATAATCTTTTTCGCCATTTTGCTGGCAGCGGCGGCGGCGGAGACTGACAGCCCTTCTCTTGAGTGGCAGGTGTCCTTTGAAGCGCCTGTGAATCACTATCTGTGCACACTGTTGAAATGCATATTTCCATCCTTATCGTGAAGGAATGGATGGGCAAGATAGGTGCTGTTAACATTGCAAATAGCTCCGGAATTATTCATTGTCAGCTCCGGGCAAAGAATAGGGGGAAAGTTTTATTATTCACCGTGCACAATAGCCGGATGCTTAATGATTCCCACTACCTTGGCAGGATTGTCTGCCGACTTCAGGCGCTTGCGGTGGGTGACACAGGTCTGGCCAAGTGTTAGAGCAAGATCATACAGCCTGGGCCCATTTTAATTTCTAATACATTAATCTTTCCCTCGCAGATGCACAATGAATATTCCGCAGCCCCTTGTTTGTCAGGAGCTGTCTGCCTTTCATCTATTCAGGTGGGTCCATTGACTCTGAAAGCGCGCTCGGAGGGGCTGATCAGTCAATGACAAGCGCGGCACAAAGCGGGGGCGCCCCGCTCGCCCCCGGCCGGCTGACTCGGCTCCCGGGGCCGGGGCCGGCCGCGCTCCCAGGGGATGCTCGGGATGCTCCGCTCCTTATCGCGGCCCCGGCATGTATCGCGGCTCCGCAGCCGCCGACCCCGGCCCGCGCCCAATTAAAATGGATTAAGTTGGCTTAGAGCTGTTCTACACGCGGGCTGCACGCACCGCGCCATTCAGGTTTAATTTCGAGCCTTTGTCTCCGCCTGCTAATTGCGATTGTTTTAAGTTCATTATCCCGACGCGCACATTGTCGCTGGCGGGATCCGCGCGTTGTAAGCGGTGTCCTCACTTCTGCAGGTAGTGACCCCTGAATTGTTCCGTGAGCCCGAACAGCACTCTCTGATCTCTCTCGGCTCGCCGGCTTTCCCTCCCTCATTCATTTAGGAGCAGCCCCACAGGGACAGGGGGACGGGACGGGGATGGGGCGGGGAGGGGTCCCGGGATCCCCGGAGCAGCTGTGGGTCACAGCTCCCCATCCCCATCGCATCCCTGTGTCCATCCCGGCCCAAAGCTCAGCCCCGGGCCTGCCGGGGGAGGGTTAGGTTGGATAGCGGGAAAATCTCTTCGTGAAAATGTTTGTCCAGCCCTGGCACAGCTGCCCCGGCAGCGGTGGAGTGCCCAGGCCTGAAGGGATTTGGAAGCTGTGTGGATGTGGCACTTGGGGACACGGGTTGTGGTGGCCTGGGCAGGGCTGGGGATGGTTGGATTCGATGGCTAGAGAGGGATTTTCCAACCTCAGCCATTCCGTGTCCCAATGATCCCCGGCCAAGGCACCACCGCCCCGGGTCCCTCCTGCCCTGGGGGAGAACGGGAGACACCGGGGGAGGCAGATCCACAGAGAGAGAGCAGAGAAATCAACAACTCATGGACAAGGGATGCTCCCCCAGCCCTCCCAGGGACCCCCACATTGTCAGAACAGCGTTCACCAAAAGGTGACCCCATTAGCTCTGAGTTTAGGGTATAACCCCTGGCTGCAGGAGGTGCTGGGCACCCACACGGGCCATGGCTGCAGGAGGGGAACTGCGAGTTGTGCCAGCCAAAACTGAGCCCACTGCTGCTGGGGCTGCCACACTCTCCTCTCCCTCATTAGAGGGGAGCTGTTAATCCTTCAGCAATCTCCCAAAACTCATTTGTGCGTGTTCAGGCCAGAGCTAACCCGTGAGGGTGACCAAGGTTCAGTCTGGTGAGATGTGGCCGTGGTGTGCAGGTTCCCAGAGCACCCCCAGCCTGAGGTGGGAGAATTCCCGGCTCTCCCGGAGCCCCAGAGCCCCAGAGGCGGCTCCTGTGCCGCAGTTTCGGTGCTCACAGACTCCGGGGGATGCTCCGAGCCCGGCGGAGCTGTTCCTGTCCTGTGCAGAAGTTTTGGAGCTCACAGACCCCAGGGGATGCCTCAGTGGAGCGGTTCCCGTCCTGTGCTGCAGTTTCGGAGCTCACAGACCGGAGAGAATGCTTCGAGCCCAGCGGGGCTGTTCCAGTTTCGGAGCTCACAGAGCCCAGAGAATGCTCCTGGCCCAGCGGGGCCGGCCCCTGCGGCTGCTCCGAGCTGGCCCCGGGGCTGGGGGCGAGGGAAGGGGCCAGGGCTCTGCTCCGTCCTGGCTGCTCCTCATTTACAGGGTTTAAAAGAGGTTTTCTCCTTCCCATTGGCACAGCCCGGTGCGGGACCGTGCTGGGACCCTGCCCCTGCACCCCAGCACCCCCAGGGACAGGGGATCCCCACTCCCACTCCTCTGACCCCAAAACCTGCAGGGTTACACTCCTGCCTCCCCTCTGACCCCAAATCCTGCAGCGTTACACTCCTGCCCCCCCTCTGACCCCAAATCCTGCAGGGTCACACTCCTGCCTCCCCTCTGACCCCATATCCTGCAGGGTCACAATCCTGCTACCCCGATGACCCCAAATCCTGCAGGGTCACAC
>JANRGV010000104.1:36143657-36150222 GCA_024734035.1 Alethe castanea | reverse complement strand
AAAGGGGGAAAGGAAAAGGGGGAAAGGAAAAGGGGGAAAGGAAAAGGGGGAAAGGAAAAGGGGGAAAGGAAAAGGGGAGAGGGAAAAGGGAAAATAAGTTTTTCCTTCCGAGGAAGAAAACTGTGAAGTGCCAGGCACAGAACCCCAGCCCATGCCCCCCCAGCTGTCACACCGTGTCACCTCCACCCCCCGGCGGACCCAGCTCCTGCCCGGCTGTTTTGTCCTCGTTAATTTTTGATGAGCAGGGTGAGAATGCAGCTCGCCGCCTCACTGCGGACCCCATAACAATGAGCCCCGGTGCCACCCCCGGGCCCGGAGGGCTCGGCAGGGGCACGGCCGGGGCTCCCCGCGCTGCTCCGAGCGCGAATCGGCTCCTGCAAGGCGGGCACGGGGCACTCAGCGGGCACCCCCGTGCCAAGGCGCCTCGGGAATGGGCTGGCAGGGAGGTACAGGTGTGGAAACCCAGGGATGCACCCCAAATGTGACAGCCCGAGTCCCTGCAGTGTCCCCACCCCAGGGTTCCCGTGCTGGTGTCATCCCCCTCTTCTCTCTCCCCCACCGTGCCAGAGGCTCCTGTTGGATGTGACAGCTGGGGGGAAAAAAAGCCTTTGTGCCATATCCCACAACTGGGGGTGCTGGGAAGGGGGTGTAGGGTGCACTGAGCCCACCCCAGACACTGAGCCCAGCCCGCGGGTGCTCCCCAGAATTCTGGGGTCACCATCGAGGGACCCCAAACCCGGCTGAGGGGGGGGGGGAGAGGAGGTGGGGCAGCCCCCCAGCCCCCCCCAGCTCCCCCCAGCCGTCTGCCGCTGCCTGATGTGCCCAACTGGAATCGCTAATTCCAATAAAGCCAAGCTAGATTAATTTTCATTTCCCCATGCAAATCAGCGCTAATTAGGATGGATTTAGTTCACCTCACAGGGGCTGTGGGGACAGAGGCTGCGGCCCAGCCAGGCTTTGGGGGGTTCATCCTCCGGCAAGGATTTGGGAGGGTGGATCCCACAGCGGGGGGGGTCAGGAGCGGGGAGCGGGGGCAGCAGGGAGGCAGGAATGGATCCAGATGCTTCGTCACTCCCCAAACCCCTCCAGGTCTCCTCCCCGGTGCCCAAAAATCAGTGTGGGGACAGCAGGAGGGCAGGGATTGATCCAGACTCTCCGTCCATGCCCCAAAGCTCGTTCGTGCCCGGGGGTGTCACCGGGCAGGCAAACAGGGGTGCCAGGGGGATAAGGAGGGGTCTCACCACCCAAACACCTCGGGGGTCCAGGGCTGCTTTGCTCAGCCGAAAGCGCAGCAGGGACAGGGGGTCCTCGGGGACCCCTCCTCACCCCCCTCCCTGCCTGCGCTGCCCCGCCCGGGGGTCCCAGCAGGACGAGACTCCCCCCGGGTGCCTGGGTGGGGGTGACAGCGCTTTGTCCCCTTCCCCCCGGTTCTTTCAGATTCTGCTTTCTTCTCTTTCTTTGCCAAATATTTCACCGATTCCCGCTGCCCGCGGGCTGCTGCTTGCCCAGGTTGTGGTGGAGCCGAGAAGGACGCGGCAGCCTCAGAGCAGAGGTGCTGCAGGCGGGACCCCCCCATGGTCAGAACTGCCCCCCACGCCCCCAAAAAAAGGGGCTGGCGCACCTGGAGCCTCCCCGCGGCACCCGTGGCACAGCGGTGCTCAGGATTTGGGGTTCAGCCAGGCTGGCCCCTCCACCATCTCTGCAGCACCCCCCAAATCTGAGAGGGGGGGTCTGAGGGGCTGCGAGAAGCTGTGCAGGACTGGGAGAGGCTCGGTGCTGTGCTGTGTGGGGGACCCCAGAACCAGCCCCCACCTCAGCCCTGGCTGCAGCCCCTTGAGCCCCCCAAATCTCTGATGCCCCCAAAAATCTCTGATGCCCCCCAAAATCTGCCTTTCCTGCTGCCTCTCAGCCCAAGAGCCCCCAAACTCCTCTGTCTCCCCCCAGGGGCTGAGATGGGCTGGGGTGGGCTGACAGTGTGCTGTATTTAACTATTTAATTCTGCACACATCTTAGAAATTTTCCCTTTTTCTGCCGCCTGCAACACTTACTGTCTTGCTCAAAATACCCAATTCTTGAAGTTTTTTTGTTGTTTTTTTTTTTTTTTTCTTGTTGTTGTTTAAAGTTGCACACTTGAAATCTTTCCTTATATCAGGGCAGAATCTGCTGGGACACGACAGCTTGCACCAGGACAGGTTCCAGCCCCGTGTGAGGAAATTCCTGGTGCTGTTCTCTCTTCCCAGCTGGCAAAGGAGCCAGGGCAGGTTCTCAGGAGAGCTCGAGTTTTTACAGAGTTTTGGTTCTGTCCCAGCCAGCACAGAGGGGCCAAGCCCAATGGCAGCAAGGTCATTATCACGTACGAGTGTTTGTGCATCTCTGCAGGAACGCAAATCCTCGGCCACACAGATGTTCTGCAGCCTGAGGAGGCATCCCTTACACTCCAAATGATATTTTGTATTTCCATTTTTTCAGTAACTTATTAATTTGTGAGCTTAACAGGAGCGTGCCCTGTGCCAGGCATCTCAATTGCATCGCATAAATATTTAACACCACTGGAAAACAATAGTTCTCTAACCCAAAAAATACTGTTACAGAAATTAAACAATTGCTAAGTGACCACGGTGCTTTTTCGTGAATCCCATCCACTTTATAAACCCAAGATAGGCCGAGGGAGCCAATTACAGTGCACTAAACTGTGCCATCAGCTGCCTGGGAAAGGCCATTATATTTTCAGCTTCTGTGTAGTTCAATGAGAATTAGAGTGAAATGTGTGTTTTGAATGCAATGGGTTATTACTACGAAGTTAATCATACCATTACTTTTTATTGTGGGGCTGTAGAAGCTGGAGGAGACCCTGAGGGGGCTCAGGGAGAGCAGCCCCTGGGCCAGCAGGGTCTGCCCCGGGCTCACAGAGCCCCCAAAGCCTCCCCAGACTGGGTCACTTGTAGAATTCCACTTCTGCAAACATTAAATGTTCTTGCCACCAAGAACTAATTAAGAAATCGGGGCCACAATTGCCGAGCTCATTCTGTTCGGGTTGAGTGCGTGTTCAAATCTGGCTCTGGATGCTCCTCTGATGTGTGCTGTGACCAGCTATTGCCGTTGGATTAAGGTAATTACCTAGCTCAACACTTTTCTGAAACATTTTACACTAATGGAATCCGAAGCTTTTATGTGCTTCTCCATCTTCACTTCAGAGCATTGGGAGTGTGAAGCTGTGCTGGAGGATGGAAAAGCCAAAGCCCAGCTTATCCAAGGTGGCTGGGCTGGGCTCAGGCTCCTGAGCCTGGGCAGGAGATGGGGCACTGCAGGGGAAGGTTTTGGGAAGGAGGAGCAGGGACAGGAGGAGAGGGAACGGCCCCAGGGGAGGGCAGGGTGGGCAGCAGCAGGAATTTCCCCATGGAAAGGGGGCTCAGGGATTGGAACTGCCCAGGGGGGTTTGGATCCCCATCCCTGGAGTGTCCCAGGAATTCCTGGCGGTGGCACTGAGGGAACAAGGTGGGGATCAGGCACAGCTGGGATTCCAGGGCTGGCAGGGATTTCCAAATAAAATCATTTTGTGGATTCCACAGACCTCGGGAAGAGCCTCAGCATTGGCAGGAGAGAGGAAACCTGCCTTGGGTCTGGGAAACCTGGGACCCTGGGACTCATTATTTAGGGGGAAAAGTGCAAAATGGGGAATGTCTCGTGAAAATGGAAAGGCAAATCATCAGGAGCGAGAACCCAGATGCAACCTGAGGCAGAGGCAGTGGAACACTAGAGCTCTCCAGGGAAGAGAAGAGCTTTGGTCTGCTGCAGGGAGCTGTAAGGACAGCACAGACCCTTCCATGGTGCACGGCCAGCACACTCCATCAGCTGCGCCCCCAGCCCTCCCCTCCCTGCCCAGCTCTAACAAGGGCCATTTATGGTGCTTCTGTCCGGGGTGGGGCTGCTCCACCTCGGGAAATTGCACTGTGCTGGTTCCTCGCTCGCCACAAATTGGGCAATCACTTTCAGCCCGAGCCCCCGAGCTGGGCTCGAGGCAGCCAGGGAGAACAGAAAGGGGCTCTCCAGGGAATTACAGCCCCTGAAATATCCCACACCTGCCTGGCCAGGGCTCGTGGGGCACAGGAGTGCCAATATCCATCGGGGGCTCCCACCACTGCCCCATCCAGGGCAGCCCGAGCCAGGGACACAGAGAGGATGGAGCTGGGGATTGCAGGAATTCAGGATGGAGCTGGGGATTGCAGGGACTCAGGATGGAGCTGGGGATTGCAGGAATTCAGGATGGAGCTGGGGATTGCAGGGACTCGGGATGGGTTCCAAATTCATCAAGCTGCATTCAATTTCCTTTTATTCTCTCTGACACTCTGTCATCACAGAGAGGGTACAACTACAATTTAGCCCTTTGGTGGAATTTACTCCAGTGATTAAAATAACTGCATGGAATTAGCACAATTCTAGCGTTGTTTTTTATCTTGAGTGGCAGAAAATCATTGCTCCTGGGATAATTCTTAACCTAACAGGATGACCCCCATGAAATACATCCAAAAGTTTTATGATTTTCCCCCTTCATGCTAATTTAATGTAGCCCAGTTGTTTAATCTTAAACCAAGCACATTCCAAATAAAGTAATGCAGCTCACAACAAGACACTGCAGGAAATAATTAGGTTGCAAGTTGTGGAGGCTTTAATACGGTTGAAATTATATAACTATCTTTGCATTCCCTGTATGGTCCTATTAAATGCAGTCGGCATTGATGTCGGGAGCTGTCAGGAAGCAAAATGAAAAATAGTTTTAATAGCTGCTCTTTGACCTGTTTTATATTTTATGTCAATTATAACAGCACACAACCATGCATAATTATGAAGCATAGATGCATTAAAATGTACACATAATTTGTGTTCTTATGGCAACCGTTGCATTAGGATCTGGAAAACAAACGGGTGAGTTCCCATTGTGAAAGCATGGACGTGGAGCCCCGGAGTTCTGTCTGTCTGCCTGTCTGCTTGCCCTCAGGGGTGGAAACCAAACATTCCGAGGGACAAAAGGGACAAACAGCCTCGGCAGGGCAGGGTCTGCTGCCACAGGCCCAGAACCCACCCAGGGCAGGGAATTCCAGGAAACAAGAATTCCTGAGTTCATTCTGAACATTCCAGAGCTGCCCATCCAAGCAGATGCAATCCCCATTACAGGCTGCAGCCCCAGTTTGGAATAATGAACTCTTCCCCTTGCTCATCTCTTGTCCTCTGTGAAATATTTTTAAACCTCCTGAGCTGTGACACAGAGCAGGGGAGCCACTTTAGAAAGTTGCCTAAGCAAAACAAATGTTTTAGGAATTCCTTTGGGCTGCTGGGATGAAGTTTTTGGTACAGGGTTGGTGCCAGTGTTGTGTCCATCCCCTGCCAAGGGCTCTCCACCTTTGGGCTTAATGGAGGAGTAAAAGTGGTTTGATTCTTCAGTTGTTTTATTTGTATCTTTTAAATTGCTTTGTTATATTTGAGTATAAATCAGAGCACATCTAAGGGAAATCACTAAATCAGTTCCTTTTCTCCTATCAAAACAAAAAAGAAAACCCGACCAAACCCCAAGCCCTGAGCTGCTCTTCTGCCAAAATCTCGCTCAGGTCTGGGAGCTGATGGGGTGAGCTCCTCGAGGAAGGAGGTGGAATGAGAGGGGTTTTCAGGTTCCTCCCAACCCAAACTATTCTGGGACTCTGTGAAATACTTTCAAGGCTGATTCATGGATTTTTTGGCGAGAAGTTTTTGGGCGAGCAGTTTTTGTTTGAGCAGTTTTTGGGTGAGCAGGTTTTGGGTGAGCAGTTTTTGGGTGAACAGTTTTTGTTTGAGCAGTTTTTGGGTAAGCAGGTTTTGGGTGAGCAGTTTTTGGGTGAGCAGTTTTTTGGATGAGCAGTTTTTGGATTAGCAGTTTTTGGGTGAGCAGGTTTTGGGTGAACAGTTTTTAGGTGAGCAGCTCTTGAGTGAGCAGGTTTTGGGTGAGCAGTTTTTGGGTGAACAGTTTTTGTTTGAGCAGGTTTTGGGTGAGCAGTTTTTGGGTGAGCAGTTTTTGGGTGAGCAGTTTTTGGGTGAGCAGGTTATGGACGAGCAGTTTTGGATGAGCTGCCCAGCTCTGTGCTTGCTCAGCAGCAGAAGCGAACTCTGGCAGTGAAATTCCCCACCAAGGGAGATTCTCAGGGCTGTTCTCATTCTCTCTTCTGTTCTCATTCTCTGTTCTGTTCTCATTCTCTGGGCTGTTCTCGTTTTTTAGGCTGTTCTCATTCTCTGCTCTGTTCTCATTCTCTGTTCTGTTCTCATTCTCTGCTCTGTTCTCATTCTCTGTGCTGTTCTCATTTCTTGGGCTGTTCTCATTTTTAGGCTGCTCTCTGCTCATCTCCCTCGCAGCCTTCGCACCAAACCTGGCCGGGAGGAGGAGGAAGATGAGGAGGAGGAGGCTGGGGCTGCGGGCAGGGTTTGTGCAGGGTGGGTTTGTTTGGGGAAGGCAGGAAGGGCTTCCCCGGATGGCTCCCAGCAACTTCCCGGGGTTATTCTCATCCCCTGCCCTGCTCCCAGCGCTGTTCCATTGTCACCG
>JANRGV010000104.1:35980536-35990676 GCA_024734035.1 Alethe castanea | reverse complement strand
GGATTTGTACAAGTGTGTGCAATGATTCACTGCAGGGATTTGTGCAAGTGTGTGCAGTGATTCACTGCAGGGATTTGTGCAAGTGTGTGCAGTGATTCACTGAGGGGATTTGTACAAGTGTGTGCAGTGATTGAGGGGATTTGTACAAGTGTGTGCAGTGATTGACTGAGGGGATTTGTGCAAGTGTGTGCAGTGATTGAGGGGATTTGTACAAGTGTGTGCAGTGATTCACTGAGGGGATTTGTGCAAGTGTGTGCACTGATTGACTGAGGGGATTTGTACAAGTGTGTGCAATGATTCACTGCAGGGATTTGTGCAAGTGTGTGCAGTGATTCACTGCAGGGATTTGAACAAGTGTGTGCAGTGATTCACTGAGGGGATTTGTACAAGTGTGTGCAATGATTCACTGAGGGGATTTGTACAAGTGTGTGCAGTGATTCACTGAGGGGATTTGTACAAGTGTGTGCAGTGATTGACTGAGGGGATTTGTACAAGTGTGTGCAGTGATTCACTGAGGGGATTTGTGCAAGTTTGTGGCAGCCAACTCATTTCATACATTGAGGTTACAGTCTCCCCAAAAGTAATACAAAAATGTTGTGAACTGGTGGGGAAGGAATAACAAGTAATGGGTTCCTCACATTTTTTTCTTTGTTGTAGACCTCTGATATAAGTGGGAATATGTAATTAGTAAAAGTCTTCTGATATCTGAGGTTGCTGTTAAATGACACGGCAAAGGGTTTGATTTCTTGCAGGTGAGTTATCTCTTTTCTGATGACTTCTATTTCTGTTGCATAGGGAATTTGATTTCAGTTATTCAGTGTTAGACATGTAAAAAAATTCCTTTTACATTCTTTTTCTACTCTGTACCTCTTTGGTGCTTTGGTTCTGTTCTGCTTTTACTCCTGACCAGGAATAAAATATCCTCCTGTCTTTATTTCCCACTCTGTGAGTGGCCCTTCTACCCCTCAGGAACCACAGGTACCTTCATCTAACCCTTTTGAAATGCTGTTATATGTAATTTTACCTTCATTTTCAGGGCTTTTGCTTTACTTCTCTAATTTCAGTAACAGGAAGGTGAGAATACTCTCCCTCACTATGGGATTATTGCTGCTGCTTTGTCTTTGAAATGAAAAATGCCTTTTGGCTTAGCAATGTTTCCTTCTCCTAATCTGCCCCGCACAATCCTGGTCTTGTCTGCCTTGCTTGTGGCTTTTTGGGGGCAGCAAACTGGTGTCTGTATAAAGCAGTGCAGAATGCACCTGCAGCTGCAGGGGTGGGGATAAATTTGGGGTACGAGGAGACCTGGGCTCACCTGAGCTCTTGGAATGGGCAAAGAGCCTTTGAAAAGTTGATTAATTATCATTTCTTGTTAATGTTCAGAGAAATACAACTGCTAGAAAAAGCAGTTCATGCCTTGTTTAGTTTTGCTTTAAAAAGGAAGTGATCACTCATGAGGAATAAGTGGATCCCAGGTTTTTTGCCAGGGCACCACAGTTTGGGACTGGTGCTGGTCCAAAGGTTTTAAGCTGAAGCTGGAAAGTTTTTACTCCATTTTACAGAGGATGAAATTGCTGCACCAGGAGATTTGTGCCAATGTCTTCAAGCATATTCTGAGCTCAGATGTTCAGTTTGGAGAATCACAGAGTCACTGAGGCTGCAAGAGACCTCCAGGCTGGAGATTCAGCTGAATCCCCCCGTGCCCACCAAACCACACTGGGAAACAACATGCTCACTGGTTTTCCCAACATTTCCAGGGCTGGTGATCCAGCAGTGCCCTGGGCAGCCTGTGCCAGTGCTGAACCACTCCTTCAGGCATGGAATCTTCCCTGGTGTCCAACCTCAGCACAGCTTGAGGCCATTTCCTCTCGTTCCTTGGGGGGAGAGGCTGGCCCTCCCCAGGGAGATGAGGAGAGGTTCTCCAGGCAGCTTTCCAGGGAGATTGTTTCCCAGGAAAATGATGAAAAGCACAAGCCCAGATCAGGGTTTGGGTTTCAGACACCAACAGGGAGTGGAACACTTCTGCTCTTGGGGCTGGTGCTGAATGCAAAGCACGTCTGTGGGGAAGGAGTAAGTGCAGAGTGGAGCAGCAAGAGAGAACCTGCACCTTCCATGCTGCCTTGGCTCTGCCAGGCTCCACACTCTTTGCTCAGAGCTGTTCTGGGAGGGAGGCTTCAAAAAAATTCAGATATTCCCCATCAAAGGGGGTCTGTGGCAATCACACCCGCCCGGCTCCTCCGTGAGGAGATTCAGCTGCTGCTGTTGACAACTGAATGGACTGAACAGATCATTCGGTGAGAAAAGAATTCTTTACCACCTTTAATTGTGAAATAATTCCTTATTCATACACATTCGTTTCCTAACGCTTTCCTTTTCCAGGCCCTTTGCATTTTAATGCATTTCCAGTTAAGCAAACAAGTAGATGGAGTTGATTTCTGCCTGTAATATACACTTTCCTTTTCTATTTTTCCTTTTACTTGTGTGAAGAGGCACAGAAGGAAGAAAAAAGATTTATTTCTATTTTTTTTATTACACTGTAGCATTTACACAGTTTTTCTAAATAGAGATTTGGGGAGATTTTTTTCCACCCTTTCCCAGCTTCTTAAGGTTTTTCTGTACCTCAAGTAGCCAAAGCAGTTCAAGTTAATACTTAATGCACCACACTTTAAGAGATAGGCATTTCTTGCAGTCAGGCCTCAATTAAGAGATAAAAGACAAAAAGTGCAAAGCACTTGATAAAGCTCAGAATACAAGGAGCAGCATGGAAGTGCTTGAAGCTGTCCATAGCGATAACTGGATAGCCAGCTGGAATCTTCTTGAAATGAAGTGGGTGCTCTAACTTATCAAATTCCACATATGGGGAAATTATTGGTGCCCACAGGGGTGATTAACACGAACTCAGTGGGTCAGAAACAAGCTGGGATAAAGGTGAGGGCTGTATCTGACTATCACCACGAATGGAGCCATTTGGAGGGAGATAGCGGCGGGGTTTTCGCCTCCCCTGTATCTCCAGAGGTGCAGGCTGTCAGGGGAGAGGCACAGGGGAAGCTGCATACCCAGAGTGTGCTGGATAATGTGCAAATTGCAGTGCACATTAAAATCTAATCTGTTTTAATAAGTCATATTAAGATTACATTTTAGATAATTGTGTGTTTATCTTGTACAACAAATATTTGCCCTGCTGTACGTAGTCCCTGTCACTCTCTCGCTCTCTCTTTAAATTCCAAGTGGCAGCACCAGAAGAGAGAGCAGCATTTAACTGGGAGAGCAGAGAACCAGCAGCTGGAGCTCAGGGGAGCCAGGCTGGAGGTGAGGAGGGGCTGCTGAGTGCCAGTGATGCTACCAAGGGCAGTGTGGCTCCCTCCTGCCCTGGGCCAAGCCCAGTGGCCAAGTCCAGCTGCCCAGGGCATCTCCAGTGCCCCTGGGGCTGTGCTGGGCTCACTGGGCTTGGCCAAGGGTTTGGGGTCCAAGCCAGGTGTGGCTGACACTGACAGTCACCAAAAGGGTTCCCTGCGCTGCTTTTGGTGATGCCTTGGGTGTTATATTTTATATTTTATATTTTTCCGAATCTCTGCTGCTTAGTGTGTAACTCTGAAACTTCATGTTGGGTGTTAGTAATGTAAATTCACAGGGTGGTTGGACAAAATAATCCCTTCCCAGCTGGAGAATCAAGGACAACTGGTACCCAAAAAGCAGAAACAACAGCAAGGGAAAGGGGGCTGAGACTTCATAGCCTGGAGCTGTGGTTGGATAATTAGCCCCAATATGAACCAAAACTTGTAAAAGTGTAAAACCCATGACCTGGATCCATCCTGGATTTGATTTGGGTGCAGCCCTGGCCAGGCTCTTGCACTGCCCAAGGTGAACCCTTTGTACAAATACTGATTTTATTCCTTTTGCTCTGTCTAGTGTCTATTCCAGCTCAGCCTCTCCAGGCAGCACTGGGGCCCATTCAGGCCTCCAGGGCTCAGCACCCTCCCCTGCCCCATGCCCAGGGTCTGCCTGAGGGGTTTGGGGGTCCCTGCTTGCTGCTGGAGGGTTTCTGCAGCTCCAGGCAGAGGCTCAGCCACTGCTGGAAGGAGAATAACCAGGCAGAACTCTCATTAGCAGGTGTCAGAGGCCCGGGCAGGGATGGTGTTTGAGGCTTCATTGTGAAATTATTGGAGCACAGGTCTGGAACAGAATTATTTTGTGCCCATTTAAGGCTTTTGTCGTTTACCCATCACTCCTGTTTTAGTGTGGCTGCTGCTGCTGGCTGTGTTTTTGTTTCCCAAGGGCTGTGAAGCTGTTTGAGGTGTTCCTGAGCTGTTCTGGGGAGCCAGGGCTGATTTGGAGCTGACCCCTCATGTCTCAAGGGTGATGGGGATGATGGAGGTGCCCCAGCTGAGCCATGGCCAGGCAGTGCTTTGAAACAGCCAAACTCCCAGGGTTTAGATCATTAATATGCACCAAAATAACAGCATTTGCTTTTTAGGTGTGGTCAGCATCGCTGAGTGTTCAGGTAAAAAGATTCCTGGGAGTCCTGGAGTGTTCAGCTGTTTGTTTGTCCTTACCAGAGCCCCAGATCCTGGGCTCCCCACAGCTGGCTGGGCAGGCACTCTGCTGTGTGCACACACCCCACAGGCTGCTCATTCAGAGCCCATCTCCCTTATTTGCTTATTCCATGGGCAATTTTTGTTGGTTTCTGAGAGATCCTTCCTCTCCTTTCTCAAGTGCTCTGCGATTTCCAGCCCGGTGTTTGCTCAGCTGACAGCACTGTAATCGATGGCTGGGAATGAGGCTGGATCTCGGCATTTCTGCTAAAAGAAAGTGTTTGGGAACAATCAGATGAGCAACGGTGTCGGCAATAAAACTTGGAGTGAAATTGGGCTGGCACGGGCTGACCCTGGCTCCAATCCTCGTTCTTGCCGTGGGACTGAATGTCAAGAGGTGAGTCCCGGTGACATCCTCAGCCTGCAGGGCTGAGGGCACCGAGCACCTCCCTCCCGGCCACAAACAAACTAACAGCTTCAAATGCCTCTTAACCTTCATCTCCATGAGCTTCAAAGGATCAGCACGGGATGCAGCTCCATCCCTCATGGCAGCAGAAATCCAGGGACAATGTGATCAGTGGGCTCGGGGCTGCGCCTCCTCTCCTGCAAAGGTCTGCTTTTATTCTGCTTCCCTTGAAGGGGAAGCAGAGGGGAAAGCAGGGAGTATTTTGGTGCAGACCCTTCTTTCCTGCAGGTATTTACACCTCTGATAGAGCAGATCCAAATTAGGGAGTGAAAAGTGTCTGGGGAGACTAAGATCTCACCCGGAGCATTTTTTAATGTTTGTTTTCTATTTATTGCTTATAATCAATAAGGGAGAATTTTGATACCCAGTAAACTTTTCCTCTTTTTGTGTTTTCCTTCATTTTCCCTCGGTGCTTTCTCTCTTTGCTGTCTGTAAATGGCAGAGGCAGGTTTGGATAATTCAGAGTTTCTGAGTCAGGATGCTCTGAGAGCGAGGTGCCTGCCTGACACGTGTGTGCTTGGTTTCTCTCATTAACTCTGCTTCATTAACCCTGCTCTCCCATCAAGGGAGGAGCTGCAATGTTCCAGGGCTGAGGGAGCTGAGGAACAGCTCAGAGTCACCCTGGAGCAGGGCAGGGGGCTGGGATGGCGTGAGGCTGTTGGGAACACCAGGAGTGTGTTCTGGTGCTTGTTTGATATTCCATAGAGGTGTTGTTTGGGCTGGTGCTTGGGGAAATACCATCCACTCCCTGGAAAAAAATAAAGGAAACGTCTCCAGCAGCATGTCCTACTCCAAGCAAAGTAAACTGTGAGTAAAGGAAAGGTTAACCAGAGTGGTGTGGTGCTAAAAGGAACTCAAAAGCTGAGCTGTGCTCCTTGCCCAGGTGGCCAGGGGCTGCAGAGATCCAGCAGCCACCAGGGATGCTGCAGGTGCTAAAGGCACTGTGCTCGCTGCTGGTGGGTTTTACCTGGTTTCCAGGTGCTCAGTGGGACTTGGAGTCAGGAAATTCTGGAATGGTTTGGGTGGGAAGGGACCTCAGAGCCCACCCAGTGCCACCCCTGCCATGGCAAGGACAGCTCCCACTGTCCCAGGTGCTCCAGTCCCAGTGTCCAGCCTGGCCTGGGATAGTTCCAGGGATCCAGGGGCAGCCACAGCTTCTTTAGGCACCCTGTGCCAGGGCCTGCCTACCCTCCCTGTGTAAGAACATCTCCCTTGAGTGTCTCTGGGATCAGCACTGCCCTGTTTGTGACCCCAGCAGTGGCACAAAGGAAGGCCAGAGGGGTGGGAAGCAGCTCCTGGAATGTGGGAGCTGTGGCATTCGTTGCCAAAGTGCCACTTGTGATGCAGGTTTGAGATCTGGGCTGTTCCAGGCTGTGTTCAGAGCTCATCCCAGGCTGGGCATGCCTTTACTTCAGCTTTTACTTCTCAGGCCAGCAGGTCTTGCTGAAACCACTGAAAACAGGCACACAGAATATCCCTGCAAAGTGGGAAAACTTGGTGTTTGTTAAACACCACCTTTTCCCCAGCAAAGGAAAGCTGTTGCACTGCCTTAATTACCTTTATTATTTCGAGTGTGGACTGGCACTCCCCCACCACAGCTGATCTGACAGCCTGCACAGTTCTGCCTTTTCCTTTTGGGGGCACAGGGCAGGGAGGCTCCTGCTTGCAGCCCTGTTTGATAGCCTGCCACAACCTGAGCTAAGCAGGTGGCAGGGTGAAGTATAAAAGCTTCCCTAAACAAAGAATTTTTATTTCCTGGACTGTGCCTGCAGGGGAGGAATTCTGAAAGCAAAGCAGGAGCCTGACAGGCAAAGAGCATCCCGAATTTCTGTATGAACAGTTTGATTGTTCTTTTATAAAGCTATGCAGATTAACGACAATTTACAAATAAAAGAGGGGTTTGTGATGATTGGCTGCTGAAAAAAAAGTGACAAAGTGGGTCATTATTCCTGGAGAAATTGGTTTCTAAAGCTACCAGACTAAACTGTCTTTGTCCACCTGACTGCTGTGAGCAGCACAGGTGGCCCAGCCTGGTTTTCCTGGGATTTCCCTGGGACAGGTGACAGCGTGGGTGGCTTTGGGGGGACCCCAGAGCTTTGCTCCCCCTCCTCCCCAGGCAGCAAACCCCAGCCCAGCAGCCCTGTGGCCTGTGCTGCCAGCCCAGGGCTCCTGAGCAATAAACACCCCTGGCCCTGCTGGAATTAATAAAGTTACTCTGAGCCTCAAATGGCTCTGATTTGCTTCCCTGTTTTCATAGGTGATTTCACTAAGCAGCAGCACTTGCTAATCCCACATTCACATAGATAGAAGGTCAAAGTTGGTCAGTGAGCCAAGAAATACCATATCAGGGTTTCTTTCCTCTCCAATTGAAAGAGGTATAAATTGTGGAATTAGTGTATTGATTGAAGGCTACAACTTCAAGCAATCAGTTTTTCTGGCTTGACAAGATTATTTTATCCTACTTTTCTTTTATTATTATGTGTTGTATTTGAGTCATCCTTCAGGCAGATGAAGTGACAGCTTGATTTAACTCAATAAAATCCAGCAGTTAGGAAACCTACTGAGCCGAACAAAAGCGGAGGGAAGGTGCTCGCTGCTGTAAGCAAGCAGAGCGTGCTGCAAGGACACAACATTAACGGGAATTAGCCCCTAATCAATGCATTTCTATGGAAACTCGGCACAAATCTGCCAGGCCCTCGTGCTGGATGAGGAATTCCGCTTTCCCTACGAGCGAGTAAAAATGAAATTTCCGCCGCGGAGTCCCCAGAGCGACGATTTCACTGGAGATGATTCAGGTGCAACTGCAGAAAGTTGGGTTTGGTTGCTTTTCTGAGAAGTTTGAAGGGCAATGCTTAAGCAGGTGGTTGTAATTGTGTGGTAATTAAAATAGTAATTAAGTAAAAAATAATCATAAAATGAGTCTTTGGGCAGGAGGTGTTTGCTTGGGTGAACGCAAATACTAAAATGTGCATTTTTGTCTTCACAAGGGTTTTTTCTCTTGACCCTGCCTGTGCTATGTGTGGGGTAAACAGCCCAGAAGAAGGATGGTGTGAGGCAGCTCCTCTTCCTCCTGGGCTTTGCCAGAGGTGTAACCAGCTCTGAGAATGGGGTGGTTAAATGATAAATGACCCCATTTCCCCTCTGTGTGTGCGGGCAGCAGGTCAGGGCCATGCGGTGGGATTGGGATTTCTTGCAGGAAAGTGAGAATTTGCAAGAATGGGGTGACCTGTGTGTGGAGAAGGAGGTGGCCAGGGGGCAGCAGGGAATGGGGAAAATGCATTTTTGGGCGTGAAAAAGGGTCTCAGAGTGTTATTTACAGCCCTGGCAGTGCCCCAGGCCAGGCTGGACAGCACCTGGAGCACCCTGGGGTGGGGGGAAGTGTCCCTGCCATGGCAGGGAGGGGCTCTGAGGTCCCTGAACCCAAACCAAACCAAACCAGTCTGGGATTCTGAGATTCGCTGCATTTTAATCACCATTTTATTTGGGTGAGCAGTTCAAGATCCCAATTATCTATGTTAATTAGCAAGTGATCTCTTGCTGAGTTATCTCGAAGAGCCACTGATTTGGCTGGTGGGTTTGGGTTGGTTTCTTTCCCACTTGGACTATTTTTGCACACGTGCGTCTGAAACGTTCACGGGTGTTGGAATCGCTTTTAAAGTTGCATTTCACAAAATATAAATAGATAAAAACCCCACTGCTTTGAGCAGCACCAACACTGAGGCACTTTGTGGGACTCCCTTGCAATGAGCTCTCCACACTTCTCTTCCTGCTCCATCTCAGTTCCTGCCATCAGTGTGATATAAAAGCAGGAAAACAACAACTCCCACTTAAGGTCTCAGGTGAAAGCCCAGGCTGCTGCCCCATTATTTTAAAAACCACAGTTTGCAACTTTCAGACCATGCATTAACATTCACTAACTCATGTGTAATTTCTCCCACCCAACATTTCTTCACCATTTAAAGTTGTTTTCATCTTCCCGTGGAACAGCATATATTGTCATGATCTCCTTAAACTGCAGTTTGGTAAATGACTTGTTTAAATTTAAGGAAAAGAGGTTGTTGATAAGTATAGTTTTCTAATACTCTTCCTCAGCTGTCATTTACTTTGACTAAATTTATTTAAACCACCTTAACCTTTCAGAGAAAGGCCAGGAGATGTTTAAAAGAATAATATGTGTCTGACATTTTGGTTTACCAAAAGGACACCATCATAATTCTGTAGTGCCTCTGTTAAAAATAAGCTCAGAAAAGAAAACTAAAATCTCTTTTTCTTCCTGCTTAATTTTGAAAGAATGGAAGGCAATTTGATTGATTGTTGCATTAGGAAGTGACCTGCAGAGGTGATCACCAATGCATTGATCTGCCACTGCAGCAGGGTGTGCTGAGCAGCACCTGAGAAGTTTTCACCAAAAATGAGAGGTTTTCATCCAACCCTGAAAGTTTTCATCCAAACCTGAGAGGTTTTCACCAAAAATTAGAGGTTTTTACCCAAAACTGAGAGGTTCTCATCCAACTCTGAGAGGTTTTCATCAAAACTGAGAGGTTTTTATCCAATCCTGAAAGGTTTTCACCAACCCTGAGAGGTTTTGATCCAACTCTGAGAGGTTTTCACCCAAACCTGAGAGGTTTTTATCCAAAAATGAGAGGTTTTCTTCCAAACCTGAGAGGTTTTCACCATACTGAGAGGTTTTCACCTAAACCTGAGAGGTTTTCATCCAAACCTGAAAGGTTTTGATCCAACTCTGAGAGGTTTTGATCCAATTCTGAGAGGTTCTCATCCAAACCTGAGAGGTTTTCACCAAAACTGAGAGGTTTTCACGCAAACCTGCAAGGCTTTCACTCAACCCTGAGAGATTTTCACCCAACCCTGAGAGTTTTTCACTTAAACCTGAGAGGTTTTCACCCAACCCTGAGAGGTTTTCATCCAGCCCTGGGCTCTGGGTGCTCCTCCTGGCCCTGCCCATGCTCTGCCCAGGCTGCTCCAAGCCCCAGCCTTGCCTTGGACATTCCAGGGACCCAGGGGCAGCCACAGCTGCTCTGGGAATTCCAGCCCAGCCAGGAATTCCCAATTCCCAATATCCCAATATCCATCCCTGCCCTCTGGCAGTGGGAGCCATTCCCTGTGTCCTGTCCCTCCATCCCTTGT
>JANRGV010000104.1:35876875-35889781 GCA_024734035.1 Alethe castanea | reverse complement strand
GGTGGCACCATGGCAGGGCTGGGTAGCACTGTACCAGGGCAGGGTGGCACATCCAGGTGTCCCCATACCAGGGCAGGGTGGCACAGCTGTCCCCATACCAGGACCGGGTGGCACAGCTGTCCCCATGCCACCCATACCGGTGACAGCCCCGAGCCCCAGCCCAGCCCCGCTGCCCGCCCAGCCCCGCTGCAGCCCGGGCCGGCCCCCGGCGGCTGCCGGCGCTGCTGCGGCTCGGGCAGCGGAGCGCGGGGCTCTGACAAGAGATCAATACTGTCCTCCCGGGCGGGAGCGGCTGCCGGCCCTGTCAGAGGGATGTGTGCCGTAATTGGATCAGGGATGCGGGAGCCATCCCAGCCTCCCGTCAGCACTGTCACAGCTGTCAGATGTCATCCCTCCGTACAGCTGTCACCGCGGGAGGGCCGGGGCTCCTTCTCCCTGCTAACCCGATGCAAATGTCCACTTAGCGGATGAATATTGAAGATATTAGACACTTCTCTATGCCTTTATGCAAAATAAAGATCTGTGTCATCTGTGAATTTCATGGAAATAAGTTGCAATTTATTCACTGTGGGAAAAGTGAAGTGAAGCCTGTAAAAATGAGAAATTATTTGGTTCAGTCTATTAAAAAAAAATAAAATATTTTCCGGAATAAACAAAATATGCATATTTTCTTCTGAAGAGTAAAAACTACCAGCTAAATATATTTTTATGAGAATAGCGGCTTCATCTTAGAATATTTTTCCACGCGTATAAAAATTTATCATTTCTAGATATCCTTCCTGCGAGAGAGTGATTGGTGTAAACTTTGATTTCTCGGCGGGGAGGGGCGGGAATCACTATTACAGATCACTGAGAGATATATTCTCAATATTTGTTTTCCAGTGGCTCGGTGCGGAGCCAGGCTCGCTGCTCGGCAGCGCGGGCGGAGATGGAGCCGCATCCCTGCGCTCCACAAAGGCGGCGGCTGCAGCGGCGGCGAGCCGGGAGCGCCCGGTTCGGCTCTACCCGGTTCTTCCCGGTTCGACCCGGTCTGCTCGGCTCTGCCGGGTTCTACCCGGCTCGGTTCTGCCCCGTCTTTCCCGGCTCTACCCGGTTCTTCCCCGTTCTGCCCGGGTTTGCCCGGTTCTTTCCCTTTCTGCCCGGTTCTTCCCGGTTCGGCCCGGTCTGCTCGGCTCTGCCTGGTTCTGCCCGGTCGGTCCTGCCCCGTTCTTCCCGGCTTTTCCTGCCTCTGCCCGGTTCGGTTCTGCCCAGCCCGCTCCTGCCCGCTTCTGCCCAGCTCTGTCCAGTCCTGCCAAGCTCTACCCGGTTCTTCCCCGTTCTGCCTGGCTCTGCTAGGTCCTGCTCGGTTCTGCCCAGTTCTTCCCCGTTCTGCCCGGTTCTGCTCAGTCCTGCCAGGCTCTACCCGGTTCCGCCCGGTCCTGCCCGGTTCTGCCGCTCCCGGCCCCTCCGCACCGGGAAACTTTGCGGCGGCAGTGCCCGAGCGCTGCTCTGGAATAAACGCGGGTTCATTTATTTCGCTCTCTGCCAGCCCTCGGGGCCACGGGAAGACCGCAGAGCTCCGGGGACAGCCGGGTTTAGGACCAGCCCCGCCGAGCTCCGGGGACAGCCGGGTTTAGGACCAGTCCCGCAGAGCTCCGGGCACAGCCGGGTTTAGGACCAGCCCCGCAGAGCTCCGGGGACAGCCGGGTTTAGGACCAGCCCCGCAGAGCTCCGGGCACAGCCGGGTTTAGGACCAGCCCCGCGGTGCTCTGGGGACAGCCGGGTTTAGGACCAGCCCCGCAGAGCTCCGTGCCCCGGGCTGGGAGCGCTCACCCCGGCACGGAGGGCTGGGATCGCCCCGGAGCGCCGCGGAGGGATGAGCTGCGCGTTATCCCCTCGGGAATTCAGCCCCGAGCACCCCCCGGTGCCCATCCCCGGCTGCTTGGCCCGTGCCTGGTTTTATTTGTTTATTTATTCATCCATCCCGTGCCTTTCTCTGCCCCCGCCCAGCGCTGGCACAGGAGCCTCACCCCCATCCCCACCCCGCCACCCCAGAGCTGGGGGAGCCACCCTGGGCACCTTCAGCCCCTTTTCCCAAGAGCTGTGCCAGCTCAGAGAGCCTCTGCCAGCCTTGTCCTTGTGGCCGGCTGTTATTTGCAGCGCAGGAACAATAATAATAACAATAATGATAATAATAATAATTACACTAATAACAGTGCCAAGTGGAGACAGCAGCCGTGGTGGTCCAGCAGGGCAAAGGCAGACTCTAAGGGCAACTTAGAGAAGGTGGCCTGAATATTAATTTAAAATGCAAAATTGTCATTGGTTTCACCGGCGGAAGGATCGGGAATTAATTGTTTCCTGACTTGTGCTGTTTGGGAAGTTAAGAACCAAGCAGGTTGTGCTTCACTTTTGTTTTTTTCTGGCGGAATGCTGACGGAGCCGGAGGGATAATCCGGGCTCAGGGAAAGCGGGAGGGCCGGGCACAAGGGCCCTGCCGCCGGCTCGTGGCTGCAGCCCTTTTTGGAGCATCGCTGGCTTGGACTCGGTGGCCTTAAAGGTCTTTCGCAGCCTGAAAGACTCTCGGATTCTGCGATCTCCGTCTCCACGTGCACCTCTGCGCTCAGCCGCGCTGACAAAGGAAGTGCTTTCTTTCCTCCTTTCCTTTTAAACGTGGTTTATGGCTAATTACATCAGAGATCCCAAACAATCCTTCTTACATTTGCATTAATAAGGTGTCTCACGTGACGCCTACTGAAGGAGGAGTATACATCAAAGGTGGATTAAAGGTTGGTTAGGCATCAAACTATGTTCCGTATGTAAATTTATAGCCATGATGTGCTGTGCAAAGATAGCTCCCCCTCTATTCCTGTGCTCCTAAATAAAATTAAAAATTCACAACTCTGGTTTATGAGATTTTAAATGAATTTGATCTCTCTTTTGGGCAGGGCAAATATGTGTTTTGTGATGTATTATTTTACAAAAAAAAAAAAAAAAAGAAAGAAAAAAAAGAGAAAAAAAAGACGACCATCGTTCTGGCTCATTTAATTTTGCAAGTGAATGATCTAAGATTAACTACAGACTAGTCAGTGCAGTTTAAAAGCTGAAAGCAATTTTCAGCCATAGATGGTAATGCCACATTTAGTCCACAACCGAATGACTCTAAATGACTGAGCTGCAAGGTCTTTGTATATGACCACAGGGCCTGATAAAGCCATAGGAACACAGTAAAAGCACAAAAATAGTTCCAATTTATTTGGTGCCATCACCTTAATGAGATTAATACAGACGTGTTCATGTGCCTAATTGGTGATTTTGTTTTAACTGGTAATGAAGGATTAAATCTTCAGGCAACAGGCTCCTCGCAGGAAAGGGGATTGGAGAGAAAAGTTTTTAATTATAGGAGGCAGCTAGCGAGACACACCATTGCAAAGTTACTGATGCATCTTTAGTAAAATACAGATGTGATAGATAATAAAAGTGTGTTTGTTGTACCCTGCCTGAGTTCAGGGAGTGTTTTTTTGGGAGAGAGGGATGGATGGTGCTGGGCTGGCCCTGCATGACGTTGGGTGCAGAGGGAGCGAGGCTGAGCACGCTGCTCCCTCCCCACACCCAGGAAAACCCCAAACCCACCCAGGAAAACCCCAAACCACCGGTCCAGGGGTTGAAAATGCTCCCCCAGCCCCGCTGCACCCCCGGGAGCTGGAGCAGGGATTGGGGAATGCCCAATCTGGGCAGCTCCAGAGGGGGAAGTTCAGCCGGCGGCTCTGCCCTGCCGGGGCCAGTTGTGAGCAGGGAAATGTTAACACCATTAACCCGCTGCCAAAACACAAACACCCAGCCTGACTCATTAAAATCTAATTACGAGGGGGCAGCTGAGCCTGGGCTCGCTTTTGACTCAGAGGAATCTTGCAAAAGACACCAAGGCACAAACCCAGCCGCAGCCCAGTGTGGGCCTGGCACATTCCTCTCTGGGAATAATCCTGCCTGTCTCCTGAAATGGCTCTTGTGGTTGTTTGAGTAAATTTAGGGGGTTTTGGTCTGTTTTATTGGATTTTTCCCTTTCTTACACGTCACACGTGGATGTAGAGCGTGGGCCTTGCGGCACTCTTGAGTTGGACTGCCAGTAGAGACAATGGCAATGTCTTTAACATCTTTGACTGAAGATACCCTTGCATTTTTAAATTGTTGATTACTTTAAATGGCATGTGAAGATGGTGGATTTTATCAAGCAAATGGCTTTTTTTTTTTAATGACAGAAAAGTAGCTTCTGAATTTGTCTTGGCAAAAGAGCAGCTCCCTCACTGCGTTTTATCACCGCTCCCCTGTTATTTGTAAAACCTAGATCCTCTCAATTTTCTTCTGCTTCCCACGATTTTATTTTGCCACTGAGAGGGGGGGATAAAAAAAAAACCAAACAAACAACAAAACCCAAACCAAACCCTGAAACATCAGCAGCAAAAAAAAAATAGAGAAAAGATGAACCATCAGAGCATCCCACAGCAAACCCAAGCCTGCGTGCCCGTCCCATCCTTCAGCCTCGGATGATATATTGGGAAGCGCTTTGAGAGGACTCTGGGAAGCCGCAGGATTCTCCCTTCCCGCCGAACGGAGACAGGAATATATTTTACATTCCCTGTCAGGTTGAACTTTAAGCCGTCTCGCCCGCTCTCCGCGCCATCCCAGCATCCAGCCCAAATGGCAGCGCGCTCCGCTCGGTTCCGCTGCCTGGAGCCGCGGTGCTCCGGCAGCTCCGGCGGCACCGGCGGCTCCGGCCCCGCGTCCCGCCGGCCCCGCGGCGTGTCAAGCCATTACAGCGGGGCCCTCAATGTCACCCTGGTCTCAATGGTTCGCCAGCTGAAGGATATGGTTAACAAATGTAAACCCAAACTTCAGAGGAGCTGCTTTTCTGTGCTAAGTGATCTGTATTCCCTGTGAATTTACTTTCCCCTAACCCCGTGAAATTAACAGTACTTTCTGACATTCGACCTCCTGACCTCCCATATAATAAGAATTTAAAAAGCACCATGCATGAGTGTGTCTGTGTAATGCAAAACTGGGGGAAAAATGACCATGTCACCGTTTTATTATACAAAACCTTCTCCATCTCCATTGCATGCTTCATATGTGAGTGCTCGGTTTGGAGTTATTATAAAGAAAAACACAGTTTTAGCCGTAATAACTCACCGCTCCTGACTTTTATAGACAATAAATTGTAGCAAACACACATTGCTGCGGCAGGGGCCCGCACTCCATTAATGCAGATATTTACTGGGATAAGTGTTAAAAATAGGCTGGGGGGAGAGGCCGGAGCAGTGGCAGCTCTGGGGGGCCGAGTGCCGGGGGTGCGGGTGCGTGCACAATGTGTAGGTCTCGAGGTTTAAGAGGCAGAAGCAGGAAAGTGTTATGTGGAAATGATTTTGCAGTTATCAGGCTCAGGGGATGACAGCCTACAAGAGTAAGAACAAGGTGCTATGTGGCTTTTTCTTCACTGTGAAGTAAAGATTGGCAGCTGGAAGTAAGGCTTACAGGCAGACCTGCACACAGGACCTCTTCACCCAGGACTCATAATCACTACTCAAAGGAAAACGCATTTACCAGTAAAAGGCGGCTGTAGCCATCAGAAGTGTGCTTAAAACACCACTTAAATATCACTTTATACGCTATTACTTGCAAACTGTGGCTTGGTATTAAATTATACTTGCATAGGCTTTTGCTTAGGTGCTGATAATGCTTTTGAGGTTGCATTGGTGAAGAAGAATTTAGGCTGCTTTACAAGAGACGTGACTGGAATATCCCCCGGTGCTGACAGTGACAGGGTGAAAAATTGCAGAACTGTACTTTCTTTCCCCATATAGATTGTAATTTTAATTGTCATTGTGGCCCTTCTGTTTTAATTATGGGACTTCTTTGATATATACCAGGACATCGTATTGAATGAAAATATGGTGCTATAATAGTCTCTTTATAATTAATGACCACATGTAGATCTTGGTGCATAAAAGGAAAGGAATAAATGAACAATTTATTTAACTAGGTTTTGGATTTCTTTCTGTCTTCCAGTGAATATAAAATGATCCTGGGGCTTCTGAGGCTGTTTGATGTAAGAACTGCACTGAATAGCTAATAAAATTACATTGGTGTAGATTACTAAACATATTAGGTGGTTTTATTTAAAAATGTTCCCATTACGGATGGTAAATTTCCCCTATTTACCGCGTTAGCCTCCCTGGGCTCCCGATTCTGAAACAAACGAGCGTTTTTCTTCCGTTTATTTGCAAAAGCCCTTAAAAAAATTAACGCAGCTCTGGCTGGCGGGGGCAGCAGGGTGGCAGGTGAGCTCTGATGTGGGCTGCAGGTACCAGGCAGTTTGTGCATCCTCCACAGAGGGTCCTTCCTGCCCCCAAATTCTGCCCTCGGAGCATGATGATTCCCTTTCTGTTCATTTCTGGCTCAGTAACTCGTCCTGCGTGTCCAGGCTTACGCAGGGGTGGACGTAGGAAAACAATAAAAATAAACCTGAGTGGTAATTTTAGTTTGGTTTTTTTTTTTTCCCTGATCCACGGATGGGAAGTGAGGCCTTCATGGGGTGCCACATGTGGAAACCTGGCTCCATCCTACTCCTGTCATGGGTGGACATAAGAAAACAATAATAATAAAGCTGAGTGGTAATTTGTTTTTAGTTTTTTTTCCCTGATCCAGGGATGGGAAGCGAGGCCTTCATGGGACGCTCCTGGCTCCGTCCCACTGCTGTCAGGAGTGGATGTAGGAAAACAATAAAAATAAAACTGAGTGGTAATTTTGGTTTTTTTGTTTATTTTTCCTCTAGTCCAGGGATGGGAAGTGAGGCCTTCATGGGGCGCTCCTGGTTCCATACCAGTCCTGTCAGAGAGGGTCATAGGAAAACAATAAAAATAAAACTGAGTGGTAATTTGGGTTGGTTTATTTTTTTCCCCCTGATCCAGGGATGGGAAGCAAGGCCTTCATGTGGCGCTCCTACCTCCATCCTCCTCCTGTCAGAGGTGGACATAGGAAAACAATAAAAATAAAATTGAGTGGTAATTTGGGTTTGTTTATTTTTTCCCCCTGATCCAGGGACAGGAAGTAAGGCCTTCATGAGGTGCTCCTACCTCCATCCTCCTCCTGTCAGGGGTGGACATAGGAAAACAATAAAAATAAAACAAAGTCTTAATTTTGGTGTTTTTTGGGTTTTTTCCCCTGATCTAGGGATGGGAAGCAAGGCCTTCATGGGGTACTCCTGGCTCCATCCTACTCCTGTCAGAGGTGGATATAGGAAAACAATAAAAATAAAACTGAGTGGTAATTTGGGTTTGTTTATTTTTTTCCCCCTGATCCAGGGATGGGAAGTGAGGCCTTCATGAGGTGCTCCTGGCTCCATCTCACTGTTGTCAGGGGTGCACATAGGAAAACAGTAAAAATAAAACTGAGTGGTATTTTTTGGTTTTTTTTTGGTTTTTTTCCCCCTGATCCAGGGATGGGAAGCAAGGCCTTCCCGGTGTGCTCCATCCCACCCCTGTCCATCCATCCATCCCCGCGGAGCGGGAGCCTCCGCCGCTCCCTGAAACGCAGACGTGTTTGCCCAGCGTCTGTCAGCGTGGAAAGTAGAAAATATCCCCTGACAAGCTTCTGCTAATTTTATTGCGGCGCGGCGCAGCGTGCGCGCAGCCGGGGCGGGCGGCAGGCCTCGATCTGCAGAGACAGCCCCTACCCTGGGGTCAGCCACGACCACGCCACCGCCGCCTGATGTCTACTTGGGGTGATGGCGTGTAAATAAACGTGGGGAATTGCAAATCTTGTCATGGCCACGCAGAGCAGCTCAAGCATTTAAAGATGGTTGCCCGCAAACCTGGCTGCGAGGTTGGTTGCTCTGTGTGGTGGCTGAGGAAAAAAAAAAAATAAAAAAAAAAAAATAAAAAACTCCCCTCTGCGCCCGAGTCTTCTCCTGGCTGACATCTCGGGGAGCACTGACCCAGCACGGCATCGCTGAAGGGATTAATCACCAAATTGTTTCTCATTTTAGCGGAAAGTAAAGGAACCGAGCACGCTCCAATGTTGGTCTTTTAAAGCCGGGCTCCGCCGGCGCCGGCTTTGTATTTATGTTATCTGACTTGATTTATTTGTTTTTTAAAATGAGGTGAGGAATCTTAATGTCCTGCTGTTTAATGAATTTGGGCGCATTAAAGTTCCATGAGGTCTTTTCATTATTATGAACTTTGCTAATGTTAGAAAATAAAATATTATAGAATTCACATTTTCTGCTCATGAAGCTAATTTTATTTAAATACTCCTTACAGTGGTCATTAAAACACACTTAGATTTTGCTGCCTTCGACCAGTCAGACTTATTTTTTGCCGGTTTTACATTTACACATATCTGTTTTTCTGTTACTTTTCCCACATGACAATTACCTTTCATTACAAATTTATAAAATCATTTACATTTGAGCAGTTTAAATGTTTCTGCTGACATTTTGTAACTATTACCCTCTCCTAGAATGGCATATGTTCAGGCAGTTAATAAAAAATTAAATGGAATAGCACTAGACAAGGTGACGCTTTGTATCAGAGTGTTCTGCACATTTCTGGAAATACCATCTTTGTGTTGCAAACTGTGAAGTGAGGTTAGGGCTGTGCCAATATGTGTATTTGTCAGAACTGTCACAGAGTCCATGAACCAGCCAATCACTCTGCTCTTAATTAGACAGTTACACTGGGCTTTTGAGAAAGCATCCTCATGTAAAATGGTGTCTGAGCTTCCAGAGAGGTGCGGGGAGCACCGGGGGCACGGAGCAGCAGCATCACAACACCTCCTCCCCGGGTGAGGCACAGTTTGCAGCTGCTGCCTCCTTGTCGAGGGATGGATTTGCAGGAATCCTCCCGGATTTGAAGCAGGGAACGTTGTCTGACACGTCTGGAGGCAGCAGGGTGTGGGGGATTTAGGTGCTGCGGGGTGTGCGTGGCACAAATGGATTAGAGTGGCCACTTAGGAGAAATAAAATTGTGTGTCCGGGGACTGCTGGGCAGTGTGGGGGGCTGGGGGAGCTTCTCTGTGCCACTCCGGGGCTCTCAGGAGCATCTCCTCAAAAACCTGACCTGGCTTCACTGAGAAACCTACAGAATATTCCACCAAATGCAAAACCTGTGGCCAGGCTTAGAGCGGAGAGAGCAGAAAATAGGGGTGAGAATAATCCTGCCTGCCTGCCTGCTGTATTTCAGTTTCCTTTTTAGCTCTGGATCAAAAGGCATTGGGGATTTTTTTTTATTTTATTTTTTTCAAACAAACCCCAAAATTGCAGCTCTCCATTTCTGACCGAATGTGCAGTTTACAGCTATATCATAATCCCGTGTTTAAACACGAAGTTCACAAAGATCCTTTTTAAAAACACACGTAGATTTGCACTGCTAGGAGGCAGGGTTTGCCTAATAAGTGTGGAGTGGCCAGGAGGGATTATTAGTGTTTGCCACGAAATTCACCTTGGGATCCGGCCGGGATAAATTCCTCGGCTCCTTATTTAAGCAAAGCAGGGCAATATTGAATTCAGACTACCAGAGAAATTTTATTTCCTCTCTGTCTGTGCCCACACTGCTTTGTTTCCCAGCACGAGTGCTTTGGTGATGTAGGAAATATTCCTGAAAATACCCCTGAAAATCCACGGTTCCCCCTCTGCCCAGGGCAGGATATTCTCTGTGGGGCAGCTCAGAATGAGCTGCTGCTGGCCATCCAAACCCAGCGAGCTGAGCAGAAACAAGGAGCTCTTTGTGGGGTCCCCAAAGTGCAGCCCCAGAGGGGGGCTCAGCTCCAGCTCTGCCAGCAGACACGTCGAGGGCTTGGCCAAACTTCGAGGAGCAGGAGGAGGAAATAGTTTGGGGTGACTGGCAGGGCTCCTCCCGGTGTAAATCGTTATTCCAGAGCCATCCCCGAGAAGTTTTAACAGTCATAGCAGATTAACCTTGCCTGGGCACTGGGAGGCGAGTCAGCTGATGAATTTACATGCAGCCGGATGAAAATGCTATTTGGAGAGAGATTGAGAGTTTATTTGATTAAATCCCTTTCTCCAATACCTTGACCTCTTTCTTGTGAAATAATCAGAACTGTTTAGCAAGAATATTCTGGCATTAATAATGAATTGCTTTGGAGCAGGTTTTTCCTGCTCTGGGCCCAGCCCATCAGTGCCCGTGCTTTTGGGGGGACGCGGGGACGCCGCCGCGCGGAAAAGGGCTGAAGAAACACATTCTAATTTTTCTTCTGGAATTTACAGTCGGATGGACAATTTACAAGCCAATGTATTATTTAGGAGGTGCATTCTCCTGGCACGTCTGCCAGCAACTCCTGTTTTCCGTGCCTTGTGGATGGAAATGAGGAGGGAAGGCTCTGCCTGTTGGGGGGGCCGCAGGGTGAGCGGCACGAGGGGTGGCTGGACCCAGGGGAGGGAAGGCTGGGAAGGGATCTCATCCATCTGCACAAGTGACTCCAAGGGCTGGCACAGGATGGTGCCAGAGCCTTGCCAGCGCTGCCAGCGACAGGACGAGGAGTGATGCCCATAAAATAAAACAGAAGTTCCTCCCCGCTGAGGGTGGCAGAGCACAGGGTGGTCATGGAGCCTCCATCCCTGGGGACACCCCAGACCCACCTGGATGTTTTTTGGTGTCCCCTGCCCTGTGTGACCCACCTGGATGTGTCTGTGTCACTGCCCTGGATATGTTTGTGTCACCCCCTGGATGTGTTTTGGTGTCCCCTGCCCTGTGTGACACCCCTGGATGTGTCTGTGTCACTCCCCTGGATGTGTTTTGGTGTCCCCTGCTCTGTGTGACCCTTCCTTGGCAATTGGAGTTTGGCTGATCCAGAGGCTCCTTCCAGCCCTCAGGATTCTGTGGCTCATTCTGGAGAGTGTGGAGACTCACGTGATTGTTTTTAACCCTTGTGTGACCTCCATGTTCCCCCTTGGTCCTGCAGTGGCACTGTGCTGTGAACCCAAACCTCCCTCTTTGGGAGCAGCTTTATTTATTATTTATTTATTATTTATTTATTATCGATTTATTATTATTTATTTATTAATTATTTATTAATTTATGATTCTATAATACTAAACTATATTATAACTTATAACGATAATAAATTAATATACAATTATGAACAATTATGTGTCGTTTATTTACTTATTTTTATTCCCTATGCTTATATAATAATAAACTGTATTATAATTTTAATGCTAATAAATTAATATATAATTATGAATAATTATGTATTGATCATTTATAATTTTAATTTTTAATTATTTATTTATCTATTTATTTATCACAAGCAGCTGAGGGTGATTCATTTTGGAAAGGGCATTTGGCATTTGGGATCTGGAGCCACACCAATGACTTCACAGCACTCCTTGACTTCCAGGTATCCAGACCAACGTGAGCACTGGTGGGAAGGGAGCTCTCACCTGGGCAGGTGAGTGTGGAGCTGCCCCAGAGCTCCCTGAGACACTCCTGGCACTGGCACTGCCATGCACTGACGGGATCCTGGCTCCCAACTAAATTTAGCTTCGTTTTAATTTGTTTAATAACCCTCACTTCGCCGTAATGTGCGAAATGCTCGGCTCCAGAACAGCCCCATGCCAAAGCTGTACTGTAGCTCATTTGCATGGAGCAATTAGATTATATTACAATATATTAAGCTGCAGAAAACGTAATCTAACATGATCATTTCAAATCATAATTTACAGTGCTTTACACGGAGCATACAAGGCAGGTTACAATAACACATTGCCGTTCCAGAGCAGCCAGGGAAATTATTTACTCATCTATTATTTCATTTTCCAAAATGTTCTGGGGGCATTTCATTTATTTATTTATTTATTTATTTCAGTCCTATTTACTGAATTTTACACTGGATAAATAATAATTTTTGCTTATTTGTTTCAGTGCTATTTACTGAAATCTCTGGGCTGGCATTTTCCCTGATAGTGGTTTAGGTGGAATATTTGCATCAAACAGGGAGTGGTTTCTGGAAAGGAAGGCTGTTCCAGCAAGTGTGGGTTTGTCCAGACATTCTTTGCTGCTAAAAACAAAAGGAACGGAGGAGGGCCCCGTGTTTTAAGGACTTTATCCAGGTTGTGACACAGCATTTGATGAATCATTTAATATGCAGCTCGTGGCGCAGAGTGTCAACAGCTGGCTCCTGTTGCAGCCTTTGTTTGGGTCTGGCTCCCAGATAAACTTCAGGGAGCAGCAGCCTGGAGCTCCCAGTGCTCCCAGTCACTCCAGTATGGTGAAAAAGCTTTGTCAAATGTCTGCTCTTTCAATCCAGCATGAAGAATCCAGAATTAAAAGGAATGTGGGCTCCTTCGCTGCTGATCTAATTAATGGTTTAATTCTGGTGAAATTTATTCCTCCAGGTAGCAATAATTGATCTGAGTGGGTATTAAACACAGTTTGCAGCACAGAGGGGAGAGAAGGGCTTGTTTCGAGTTTAGAGAATCCAAATCTTTTACATTCAGCATAGAAAGGAGGAGACTGAGGGGAGACTGAGATGTCAACAACATCCTTGGGAGGGGAAGTGCAGGGACAGCTCCAGCCTCTGCTCTGGGTCAGGGACAGCCCCAAGGGAGCAGCCAGAGCAGGGCCAGGGCAGGCTCAGGCTGAATTTTGGGGAAAGTTCTTCCCCCAGAGGGTGTTGGGGCTCCCCAGGGAATGGTGACATTCCCAAATCTGCCAGAGCTCCAGGAGGGTTTGGACATTTCTCCCAGGGATGCCCAGGGTGGGATTTTGGGGTGTCCCAGGGGCTGAGTGGTGCCTGTTGAATGGATGATCCCTTCCAGCCCAGGATATTCCATGATTCTGAGGTATTCCAAAGGCTAGGAGGAGAATCTTTTTTAGTAACATATAATATATAATTAGGATAGAATAGAATAGA
>JANRGV010000104.1:35645590-35659579 GCA_024734035.1 Alethe castanea | reverse complement strand
GAAATATTTCTTGTAGGATTGCTTGTAAGAAAAGATTTCTTGTAGGGAAAGATTTCTTGGAAAGGAAGGTTTCTTGTGAGGAAATATTTCTTGTAGGATTGCTTGTAAGAAAAGATTTCTTGTAGGGAAAGATTTCTTGGAAAGGAAGGTTTCTTGTAAGGAAATATGTCTTGTAGGATTTCTTGTAAGAAAAGATTTCTTGTAGGGAGAGATTCCTTGTAGGGAAAGACAGTGGCCTATATCAGCCCAATTTATGTGGTTGGGAAGTGGAAAGCAACACACCTGAGATGGAATGAAAACTGTGGTTAAATGGAGGGTGAGTGACACAGAGAGGCAGAAATTTGGGTAAGTGTGGTAGGCAGCCTGAATTTTCTGCAGAATTGGTGCTCCAGGAGCTCAGCATGTTCTCTGGAATATCAGATCAGATCTTCTCCACTCTGCCCCCCAAATCTTCTCAATCAACACAAATATTCATGATTAAGGATATTCAAAGTAAAATGGGTTTAGTGACAGCTCCTTGAGGCTCAAACATCTCTTTTTTATCCAATTTTATCTCCCAGGCTCACCCAAAGGTGTGTGAAAAGCTAAAATCCCTCATGGTGGAGTGGTCAGAAGAATTCCAGAAAGACCCACAGTGCAGCTTAATCTCTGCAACCATCAAATCCCTGAAGGAGGAAGGGGTCACTTTTCCTGCAGCAGGATCCCAGGTAGGAGCTCAGGGATCCCACCCTCTGATTTCCTTTCCCAAATGCCCTTTTCCTGTCAGTGTCAGGAGCTATCCTGGGTTTGGAGTGGTTTATTTCTCACTTCTAGTGGTTTCTTGTGGCCAATCTGACAGCAGAAATGATGCCAGGTGGTTTTTTTTCCTGGCTTTTTATTATTGATACTTCTAAATATTTCCATGTTATTGAGTCCTGAAAATTAAAATTACAATTTCCTTACACAAAGTTAACTTTCCTCTATATGAAACACAGAGAGTTTTTTTAACTTTTACAAACACTGTGAGTTTTTTAACTTACAAACACTGAGTTTTTTAACTTACAAACACTGTGAGTTTTTTAACTTTTTACAATCCCTCCTTCCTCCACAAAGATGTTTTCACTTCTAAATCTGATCTATGTGTAGAACATATGGCAGAAACATGGGAGAGTTGGGCACTGGCACCCAATTCCAATTTCTGATGGCAATGAAAACTCCAGGAATGATTTCACTCTGCTGCTGGGGAGAATGTAGGATTTAAATCAGCAGCTCCCAACTGGAGCATCTTCTCTCTTGAAAGGAGAAATGAAAGATAAAGCTGGAAAGAGTCATTTAAATGAGTAATAAATATGACTAAAATAGTGATTTCAATAAAATCAGGTATTTTAATTAAGTCTCATGATTTATTTTACAAAAAAACCTGAAGAGTGCTGATTTTTATTTCTAGATCACCTGGATTCCATAATCCACCTGATCAGGAACAACTCGGTGCTAATTTTTAAAAAATATATAATTATGGAGATTTAATTTTCATTTGTTCCCACCTTTGCAGGCTTCCACCAGTGCTGCCAAGAATGGCTCCTCATCCAGTAAATCCAAAGAAGATGAGGATATAGCTAAAGGTGAGTTGCTGTCTCAGCCTTGGGTTAGACTCCAGAAGTTTTGTTAAAAAGCAGGGAAAGGGGGATTTGGGCTGCACAGAATTGAAATTGAGGGCCCAGCAGGGTGGGAATTGTGGCATTCCAGGAGTTCCCCTCATCCCTGAGGATTTGGGGTAACACAAATTCCTCCATCACACAGCATTTTGAACATTAACTTTCAGTCCTGCAGACACAGACCTTGCTTCAATAAAAACCCTCTTTTTGTTCAATCAAGCCATCAAACTTCTTTCTCTCCAGGCATAACCCCCCAAATTTGTTCTTCTGCTCTGTGCCCCACCTGCAGCTATTGAACTGTCTTTGCAAGAGCAGAAGCAGCAGCAGATGGAGACCAAGTCCCTGTACCCAGGTGCAGAGGTGGCCCCAAACCCGCCGGGCCTGAGGAAGGTGCGAGCCCTCTATGACTTTGAAGCTGTCGAGGACAATGAGCTCACCTTTAAAAGTGGAGAAATTATTTTTGTTTTGGATGACAGGTACAATACCCTCAGGTGGAGCTGCCTTTGTTGCACCACTGCTGTTTTCTCAGGGTAGCACATTTTTCCTGATGCTTCTCTTCCCCCCTACAGAAATGTCATTGTCACTCTGCCCTCCCTCACATCCCTTTCTCTTCCTTCCATCTTTCCAAAATCCTGGTTCCTGACCTCAAATCATTTTCAGTGCAGGGAGAACCTCGAGTATTTCATCCAATTTGTAGTGTTGAAGAGAAATGTGAATTGGTTGTCTGACATAAGAAAATGCCTTGGCATCACATTCCATCTGCTTCCAGCAATTTTCAAACCTCTGGCTATCAAGAATCACGTTTGCCAAGAGTAAAACTGATTAAAACCAGCTCAACTAATGATTGTTGTTAACACCTATAGGATATAAACAGTTTTAAAGGGCTGGCAAGTAATCAGTGTAAAGAACTGATGAACTGTGTTCAATTTGCAGTGATCCCCTGATTCCTCTTCCTCCCTCCCCTCCCCTGTGCCCCAGCTCCTGTTTGGCTTTGTGCTAATCCCTACAAATGTTCTCTGTTAGATATCACAGGGTTTTGGGAAAAAAGCCACCAGCTGTCTCTGAACCTGAGATTTTCTGTAAAAACCCCAAATATGTCCCTGGCTCTGTTCACCCAGAGTTCTGTGACCCTTCTTTATTCCCCCAGTGATGCCAATTGGTGGAAGGGGGAGAACCACAGAGGAGTGGGGCTGTTCCCATCCAATTTTGTCACCTCTGACCTGACTGTGGAGCCCGAGGCAGGTGAGTCACCTGCTGCAATGGTTGATGGGTTATTGCAGAGGCTGAAATGATGGATTATTTCATGATTATTTCACAAAGGCAGCTTTGTGCTGCAATCCTAATTAGCCCAGCAGCAAAATAATTTTCTCTATCAGCCCCAGGAAAGAGTTGAGACATCCTGCCCTTGTTTCAAACAATCAGGCACAGATCACTCCATAACTCACTTTAATTTCTGCCTCTGTTTCTCTTTTTAAGTTATTGCCATTTTCTGTGACAGAAATTTGGTTCGATTCACCATAATTCCTTGTCAGCAACATATTTACAAATCCAGCAAATTGCCATTTCAAATGTCACAGTGTCTTTTCACACAGAAAAAATAACAAGGAGCAAATGTTTGTTTGAAGTTATCACAGCAACAGGGAGAAAAGAAACTCCTCTCTGTTCTTTCAGCAGCTGTGGATAAAATCTCTGTTCCTGAGGACACTGCAGAAGAAATTAAGAAAGCAGAACCTGAGCCAGTTTATATTGATGAGGTATGGAGCCACTTTAAAATAAAATATTGCTGGGCTTTGCCATTCTTTCGGTGCTGAATGTTGGCAGATGATTCTTTGTCTATAAAGAACTTTTTAATTTGAATATTAAACCAATCTTGGCATGGCTGAGAAATCAAAGTTGTTCATCTTGGCTTCTTCCCCTTTCAGGAGAAGATGGATAAAACACTGCAGGTGCTTCAGAGCATAGATCCCACGGATTTAAAGCTTGATTCTCCAGATCTGCTCGACTCTGAAGGTACTTGCAGCACTAAATGAGCTCTTTTTGATGACTTCTTCTCACAATTACCTTTTGTGGATTGAGCTGGGAGTTCTTTGTGTTTATTTTAAGCTTAGGGGAGCTGTGCTCTGTACTAACAGTGCTGGAGAACACTTATTTCACTGTGGGAGTGTGGGGCTCTGGGGATAATTTGAATTTTTTTTAATAGTTCCAAGCCAGCTCCATGTTTAGCAAGATCATTTGCATAACTCCCAGCTCTGTAAAATGCCTGAGCTTTGCAAGATCCATCTACCAATCCCAACCCTGAAATAAATAAGCAATTTATTTTACTGTAGCTGGATAAAATATTTTTGACTGCATTTAAACATTTAATTGTTCTAGACATCAACTGCCTCAACACTTTGTCTTCACAGATATGTGCCAGCAGATGGGTCCAATGATAGATGAAAAACTAGAAGAGATAGATAGGTGAGAACAATTTCCTCACTGATTTCCTTCAAATTGGGCAGTTTCAATAATATTTTTTGGTACTTTCATCTCCTGAGCTAGAAAACCTTGCAAGAAAAATGTAACAACTTCACCTTTATTTTTTTTTATTGCTGAAATATCAAGTTCTGAGTGTGTGCTCTGAGATTTGATTGCTGCTCTCCCAAAATCCACTGCACAGGTCATGGATGATTTTTATTTTGGCATTTTGTGCCTGTAGCCTTGTCCAGCCTGTCTAGAGGTTGGGATTTCCAGTTCTTTTCAGAATTATTCCATGTTATCCTTAGGAAGATGGAGAGGGGCTGGGGACAAGGGATGGAGGGACAGGACACAGGGAGTGGGGGATGGATGGGATTTTGGGAATTGGGAATTCCTGGCTGGGCTGGAATTCCCAGAGCAGCTGGGGCTGCCCCTGGATCCCTGGAATGTCCAAAACCAGCTTGGAATAACCTGGGACAGTGGAAGTTGGGTTTCAACCCAAACTATTCCATGATTCTGTGACTCCTGGGAATATTTGAGGGTGGAAAGAGCAGGCAATTCCAGCTGGGAATTGCAGCTTTGGTGCCAACAACGCTTGTGCAGCTCTTGGATTTTCCTTCCAGTCACACCACAGCAATTTTTCAATATAAATGGGTAAAAAAATTAACATTTACCCTTTTAGGGGCTTCTTTGTCTTGCATGTTGAATGCAGCACTGTTCTTCCCTCCCCACCTAAGATGTCCCAGCAGCTCAGTGCTCTCCCTTTGTTTTGGGACAGGAAACATTCCGAGTTATCCGAACTGAACGTGAAGGTCCTGGAAGCTCTGGAGCTCTACAACAAACTGATGAATGAGAGCCCCATGTACTCAGCCTACTCCAAACTCCAGCACCCTGCACAATTCCCACCCACCTCCTCTGTGCAGGTCAGTATCCCTGGAATCTGGAAACTCCTGGAATCTGGAAACTCCTGGAATCTGGAAACTCCCTGCTATTTATCCCCATTTCCAAAAAATCACAGCCAAACCTGAAAAGGAGCCCACGAGCAATCTGACATTGCCTTTGCAAGAAATTGGGATTTATTCACTAGAACAGAAGGTTTTTGCTTGGGCACTGTTGAAAATTCCAAAAGATCCCTTTCCATAATTCATTTCTTGCAGTTGGAATTGGGTGTTGCAGCAGCTTGGTGGATATTCTTGCTGTGAGTCATGTCAGTCTCCAAGTAAAATGTTCCCTTCTTATCTAATAGTGGGGATGGGAGGGAACTGGAATATCAGTCTATTAATCCCAAGTGTATTTTTTGCTAACTATAGAAACACTCTGCTTTTAGCTCCTTTTGCCCTTAGAAAAATGAACATTTTGTATCAGTTCTAAACACGTTGTGTTTGTGCTCCAAACTGTTCCACACTGTCCCTAATGATGGCTTGAGGAAGGAACGTGGAGGGGAAGGAGAGATTCTCAAAAAGCACAGAATGAGGGTTTTTACTTGAAGTGAATTTTACTTTCATGTTAATTGTTCAGTGGGAAAAGAATAGTTGCCATGGCAACTGCCAGATCTGAAAATATGTCAGTTAAAAGTGATTCTGTGTCCTTAACTCCCAGTAAGGATGGAAAATTCATTAGATTTGGAGGTTACAAAGTAATTTAAGCCAAAAGGCAGCAGGAGTTTGCTGTTTGCTCCCAAATCCAAACCCCACCAGCACCTCCAGCCTGTGCCACCTGAATTTTTGAGGGAATCTTGCGTGATTTCAGCCAGAATTGGAAGAAACTGCAGGTTTTGCTTCCAGCTTTGGAATATTCTGGTGGGTTCGTTGCAGTGTGCCAAGCACCAACCCTCCTGGCTTTGGTTTTGTTTGCAGCCCTACCCTGTGCAGCCTGCCAGTGGCAGTTACATGCTGCAGGGAGTGTCCATGTCCCCAGCATACAGCCTGGCCCCCGAGCACCTGGCCCAGGTGAGGGCTCTGCCCCAGGGCATCAACTCTGCAGCCACCCAGCCACCTCCAGCTGCTTATTTAAGGTATGGATCCAGCCAGTTCTTCATCCTGGGGGGGGATTCTGCCACTTTTCATATTCTCGTGGCATTTACATTTAGCCTTTTGAGAGGAAAATACTGATTTTACTAAACCAGGGAGCAATGAGAGCATCTGGATGCAATTAATCCTGCACAAGGAGATTTCCCAGGAAGGTTTATTTAAAGAGAGCAAGGTTAAAAAGGAACTTGTGACCTCAGCTTTAAGCACCCAGCAGCAAAGCTTAAAAATTAAATAGTAGATGTTGTTAAAGGGTAAGTTAGAAAGGAAGGAGTAAGTTAGAAAGGAGGAGTAAGCTAGAAAGGAAGGAGTAAGTTAGAAAGGAGGAGTATGTTAGAAAGGAAGATTAAGTTAGAAAGAAGTAAGTTAAAAGGAATAAGTTAGAAAGGAATAAGTAGAAAGGAATAAGTTAAAAAGGAGGAGTAAGTTAGAAAGGAGGAGTAAGTTAGAAAGGAGGAGTAAGTTAAAAGGAAGGAGTAAGTTAGAAAGGAGGAGTAAGTTAGAAAGGAGGAGTAAATTAAAAGGAAGGAGTAAATTAGAAAGGAAGGAGTAAGTTAGAAAGGAATAAGTTAGAAAGGAGTAAGTTAGGAGTAAGTTAAAAGGAAGGAGTAAATTAGAAAGGAGGAGTAAGTTAGAAAGAAGGATTAAGTTAGAAGGAAGGAGTAAGCTAAAAGAGTAAGTTGAAAAGGAAGAGTAAGTTGAGAAGCAAGAGTAAATTAAAAGGTAAAAGTTACGTAGTAGAGTTATTGAGCTGCTGGAAGAATTTTGAGGGTGAAAACGTTCTTCCTGCAAAAACCATAAAAGACTGCCACATTATAGGCATGAAAAGTATGGAATTGCTGGGAAACTGTGTTTATTACCAGGGAGGAGTAACAGCAGGGGAAGTGCAAGGCCAGACTGATTTCAGCTGTGTGTAAAAACCAGCAAAAATTTCAGCGTGCGTGTAAAAACCGGCGTTTTTGTAGCCGGCAAAACACGAAATACCTTCAGGAGCAGCCATTTGGGTGCTGTGTGTGTTTGGGGTGCTCCCAGCCCATTGTGGGGTGCTGTGTGTGTGTTTGGGGTGCTCCCAGCCTGTTGTGGGGTGCTGTGTGTGTGTTTGGGGTGCTCCCAGCCCGCTCTGGGGTGCTGTGTGTGTGTTTGGGGTGCTCCCAGCCCGCTGTGGGGTGCTGTGTGTGTGTTTGGGGTGCTCCCAGCCTGTTGTGGGGTGCTGTGTGTGTTTGGGGTGCTCCCAGCCCGCTCTGGGGTGCTGTGTGTGTGTTTGGGGTGCTCCCAGCCGCTGTGGGGTGCTCTGGCCTGCCTGGCTCTGTCAGGTGCTTGCTGTTGTGTCCCCGCAGCCCCGAGCCCGCGCTGCCGCCGCCCTTCCCGAGCGCCGCCGGCGCCGCCGCCTTCCCCCCGCACCCGATGGGCACGGCCGTGGACATGGCTGCGTTCCAGGGCAGCCCCGGAGCCGCCTACCCCGGGCCTCTCCCTGCTCCCTCCCTGCTCCAGCAGCAGCAGCCCAGTTTCCAGCAGCAGCCTCTGCTCTGAACGGGACCGAGGGATTGCCGCCGCCGAGCCCCTGCCGTGGACATCCCATCCATTTTCCTCTCAAACAACCCAACTCGCTGCACTGGGGTGATGCAGAGTAAAAATAGGCACCAGCTCTGATGGGTGTTTGCATTTTTGCATCCTGAACTAGATTAGGGGATCTTTTAAAATAATTCCCCGTTCCTCCGAGTCCTTTTTTTTTTTCTATTCCCTCTCCCCTGCGCTTTCAGGAAATGCCACTTGTGAATCTCTGAAAGATTGTCCCAAAATAATTTCTCTCTTCAATGTGTTTCTGGAAGCTTGAGGATGCTGAGATGCTGTTGCTTTGCCTCTTCTGGTGTCTTCTGTAATCCTTCTGTCCCAGTGGCTTTAGGGAATCTCTGCAGTTCCCAGCCCCCTTCCTGAAGGACTCGCCGTGGATCCCTGGCTCCAGCTGGAAGAGGAAACTCTGCCACTCAGGACCACATCCCTGTGGGAAATAGGAGAAAAAAAAAGAGGGTTTTAACAGTGCTGCCTCCGTATTTCAGAAAGCACAGAGAATTGCTGTGTTTTTCCAGTTTTCCTGCCTGCCCTGGTGTCCTGGCAGAGGTGGCACTGCCAGCACGAGGAGCAGGCAGGGGATGCTCCAAGGTGCTGAGCCAGGAACTTGCACAGAACCTCTTCCCAGTCTCCCTTGCAGCTGGGCTGGTGCAGAAGTGAAGGAGCATTGGAATTCCTTGTGGGAAAGGAGGGGGCTGGAGAAGGTTTGAAGCTGCTGAAGGATCTGTTCCCTTCCCAAGGGGAGCTGAGTGGCACAGGAATGGTCCTGATGGGACCAGGGGGTTCTGCCTCTCCTGGGTTTCCTCTGTGTGAGGCCAGAGGAGCTCCTGCCCCCCCTGGGGAGGGGATGGAGCACATCCCATGAGCTCTGGGTGGGCTGGGCTCTGTGCTCCTGGGAGAGCAGGGCCCTGGCCCTGGAGCAGGGATTGCCCCACAGCTGGGCACCTGGCGAGACCAGAAATCCAAGGATTTCTTCCCTGATGCACTTTTTAAAGGGTGGGGTTTGTCCACGGGAGCAGAGGAGCTGGATTATCCTTTGGGAATGTGGGATTTCTTTCTTTTTCTTGTTTCAACTGCTGAAAAACAACAAAAAAAATCACTTCATCCTCCTGTTTACCTCCTCGCTGGAGCATGGTCACATTTATCCTGCTTTTAACCACCTCTGGTGAGTGATAATCCTTGGTTTGGGGGAATAATGGAAGCAAATTACTGATGAAAACATCTCCATTAAATGCAGGAAGCTCCCAGATGTCAAAATAAGCATTTTTGTTGGATAAATTTCATCCCAGATTGGAACTCCCAGGCTGCTGAGTGACAAAACCCACCCTTCACTCAGCACCTCCTCCATTTATCTTCCCTTTTATTTAATTATTTCCTATCTTGACCTTACATTTGCAGCCTCATGCTCATGCAAAAAGTGTTCAGCACCTGCTCTTTAAATCACTTTTTATTTAAATGTGTGCAATTGGAAGAAAGATTTTGTCTTTCCTTTGGACATTAATTTTGTCTTGATCCTTCCCCTGGAAGTAGCTCAGTACAAATCACACACTGGCAATACTGAAGTATTTTGATTTGTTCCTTGTGTCTTTCTGAGAAAATGAATTTATTTCCATGCTGCTCTTCCAAATTCTTATTGTTTGGAGCTTTTATTTGTCAGAGTTTACTTTGTTCCAAGTTGGTTTTGGGGTCAAACTAAACCTTGCTCCTGTTGCTATGAATTCTCCATGTTAGGAAATTTAAATTGGTGTTTTTTTTGGATTCTGAGCTTTGGGCCAAGAAAAATCTTTGATTGAGCCAGCCAGATATGATTTGATGATGTTAATTGTTAAGTATAAATAATGTATATACTCATTTGTCTGAGATTTTCTACACACCTCCACACATGCCTGAACTTTTATAAAAGCAGGATTTGTCCTTCTGTCACCTCTTCTACTCCTAACTCTGTGATATGCAACTTGTAGATAGTGTAAAATAATTTAATTATTATTAAACCAGTGTATTTAGAGGGGGTTGGTGTTTCTCTTCATACTTCTAGACACGATCATATTTATTTTTAAGGCCTGATTGTAACTGAACATGCTGCCAAAGGATTTCTCTAACTCCAGATTTCTACCTTAGGTTTCTACCTGCTGTTTTCTATCAGCAATTCAGGGTGGAGAACTCCTGCTTTTTCATATAAACCCTTAACATAGGAACCTGGGGCAACTTTCTAATGAGACTTTCCATGTGCTAGATTTGTCCCATGGGTGTTAAATGTCACATTGGGCTCTGTTTCCTTTGGTGTGAGCTGGGGACTGTTGTGTCTGTTCAGTTTGTCACCCCAGCCTGCTCTGAGGGGTTGTGCTCTGTCACCTGGTGTCACCCACACTTTGTCTCTCCAATTGGCTCCAGAAAGAATGGTAAAAAATCAGATTATTGGAACCTTCCAAGTGCTGTTGTGTGTTCTTTGTGCTGGAGGGTTTGGTGGGCTTGTGGGGCTCTCTCAGGGATTATTTCCTGAGGTGAAGATGGTTTTCTTCCCTTTTTCTTTTTTATCTGTGCATCTTTTGTAGAGAGCTCCCAGGCCCCTGCTTGCACTGAGAGGTGGCTGTGGGATGAGTAAAAAACACAGCCAGGAGAATTCCCTGCCCAAAGAGGCAGGAGCTGAGTCCTGTGATCGTGGCTGAGAGTTCTGGCCCAGCCCAAAAAATCTGGGTGAATCCCTGGCCTTGAACCCTGCTGCTAAAGCTGTGCATGGACACAGAAAACACCTGCAAGGAGACCCAAAATTTATTATTTACACATCACTCACTGATTTTCATCATTTTTGAGGTGAGTCTGAGAATTCTGGCTCATTCCAAAATACCAGGGTGAATCCCTGAGCTTGAACCCTGCTGCTAAAGCTGTGCATGGATGCAGAAAACACCTGCAAGGAGCCCCAAAATTTGTCATTTACACATCAATGACTGGTTTTCATCGCTTTTAGGATAAACCTCAGAATTCTGGCTCATTCCAAAATATCAGGGTGAATCCCTGAGCTTGAACCCTACTGCTAAATCTGTGCATCAACACAAAATTTGTCATTTACACATCACTCACTGATTTTCATTATTTTTGAGGTGAGTCTGAGAATTCTGTGTTATCCCAAAAAAATCAGGGTGAATCCCTGAGCTTGAACCCTGCTGTTGAGTCTGTGCATGGATGCAAAAAACACCTGCAAGGAGCTTCAAAATTTGTTATTTACACTTCACTCACTGGTTTTCATCGTTTTTAGGATAAACCTCAGAATTCTGGCTCATCCCAAAATATCAGGTTGAATCCCTGAGCTTGAACCCTGCTGCTAAAGCTCTGCATGGATGCAAAAAACACCTGCAAGGAGCCCCAAAATTTGTCATTTACACATCACTCACTGATTTTCATTATTTTTGAGGTGAGTCTGAGAATTCTGGCTCATCCCAAAAAATCAGGGTGAATCCCTGAGCTTGAACCCTGCTGCTGAATCTGTGCATCAACACAAAATTTGTCATTTACACATCACTCATCATTTTTTTTACAGCCCTTTGGAGCTTCTGGCCCCAGTGGGTTGATTTGGGCTCACTTCAGGCTGGAATTCAACCTTCAAAAAGCCAAATCACATCCTGAATTCTTGGGGAATGCTGCCTTGTTTTTCCTTCTGAATCCCAGCATGATCCAGGGAGTCTCTGGAGAGAATCTTTCCCTGTGAATGTTTGAACAGCAGTGCCTTCCTGGGAGCAGTTCAGTGCTGAAACTACAAATAATGGAATTTAGCCTCGGTGCCCCTGGGCAGGGAGTCCAGGCTGCTCCTCCAGCCAAGGAGTGCAGGGTTTGGTGTGTGGAGGGGGCTGGGTGTGCTCAGAGCGTGCAGGTGGGGCTGAGCTCACCCTGGCATGTGCACATTCCTCACTGCTCATCCAGTGGGAGGTGTGATGTGCCTGGAGGTGAAGCTCTGCAGTGGGAAGCAGGAAATCCAGGTCCTGCTTCCAAAGCTTCCTCAGGTTTCAGCTTCCAGCACACCCAGCTCCTGATTTAGCTTCTTTTCCTCCGTGCCCTGGAAATGGGAAGGGTTGTGGGGTTGGGGCTCAGCTGGAGGGGTCTGAGGGTGCTGCTTGCCCAGGGCATCTCCCCAATAGCACTGTAAAACATTCCAGCATGGAATTCCAGCATGCTTTGGGGTGGAAAGGACATCAAGGATCATCCCATCCCACCTCTCACTGTCCCAGGCTGCTCCTTGGACACTTCCAGGGATCCAGCAGCTTCTCTGGGAATTCCATCCCAGCCCCTCCTCACCCTCCCAGCCAGGAATTCCTTCCCAGTATCCCAATACCCCAAAATCCCAACATTCCAAAATCCCAATACTCTAATACCCCAATATCCCAGTATCCCAATTTTTTTAATATCCCAGTATCCCAATTTTCTAATATCCCAATATCCCAGTATCCCAATATCCCAAAATCCCAATATCCAAATACCCCAATACCCAATATCCCAAAACCCAATATCTCAATACCCCAATATCCCAATATCCCAAAACCCAGTATCTCAATTTCCCAATATCCCAATATCCCAATACTCAATATCCCAATATCCCATCTCTCCCTGCTCAGCTTCAGTTTGAAGCAGAGAATAAAACATCTCTGTAACAATGGCAAAGACAACGATGTAATTTTTGTTTTTTAAACACAATTATTAAATACATCCCCAGCCTCCCAGGGACAGGAGTTTCCCAGGCACGTTCAGATCCATGATTTGCCAGGAAAACAAACCCCCAGAGGGAGTTTTGTGTGAGCTGGGCAGGCAGGGAATGTGCAGAGGGCATTGCTGCCCCTTGGAGTAAAATCCCACCCAAACTGAGCGGGGTTGGGGCTGGTACAGAAAATCAGGAAGGTGAAACCTCCCCAGATTCCTGGTTTTCCTTAATTAAGCACAGAGTATTAAGTACAGAGACTTCTCATCCAAACTCAGGACATTTTTGGAAAAACAGTGCCCCACACATGCCCAAAGCAGCTCCTGGACAGAAAAGCCAGAGCTGAAAAGGTGGCACAGGGAGAGGAAAGAGCCCTGGCACCCCCAAAAAAGCCAAAGGAGCCAGAGCCAGGCAGTCTGAGACTGAACAGCTCCTCTGAGCTGTTCCCATCTCCCTGCCAGGGGGTCCTGGGAGCCTTTTCCTGTCCCCATGCCATGAAATCCATCCCAAAGCAGCTGTGGAGCAGCTCCCAGCCCCAGGGTGCTAAAACCCCCAAAATCCAGCCAGGATCTCCTGGAGCACGTGGCCAGATGAGGAATAAACTGAATTACAGGAGGAATTTTTGTCCCAAAATCCAGCCAGGATCACCTGGAGCACGTGGCCAGATGAGGAATAAACTGAATTACAGGAGGAATTTTTGTCCCAAAATCCAGCCAGAATCACCTGGAGCACATGGCCAGATGAGGAATAAACTGAATTAGGGGTGGAATTTTTGTCCCAAAATCCAGCCAGGATCTCCTGGAGCACATGGCCAGATGAGGAATAAACTGAATTAGGGGTGGAATTTCTGTCCCAAAATCTTTGCCCTTGGGGTGCCTCAAAGTGTTCCCTGCCAAGAGATGCCAGGCACAGGCTCCAGCTGAGTGGAGTTATTGTGATTATTCCTCTCCCCATGCTGAAAATCTGAATGGCAATTAAATTTACTTATTAATTGATTAAATGAATTTACTTCCCAAGCTCCAGCTCCCTGATTAACACCTTCCCCAGGCACAAAAAGCAACGTTCAGTGTCCCTCCAGCAGCTCCACTTCTCCAAAAAGGCCAAACCACACCAAGCCTCAATAAATAAAGACATAAATAATAAATACAACTCCAAACAATGCCTTCCTTTCCCCCAAATTTGGGGCACTTGTGTCCCATCTTTCCCCAGAACTGCTTCCAAACCCAAAGCTGTGCTGCCAGCTCTCTGCTGTGCAGCTGAGCCTGAACAACAATGCCAAAAGCTGAGATTTATCACCATTTATTAGGATTTATTCCAGTGCAGAGTCAATAAACAGCTCTCAGTATGGAGCAGTTTGTCCTGATAAGCCTAAATTTGGGGGTGAGGTGGTGGAAGTTTAAGGAATTGAAAAACTAAAACTGATTTCATGTGTTTGAGGCTGCATTAGAAAACATTTGCTGGGATTATTTTTGTAAGGACACCCATTCAATTGGATTCATTATCCTCATGTGTTAGCATTCCAAATACTGCCATAATAAAAGTAATTAATCCAGCTCAACAACGAGCTAGCTGTTAAAAAAATAATAAATAATAATTAAATAATAATTCTAAATTAAAT
>JANRGV010000104.1:35622759-35634848 GCA_024734035.1 Alethe castanea | reverse complement strand
AACAGTTCCTCCCACTGTGCCCAGAATGGTGTCAGACACAGAACAGTTATTTGTGCTCTGAAATCACAGCTGCTGGCAGTCAGCTCACCCTTTGCAGGGAGAAAAATCATTCCTGATAGTGAATTGGAAGATAAATGATAGACTGGAAATGCAACAGTGGAAAACAATTCTGTCAGAGGGAATTGTAATTCTTGGTTATTGCCCGTGCCAGTAGTGACATTCTTCAGTAATAAATTACTGAAGGTCTTTCAGACATTCTTGTTCCATTTTTCTATGGGTTTCTCTTCTTTCACTAAAAGCTCCTTGCAGGTAACTTTGAGTATGTTTGAATTCAAAAAAGAAGTGTCTGACCTGCATGTCCCCCCAAGTTCACCTTATGTTATCATTGATTATTTGTTCATCATTTTTCATATTTTGTCTGTCGCAGTCCCATTTCAAATGCATGGTTTTATTTTTGATAAAGGGTAAAGCATGAAAATTCTTTTTTAAAAAATGTGTTCTAACCTTTTCCAGCTGCCTTGAGGCTGCCTACAATGAATTCCCATCCTTGGTGAACCTGTTCTCACCTAACTCTGAGAAAAAAAGGTTTAGAAACCTGAGCAGGGCAAGGTGATCTAAGAAAATCCTTACCAAGGCACAAATCCTGCTGCCAAAGCCTTGCAAATATCCTGGCATTGTGATAAATTTGGTAATGTTTTTATCTCCTGCTGTGTGAGATGATTTTCATTTTTCTTTATTCTGATCACAAAACCATTAAGGTTGGAAAAGACCTCCAAGATCACTAAGTCCAAATTTCAACTGGATATAAATATTTAAAAAGGACATATTTTCCATTATGAAATTTAAAAGTCTCTGGTCTGCAAAGATTGAATTTTTTAGCCCAGTCCTGAAGATTTTAGCTTGAAATAACCATAAAATTAATCAGACAAACAAACAGGCAGCCTCCTAGGCAAGGAAGGGGTTTGCAATTCAGCCCATGGTGCATGTTCTGCTTTCTTTGCCTTTGTGGGAGGGTTTTGCAGTTCTCTCCAGGGATACAACCCCACCTCTGGAAGAGGTTTTGTCCTGCTCTGAGTGATTAACTCAGAGCCTTTCCCCATCTCCAGATTCAGTACAAGAAGGACTATGAGAAGAAGAAAGGCAAATACACCACAGTTCTGGACACTCCAGAATATTTACGGACCACAAAGGTCAACAAACAGATCAGCGACGTAAGTGTGGAGCCTTTGGAATGGGATAATCACCCCCAGGGAGTTTCCAGCTGGCTCCAAGGATTCCAAGAAATAATCCAACCCAAATTTGTCCCTTCAGATTATTTACAAGCTGGAATACAACAAAGCCAAGCCCAAGGGCTACACCACCATCCAGGATACGCCGATGCTGCTGCACGTGCGCAGGGTCAAGGACAGGATCAGCGATGTGAGTAAATCCTCTGTGGCACCAAAACACACAAAATTCACCTTTTAACTTGCCAGCCAATGCTTGTAACCCCTGTGTAACCCTGTCAGTGAAAATCACCCCCTTCTCAGATCATATTGGCCTGTAAAACTCTATCTGCGTTCAGTGCTCTTTCAAAACCCAGGAAGTTTCTCACAGAATTTTCTTCTGGAGCTCTTGGAACATTTTGTTGCTAGGACAAACCACCCCTCACCAGCAATAAAAGCCATGAGCTGGAAGTGGTCTCTGAATCATTAATTTGGAGAGATTTTTTCTGGTTTTTCTTCCTCTAGTGGCTTTTTTTTTTTTGAAGCTTGAATAAAATATTTCATATATTGCTGTGTTTATTAATTTCTTATATGAATACTGTGAATATGTAAGGTAAATATTCTGATCTAAAATAAATATGTTTTGATTCTGGGGCAATGGAAACGTAAGAAGGAGATAGAAAGGGGTGGATAGAATAATACAGAATTTAGGATTCCTGCACCTAATTTCTTCTCCTGCCCCTTCTCTCTGTCCTTTGTTTTGTTGTTCCTTAGGTATCCCTAAATGAGGATACTGAAACTTTTGAAACTCAGTGTAGTTCTGTCAGAATAAGTAGCCTGAATCTCATCCAGATGCTCCATGGATTTCTGCATAACTAGTAAATCCAGGAGGAAAAATAACAATTTTTATCCAGATACTAAACTGGATCACTGAGAGACAGAGATGTGAATTGAAGGATGCTTTTAAAGTTCCAAACTGAGTGCTGAGATTCTCTGAGAGAGTTTTCAGTTAGTGTAACTATCAGAAAATATGTTTCTTCAGAGGATTTCTTTTGGCTACAAAAAACTAGAAATATTCAGAATTAGTGGTCATGAATAGATTTTGTTTAATCTTGATTTTCTGAGTGCCACCTCCAGCCATTTCCTCCTACTTAGATTTTATCCTGACAATTTTAATTAGGTTTTTCCTATGTGGATGTTTTTCCTGTTGATGCTGATATGATCTTTGTAAGCAGTTTTACATCTTTGTCTTTCTTTAGTTGAAATACAAGGAAATGTATGAGAGGAGCAAATCTCGCTGCACCGTCGTGGCAGATTCAGTTCACATCAAAACTCCCAGACACGCCTACAAACTGAACAGCAACGTGAGTTCTGTCCTGGTCATGTGTTAATTTTGTTCTGGAGGGTGTTTGGAACTGGCAGTGGAAGCCACAAGGAATTATTTCCACAAGAAATAATTCCACGAGAAATTAAATTCCACTGATTCTTTTGGGCATCGCTTCTAATCCTTACAGTGCTGGGATAAAATGTGGTTTAATTTATTTCATACTGAAGTGCTCACTCTGGTGAGTTGTCCTTGAGGTTCTTGTATGTCACACATCCCATCCTTCCAGCTGTCCTCTGTTTTCCTGGCAGAGACACAACTGTCCCAGGAATTCTGTGGGAGACAAAGCAAAGCTTCATGGAAAACTTCCCTGTGTTTTCTGTTACTGGTGCCCAGCACCCATTTCAGCAGGAAGGATCTGAAAGCTTTCCCCTTCTCCAGAGTCAGGACATCATTTCAGTCTTTCATATTCTTTTTCCACCTTCAAATTCCTTTCTCCACCTTCATATTCCTTTCTCCACCTTCATATTCCTTTCTCCACCCAGCAGTGGAAAATCTGCAGTGACTGGGCTGTGCCTGACCCAGAGAAAAGCCCTAATCTGGTGCAGATACATTTTCTCACCTCTTCTCACAGGCCAAAAAAGAACTGGCCTCTGTATGAATGTGCAAAGTACCAGTTTCCAATGAACTCCTCCTGTTTGGTTTTTCTCTGCACACAGCTGGATTATAAGAAGAAATACGAAGCAGCCAAAGCCCACTGGCACCTGATTGCTGACAGGCCTGACTTTGTCCAAGCAGCCAAGTCCTCTCTGCAGCAGAGTGATGTAAGAAAATCAGAATACTCTGAATATTCCCTTTCCCCATCTCTCCTATCCAGAAGTTTTTAAAAATTGGAGAAGACACTCTCTTACTTTATCTTTTATTTTTTCTTCCTGCAGTACGAGTACAAACTGGACCGGGAATTCCTCAAGGGGTGCAAACTCTCTGTCACAGATGATAAAAACACAGTGTTGGCCTTAAATAATGCCATCCTGGCCAGTGATGTAAGCACTGAACTCACCTTTCCTCTCCAAGTCCTCTACTACCACTTTACTCACTGCTTAACCGCTCTAGTGCAAATATAATTGGATTTACAACACAGCTTTGGACAGTTGTTCTCAGTCTCACTTCATTATTTGATTTATTTAATTAACAAATTGACTAATAAATTGAGAATAAATTTGGTCTTGTAAAAGCCTAGTTCATGGAATAAATTAACATTCAAAGTTAACATGGCCTGAACAACCCTGGACCTTACACCCAGGTGCATCTCTGCATTCCTGATATTGAAATGGAAGTGTCTGGAGAAAATATGTGGAAACAGCACAAAATATCTTTAATCATAACACAAAATATTTTAATGATAGCACAAAATATCTTTAATAACACAAAATGTCTTTAATAATTACTAACAGTATATTAAAAAAAAATCAAGTGAGAGCCATAGGAATCTATGGATGAGGCTGTAAAATGTCAAAACATGGGATTTTCTGCAAAATTCTGCACTCAAAAGCAAACACAACTGTACTAATTACTTTTGATTCTGTCAGAAGACAAAATGCACATTATTCAAACTGATATCTCTCCTTCCTGCTAGATAAAATACAAAGAGAAGCACAACAAAGCCCGTGGGACCTACCACGTTGTTCCAGACACCCCTCAGATCCTGCTGGCCAAGAACGTCAGCTCCCTGGTGTCTGAGGTAAAAATTCATTTCCTGATTGATTTAATTTCATCCCATCCTGGAGCTGCTGGGTTTTACCTGGTTTTCCCCTGTGCTGGCAGAACAAGTACAAAGAGCAGAGCAAGAAGCAGCTGCCCCATGGCTCTTTCACCACCCTGCCCGAGACCAGGGACACCGTCCACGTCAAGGAGGTGACCAAGAACGTCAGTGAGGTGAGTTCAGACTCAGCTCATCATCCCCAAAGCTGAGCTTGTCTAATCCCAACCCCAAAACCTGCAGCCTGCACCTTTTGGGAATGAGGTGACTCCTCTTTATCCACCCACAGCAGTTTCAAGGAGCTTTTTTCCAAGTTTGTGTAGCATTTCCTTCCGTGTGACATGTGGCATTTGTTGTTCTTGACAGACAAACTACAAAAAGAAGTTTGTGAAGGAGAAAGGCAAATCCAATTATTCTGTCATGCTGGAGCCTCCTGAGGTGAAACATGCCATGGAAGTTGCTAAAAACCAGAGCACAGTAAGTTTACCTCTTTTCCAATTAATTTGATAGGTTATGTAAGGAAACTCAGCTGGAAAACCCTGAGTTTATGGATTTCTGAATTTCCTCCCAGCCTCCATGTTCAGGTGTGATTTTGAAAGATAAAGGTACAAATATTTATCAATATGAAATTGCACTGAAATAAGGGGTTTCTATTTAAATCCCGTGGTAGGATTTCAAGTAATCTGGTGGAAATCACATCTAATAGTTGTTTTCATCCTTTCAAATACAGGCAGAATTTCCCATATTTATTTCTTCACTTGTAGACAACTTGCAAAACCAGATTTCCAGATCCATGCCTTGTGAATTGATCTCCTAAACAAACCCATGCACTTTCTCATGTTGCTGTGTCCTGAATTGGTGTATTCCCAGTGGATAAACCTCATTAATTTTCTTTCCTCTGTCTTTTTCCATGGATTAGATTGAATACAAGAAAGATGCCAAATCCAAACTCCACTACACACCTATAGCAGATCGACCAGATATTAAGAAAGCAACTCAAGCTGCCAAATTAATCAGCAATGTGAGTGGTTTTAAGCCTTCTGTATAATCCTTTAGCATTAATTTAATCACAAGACCCAGTAGAATAATTAAAAGGGGGTTTCCTCACTCCTAAAGGATTTATTTCTTTAATTAGATTGAATATAAGAAGCGCGGAGCAGCAGGTGTGGGTGTGACCATGCTGGGACGTCCAGACATTGAGCTGGCCAAGGAGGTGTCCAAACTGACCAGCCAGGTAAGGGCAAAATAAAAACCTGGTGAAACTCAAAGCAGTGAGAGAAATGAGACATCAATTAATTTACAGAGTGATGTCATGATTGTAACTGAAATGATTCCAAAATTAGGGGGAAAGGGAAAGGAAGGGAATGTGGTAATGTAAAAATTAAATACCAGCACAAATTTATATTTCTTTGTTAACCTTTTCTGTCATTAATGCAGATACAAAACCTTCTTAAGATAATGCTGTGACATAAATACTGAAGCTGAAGTTCTTTTTTAGCTCTTTTGGGTATTGGCTTTACCAGAACCAGCCTTTACCTGACTCTTATTTTCCATCCTTTGAACGGACACTTGACTTCTTTCAGCCACTTTCTTTTGTCTTTGTATCTTTAAAAGAATCTTGTGCCAGGACCTCAATACCTCTTGGTTTTTTCTCACTCCTTCACGTTTGAATTCTGGATTTTTGCCTTTCTGACCTTGCTTTCTTGCTGCTGGTTGTAGGCAGAGTACCTCAAACAACACATGAGAGGCCACGGAGCTGCTTCCTATGACACTCCCTGGATGAGAACCTTTAAGAAAGCAAATATGCTAAGTAGTCATGTAAGAGAATTTTAATTAACTGCCATTAATGCCATTGTTGTGCATCTGTCTCTTGCTGGCAGAATTATCTTGCAATTGTGCAGCACCACGTGAAGCTTTAAATGTCATTCTGCCCTTCATAATGGTTTTGGAGCTTCCAGGTATTTTAATGGAAGGTTTTAGTGCACTCACATAATGTGGAAACTTTGAAAAAGTGAAAACTCACCTTTTCCACCCAAAAACCTAAAATTTGAGCTGTTATTGTCCAAAAATGAAAAAAGACACAGGGAAATATATGTGTAAATACATGTGCATGACCAACCTGAACAATGGTGCTGGTAATTTTCAGTGAACAATCACCAGAACTTCATTTTAACTCTTCAAACTTCTATTAAAACTTCATTTAAACTTTAATTAAACTATTTGATTGGTTGGAATTTCCTAATGGAAGAGCAGGCTCTGACAGAATCAATCCCACTGAGAAATGCAGACTGTACCACTTTGAGGGCTCACTGTTCCTTAGACTTCTTCCCACTTCAGAACCTTTGGAAAATAGAAAATCAGAGCCTGGATTGCCCATTTGGAAGTGGCAGCAGACAGGTCTGTGCCATTTCAGTTTTACACATGTATTTCCAGGTGGGAAAAAAAACCAAACATATTTTGTTTTCTCCATGTCTGGCTGTGTCTGCTGCCATGTTTGGATGTTGGAATGTCCACCACAGTGTCTGCAGGAAAACCAAGGATCTCCTCAGGAGAACCAAGGACTCTAAACTGATCTAAAAGAAAAAGAAATTCTGTTTGTAAACCGATCTACAAGAGAAAGAGGAAGTTCTGTTTGTGCCCATTCAGTGATGAGATCCTGGTTTTCCATTCTTTTTCCACTCTTGGTCTTTTAAACATTCTTTGCTGAGATAATTTTGGTTCTGAGGGAAAATGAGGGGCGGTGAGGGAGCAAAGAATGGTTGGCATCATCTTTAACAGTTGTATTTTCTCTTGGACATCTCTTCTCATAAACTCTGTAAACCATCTTGTCCACTTTGTTTATCCAGTTGAGTTTTTTAGTTGGATTTTGTCTGTCTGGCTTGCTTGCTTTTAATTTTGCATTGATCTCCCATCAACTGTTCTTTTGGGTTTAAAATCTCTCATTCCTGTCGATGTTGCTGTGCCTCCAGGCTGGATCTGCTGGATTCTGATGGCTCACGTTGCTGTGTTTGACTTGGCTGAAGCTGATGTGGTTTGGAACTGTTACTAAAACTCTTGTAGAATCTAATTAATTGTTTATCATTAGTAATTAATTGTGTCACTGCTCTGTTTGTGATCATTAATCCAGACAGAACACACTGTATGCATAACAATGGATAGAAAAGTATTTGATGTACTGACATCTTCAGTGCTCTGAAGTCTTGGGGTTTTTAAAGCTCTAATTTCTCCAAGAAGTGTATAAAAATTTCTTCTAAACACTCTTTCATATACTCTTATTATATTTCATATAATAATGATACAATTTTCTTGTATTTTGCTCTTATTATATCTGTCTCTGTTTGTCTTTGTGAAACATCTTAAATCAATGGACTGTTCCCATCTGTGAAAAACTCAAGTGAAAAACACTTCACCTCCAAGGATGAGAATTTCAGCAGCACAATCCTCTTGGCTCTATTATTTTTGCAATGAGGAGATGTGACTTTTGCATTGGAAGAAAAATCTTGTCACTGTCAAATAGATGTAGATTTTCCTCCCATGTCACCTCGTTTTTTAAATAATCTTTATTCCAGTGGACACCTTCAAGTTCCTGCACTTCCCTTCTCCTCCCAACCAGCCCCACTGGAACAGCCAAACCAGTGAGTCCTGCAGAGCAGCTGTGACCCCTGGTTGTTCTCTGTTTAGGTGAAATACAAGGAGAACTTTGCCAAAGAGTTGGGCAAAAAGCCAAAATATGATTTGAAGGAGGCCAAAATCTACAAGACCCTGAAGGACGCCCACAACATGGCCAGCGAGGTACGTTCGCTTCTGCTTTTCCTGGGAGCAAATCCCATCCTGCTCTCCCAAATCCTTCCTTTGTGTGGCTGGAACCTCCCCCAGGCCAGGCTGGGCCTCTCCTGATGGGTTTAACCCTTTCTTCCCTGCAGGTGAAGTACAAGGCAGACCTGAAGAAGCTGCACAAGCCCGTCACGGACATGAAGGAGTCGCTGCTGATGAACCACGTGCTGAGCACGAGCCAGCTCGCCAGTGCTGTGAGTTCTGGGTGATCCCACTGCAGGGCTGGGAATTCCCAAGGGAATTCTCTGCTAACTCCTCCTGTAGCAGCTGCTCCCTCCATGGGCATCACCTGGTAGTGATCTCTTCCTCTGGTTCCTCATGGTTCCTCCTTAACCGGCGTTTGTGCTCTGGGAAGGGAAATCTTCCTTACCTGCACCACTGCTAATGTTTTAAACACTGAGCATTTTTGCTGGGTTGGTTCTTGATCCCATTTTAACTGATTGCAGAACTGCTAATGCTTTAAATCCTCTGATAATTTTTACTGGGTTGGTTCTTGATCCCATTTTTAACTGATTGCACTACACTAACAAATACTGTTTTTTAAGATTTTTTTCCTTTTTTTCTTTGCTGACTACTATATTTAATTTTTAAATTTTTATCTGTTTTTTTTGTTTTTGTTTTTTTTTTTTTTTAATTCATGTTTGTTTAACACTCCCCTATTGTAAATCCACATAATTATACCTAACAAAATACTTGATAATGAGAAAAGGCAAAACCTTTATTCCCTGGTACAGCTTTTTCATTACCCACTGTGTTTTCTCTTTTCCCTTTCTTTTTCTTCTTTTAATCCTGGTTTGGACAAAACCTTTGTTTCAGTCCAAATGACCATAAAAAAAAATAACTATTCCCTCATATCTTTAACCCCCAATATAAATTCTAAACTTCTTGGTTTTCGTTTTACTTCTTGCATTTCTAATTTCTCTCTGATGTTCCATTGCAATGTTGCTTTGATTGGACCTAAGAAATAAATTTGCTGAGGGTTTTTTTTTTTTGATTGAGATGATTTTTGACACCTTCCCTTCAGTACCAGTACAAGAAGCAGTATGAGAAGAGTAAGGGTCACTACCATGTGGTGCCAGATAATCTTGAGCAGGTTCATCTCAGGGAAGCCTCAGAGCTCCAGAGCCACGTAAGTTGGACGTGTGTTTGTCATTGTCCCACCTCACTGAGCACCAAATTCCATCCAGATCCTCCCAGTAAATCCTCCAGGCTGGGACATTCCCTGTGCCCCTCTGCCTCACCAGCACTGCACACCTGGGGAAGGATCCAGGGAGCAAAAGCTGCACATTTCCAAGTCCAGAACACATAAAATACACAGATAAAATATCTGTGATTTATTCATTCCAGAGCCAGTCCTTGTTGCTCAACTCTGCTCACACAGGATAATACATTTATTATACATTGATATAATTTATCAAAGATATTTATAAGGGGGATTTATCTCTGGAGAAAAAATGGACCTGGGAACCACAGAAACTGGGAACTGGAGGAATTAAGGGTGTTGCTGACAGTGAATTTCCAACTGCTTCATCCATCCCATGATCCAAAGGAGAGCTCTGCTGTCATTTCCTGCTTCCAAAACAGCTTTAACCAAAACTATAAACATGTCTGGAGTTTTTCTCTCTGGAATAAAACAGTGAATCACTCCAGAGAAATTCACAGTCTGATTTGGTCTCTGATCCTCTCTGTTCCAAGTATTTATTGGCTGTAAAGCAAGAGAAGAATTACTGTAAGAACAGCAAGGGCCACAGCTGATTGTTCTGGTGCTTGGCACAGAATTCCAGAATGGTTTGGGGACATTTAGGATTATTCAGACCCACCCCTGCCTTGGGGACAGGGACACCTCCCACTATCCCAGTTTGCCCCAACCTGGCCTTGGACATTTCCAGGGATGTTCAAGGCATGGAAAGGCAAAAAGGTCACACAGCAAAGGACCGTAAGGAAATGGTCATTAATCAGGTTGTTGTTAATGAGGTTGTAATTAATCTTTAAGCCAGTCCTTGTTGCTCCAGTTTGGGATCAGGCTCTGACTTGGCCACAGCATTACCTCACTGAGCACTCTGAAAATCGGGATAATAGAACTTGAAGCAGGAATCTCTTCATTGATATTTGACTTCTTGGACAGCAAATTTTACATTTGCTGATCAATAATACAAATTTCAGGAAAATAAACTGCATTAGACATTCAGTTTTATCACAGAGCTGTTGATAGGAGGCACATAATTAGGTCTTTGATTATTTAGGAGGATGACTTTCTGGTTTTTTTCCTTAGGTGAAATACAGAGAAAAGTATGAGAAGGAAAAAGGAAAGCCCATGCTGGACTTTGAAACTCCCACATACCTGACTGCAAAGGAATCTCAGCTCATGCAGAGCGAGGTAAAATCACTGATAGGCTGAAAAGCTTTAAAATTTCTTTTTTAAAATTAAACTTAGGGATTTGACAGGCAATTCCACTTGCACCTTGTGCATGCTGACAGACTGAAAAATTAGAGTTATTTCAGATTTCTTTATGATGGTTGTTGAATGCATGGATGAGCATTCATGACACTTTCCTGTCATGAAATGAGTTTATCTGGAATCTTTTATTGGTAAATGAAGCTTAAACAAGTCTTTGAGTAAGAAATGTGGTACAAAATTAATTTTTACAGCACAACACAGTGTTTGTGTGTTACCACAGGACACAGAAAGTGCTCTGCTTCTTTTTTTTTCACCTCAAAACTACATTTTTTGAGAAACTCTTTTACTCCCTGTGTGTCTCTGCTGTCACAGGTTCTCCCCTGACCTGCCACTTTCTTTTCTTGAGCAGTTTTTTTGTGTTTATTTGAAGTTTATTCCTGTTCTGGCCCAGATGGAGGCTGCAAAGCAGCTGTGTAAGGCCATTACTCCTTGTGCTACCTTTGAATGCTTTCTCTCCATAGATAAATCAGCAGAAAAATAAAAAAATAAAGGCAGGATCAGGTCCTATTTCCATAGAAAGCAATGAGCTGCTTCACAAGCTTTAGTGGGAACAGGATTTAGGAGCCCATTCATCATCAACACCCTCCCAGCTTTGCGCATAATGAAAACATTGTAATAAATATTTGCTGTTTTGCTCTTTTTTTTTTTTTTTCCCCTTCTTCTTCTTCTTCTTGCTCTCATTAGAAAGAATATAAGAAGGACTTTGAAGAGTCCATGAAGGGCAGGAACCTCACTGGCCTGGAGGTCACACCATCCCTCTTACATGTCAAATACGCCACCAAAATAGCGAGCGAGGTACCAGCTCCTCTGGCCTTCTTTGCTCTGCCTCCTGCAGCACTTCCAGCATTCCCAGTTCTTCTTCCCCACTCTCCTGCCCACCCACACTGAGCATGTTTACACCCATTTTGTGCTCTCAGCTAATTTGGACATTTCTTCCTTGTCCTTTAACCGTATTCCCATTTGCTGCCCCTCTCTGACTTCCCTCAGCCTAACTGGTCCATATGTGTGTGCCTTGGCAATTGATCTTCCACAATAATCCCCATCTTCTGCTGGAGTAGTTCTTCCATAACCCTCTACAATTTTCTTTCTTGTTTTCCAAATATCTTTTTTCTTTTTATTTTCTTTTGGAGCTTTTGGAATTCTTTTTCTTTTTTTTTTTCATTTTCTTTAATTTTTTTGCAATGAAGTTGGTAGAGTGTAAAACTCCCTTTGGTGTGGCTTTGCAGTGTTTTTCCTTCTCCTCCTGCAGAAAGAGTACAGGAAGGATCTGGAGGAAGGAGTCAAAGGGAAGGGACTGACAGCCTTAGAGGAGACTCCAGACATGCTGAGAGCCAAGAATGCCACTCAAATCCTGAATGAGGTACGGAAAAGCTGCTTGGAAAATTCCTGAGGGGATGGAACAGCCTCCAGATTCCCTGGGCAGGGACACTTCCCACCATCCCAGGGTGCTCCAAGCCCTGTCCAGCCTGGCCTTGGGCACTTCCAGGATCCAGCAGCAGCCACAGCTTC
>JANRGV010000104.1:35586148-35598916 GCA_024734035.1 Alethe castanea | reverse complement strand
TGGAAACCTTTAATTAGCACTTGGAAATCTTGAATTGGCACTTAGAAATCATGAATTAGCACTTGGAAATAATGAATTAGGACTTGGAAATCTTGAATGAGTGCTTGGAAATCTTGAATTGGCACTTAGAAACTCTGAGTTAGCACTAGGATGCTCTGAATCAGCACTTGGAAACTTTGCACTTGGAAATCTTGAATTGGCACTTGGAAATCTTGAATTGGCACTTGGAAACCTTTAATTGGCACTTGGAAACTCTGAGTTAGCACTTAGAAACTTAACACTGGGAAATCATGAATTAGGACTTGGAAGTCGTTAATTAGCACTTGGAAACTTTGCACTTGAATATCTTGAATTGGCACTTGGAAATCGTGAATTGGCACTTGGTGTCCCTGCAGCCATTCTGTCCCCTGTCAGGCTGTGACCATGTCCCTGTGTCCCTTCAGAGGAGGTTCTGTGCCATATCAGGGTGTGACCATGTCCCTTCTGTCCCCTGCAAGGCTTTGACCATGTCCCCTGTCCCCCTGTGTCCCTGCAGAAGCCATTCCAGGCCATGTCAGGGGGTGACCGTGTCCCTGTGTCCCTGCAGAGGATGTTCTGAGCTATATTAGGCTGTGTCCCTGTCCCCCTGTGTCCCTGCAGCCATTCTGTCCCCTGTCGGGCTGTGACCATGTCCCCGTGTCCCTGTGTCCCTGTAACCATGTCCCTGTCCCCGTGTCCCTGTGACCATGTCCCCGTGTCCCTGTGTCCCTGTAACCATGTCCCTGTCCCTGTGTCCCTGTAACCATGTCCCTGTCCCCCGTGTCCCTGTAACCATGTCCCCGTGTCCCCGTGTCCCTGTAACCATGTCCCTGTCCCTGTGTCTCTGTAACCATGTCCCTGTCCCCGTGTCCCCGCAGAAGACGTTCCGGGCCATGTACGATTACACGGCGGCGGACGCGGACGAGGTGTCCTTCAAGGACGGCGACACCATTGTCAACGTGCAGGCCATCGACGAGGGCTGGATGTACGGCACGGTGCAGAGAACCGGCAAAACCGGCATGCTGCCCGCCAACTACGTGGAGGCGGTGTGAGCCCGGCCGGGCTGGGGCGGGGCCCTGGGGCGGGGACAGCGCTCCTGGGGCTGGGACAGCGCTCCAGCTCTGGAACACCTCTCCCAGTTCTGGGATTCCTCTCCCAGCTCTGGGATTCCTCTCCTGGGGCTGGGACGGGTCCCCTGGGGATGGGACAGCGCTCCTGGGGGTGGGACAGCGCTCCAGCTCTGGAACACCTCTCCCATCTCTGGGACACCTCTCCTAGCTCTGGGATTCCTCTCCCATCTCTGGGACACCTCTCCCAGTTCTAGGATTCCTCTCCCAGCTCTGGGACACCTCTCCCAGTTCTGGGATTCCTCTCCTGGGGCTGGGACGGCTCCCCTGGGGATGGGACAGCGCTCCTGGGGCTAGGACATCTCTCTGGGGCTGTCCCCTGGGGCTAGGACATCTCTCCCAGTTCTGGGACACCTCTCCCGGGGATGGGGCATGTCCCTCAGGGGCTGGGACAGCTCTCCTGGCCCTGGGATTCCTCTCCTGGGGCTGGGACATCTCTCTGGGGCAGTCCCCTGGGGCTGGGACACCTCTCCCAGCTCTGGGATGTCTCTCCCTGCCCTGGGATTCCTCTCCCATCTCTGGGATTCCTCTCCCAGCTCTGGGATGTCTCTCCCTGCCCTGGGATTCCTCTCCCAGCTCTGGAATTCCTCTCCCAGCTCTGGGACACTTCTCCCAGGGCTAGGACATCTCTCCTGGCTCTGGGACCCCTCTCCTGGCACCTCCCGGCCCCCTCAGCCACAACAGAAATAACTGCAGAGCAAAACACACCTGGAATTTTCACATCCTGCCTTTCTCCCAATGCCAGACACTCCCAAATGTTGTTTGGGATTTCAAACAGTTCATCACTACACATCTCCAAAATTCCACTACTAAAGACTAACAGCACATAACCTGATACACAAAGAGAGAATTTTTCTGGGCTGTTCTAAAATGTTTGAATCTCTTTACTTCCTTTTCCATTTAAGCTTTGTATTTCAAACAATTTATTTGGGGAAGGAAAAGCAACCACGCCCTCTCCTCCTGCTTGCTGAGCTCTCATGAATGTGTTCTCCTGTTCTGGGGGCAAAAGCTGTGATTTCTTGTAAATTAGTGATGAATAAAGCTGAGGTTTCTGCAGTAAGAGTGGATTCTGTGGTGCTGGGAAAGGGAATTCATCCCACAAATTACTGAGGAAGGAAAGACCCAGATCTGGGGTTATTTCACACTTGAACATCATTTTTTGTTTCATCTACTGCAGCACGTGGCAGCAGCCACTCCACAGGAGAGGAGGGAATAAAAATCCCTGGACAGTTTGTCTCACATAGATTAAATCCAGCAGGGCTTGGAGCATCAGCCCTGAGGAACTCAGAGCTCAGAGGGAATTCCCAGCAGAGCCAGCCTGGAAGGGAAATGTCCTTCCCCAAGGCAGGATCCAGGACTGGCAGTTGGGATTCCAACCCTTTCCATGGGTCAGGAACATCCTTACCTGTCCAGGGCAAAGCTGGACTCTCCCAAGGAGGCAGATCTGGAACCAAAATAACTTCTCAGAAAAGCAAGAAAACCCAGAGAGCTTCCTCCTGTAGCTCCAGGCTGTTTGTCCTGTCCCTTTGCTCCACGAGACACAAACAGGGCAAAAAATGCTCAGGGTTTTTTTTGAGGACCTGCACTGGTGACATTCCAGCCTTGGGAATCCAAACTCGAGGGGAAGCTGAAGAGAAAAACCCAGAAACCACCAAACCACGAGGCCACAACCAAGTCTGGGAACTATTTGCTCTTTTATTTGCCCATGTAAAAGTTCTAAGACCACCTGCAGCAGTTCCTTCCAATAAACATCCATCTGGACAGCTACAGTCCCATATATACAGATCAGAATTCCAAAGGGAAGAACCTGGGAATTCTGGCTGAAGGTCTCCAAGCAGCAGCAATGCAGTCCATGCAATTAAAACTCCATAAATTATTACCCAACATCTGCTGTGAGTCTGTACACAATATACAAAGAGCTCTTGTCCAATCCATACATTTCCCCATGGAATAAAAAAATTCTTCCCACAAGGAGAACTGCTGCCAGCAAAGGCCATGAGGCAAAGCCTTGGGGGGGCTTTGCAGAGTCTTTCTCCCGTTTTTCCTCAGCACTCCTCATCTTGAGTTGTACAAAAATACATGGAAAAATAGATCCAGTACAAATCCCAGGCTCCTGCTGGAGGGAATGAAGCTCAGCTCACCTCACACGTGCTGCCAGAGCTCAGCAGCTCCCAAGGAACCTTGGAGCAGGAGAGGGGCAGAGCTGGCAGCTGCAGCTCTCACCACACAGCAAGAGTTTGCAGCAGTAAGAACACTTTGGATTTGAAAAAAAAAAATAATTTAATCACTCTCTCGGTTTGGTTTTTCACAGTCTTTGCTATTGCACAGCTTTGTCAGGTTTTGTTTCACTGCCTGAAAGGAAGATGCATAGCAATCCCAAAGAAACACCTGTGCCAGGGAGGAAACGGTCCCACAAATTAGGGGGGGGAAAAAAACAACAAAAAAATTGACAGAAAAACAAAGCAAAAAAAAACCCAGAAACAAACAAAAACAAAACAAAAAAAACAAAACCAAAGAGATAGTCAATTTATGGAGGTGTTAAAAATATCCTATAGCACAAAATGCAGATTTAAGGAGCAACTGAGCAGTAAGGAAAGGAAGTGGGGGGGAAGTGTTGTACCAAGCCAGAGGAGCTGCAGCTACTCGGGGCCCTGGTGGGGAGGGGAGCTCCAGCGGGCCTGCAGGTTCCTCAGGATGCACGAGGCCATCCCTGCCAGCTGCTCCTGCATCTCAAAGAGCTGCCTGCCAGGGTAGCTATGCAGGTCTGCTGAGCTCAGCTGGGCAGCCAGAGCCTGGATCTGCCCCAGGAGATCCACAGGGGGCTGCTCGCTGCTCGGGGGGGCTTCCAGCACATCTGCAGGGAGGGAGAGCAGAGAATGCAGCACCACGCAGGCAGAACTCCAGCTGGGTTTGTACAAAACCACAGGAAACATTCCCAGCAAAGGCACTCCACCCTCAGCGTGAATCTTCACCTCCTCAGGGTGAATTTTCACCTCCTCAGGGTGAATCTTCACCTCCTCGGGGTGAATTTTGCAGGGTTTGATCAAGATTGTGAGAATAAAACTAAACCCCAAATAAAAAAAGGATGAGGAGTTCCCACCAGTGGAGAATGAAGACAAGACAGCAGAACCCTCCAAATGCAAAGCAAAAAGCCACCAGCAGGTACCTGCTGCAAGTTTTTCCTCATCTCCACCAAGAGGTTTCTCCTCCATGTCACTCCCAGGCTTTTCAGCATCTTCAAGCACTGAGCTTTCCTCCAACGCTCGAGATTTTACCTGGACGTGTTTTGGGGACAGAAAACGTTTTTAGATTGAAAAAAAAAAAAAAATTACATTACACAGTGAGATATATTTTAACCTCATAGCAAATCCAATCACTTTTATCACTTTACCTGTTAATAATTATAGTTTAACCAAGTCACCTGTATCTTCAACTCATGGTAGTGAGGCAGGCAGGGATTAGGTTTTGAATGTTTTTAATGAAGGAAAAAACACACAATTCCCCCTGCAGTTAATGAGATCATGATTGGCTTCCTGGGTGCTGCAATTCCACTTTACCTGTTGCTCATGGTATCCTTTCAGAGCTCTTTTGACATTGGAGACCTTGGGGGAGCGGATGGGCAGAGTTTTGATCTCCAGAGCTGTCAGAGTGCTCAGGTCTCCCACAGTCTTGATGTTCTTGGCTCGGATGAGCTGCCCCAGGCCCCTGGCACTGCAGCAGGGGAGGAAAAATGGCTTATTGGAACAGAATCAGGGAAGATCCTGAGCTGGAAGGGCCCCACAGGATCATCAATCCAACCCCTGGCCCTGCACAAACTCCCCATCCCTGGGGAGCTCTTCAGTCACCAAAAAAGTACTTGAAGAATTCCAAGAGTCAAGTCTCTTCCTCATCCAACCAACCCAAATCCTTTTAAGGAATTCTGGCTGAAATTCTGGTTTTGTAGGTTCAGTAAGAGCTCAGTTTCTACTGAAATGTCACCCTCACTCACCAGATGTTGGATGTGATCTGGGGTAAAATGACATCCACAGGGGCCTTGCAGCCAGCCAAGGCAGGATACACAAACTCTGTGAGGCATGGCAGAGACTCCTTGGCCATTTCTGTGATCTGGGAGAACACAGGGAAAAGGATTAAATTAACTGTCACACACTGAATACAGGAAAAAATAAATAGAGAAACATGAAGCAAAGCACTTCTTACTAAACACTTCTTTGAGCTCTTAAATTTAAGGGTACGAGATCCTGGGGACAGAAATCCTTTGGTTGGAGTGGTAATGTGCTGGATAGAAAAAGAGGAAAAAAACATCTCAGGGTGGTAGGAATTCAGTTAATGGTAGGAATTCAGTTAACAGTAGGAATTCAGTTAATAGTGAGATTTTAGCCCCTGAAACCTCAGAGTTCACTTAAGTTCAGACTAACAGAACCAGTCACGCTCAAGCAGTTTTGTTTCTTAAAATTTTGATCCTCAACTCTTACAACTGTGTGTAAGTAACTACAACCATGCACCAAAGTCATAATAAATACACAAATTCTTGGCACACACAGAATACTGTAGCAGGATTTACCCTGACCTGCATGTTAGAGAGGATTTTAAGACTTCTGGAGGAGGGTGAGGAATGGGATCTGACGACAGGACTCCTCCTGTCGATGTCGTCTGCCAGGCCCTCCTGAAAAATGGGATTTGCAAAAGACACTCGACGGATCTGAGGAGGAGAGAAGGAGGGTTTAGAGTGGGGACTCAACCCAGCACAGCTTGGTGAACTCAGTCTGAGGAGACAAAAAAATTTCAGTTTGGAATCACTGAAATTCTTGAACCACACAGGGGATGTTTCAGCCAAGGACAGGCTGTGAGGATTCCCAAAGGAATCTCTCTATGAACAACCCTGAGGATGCTGCTCCTGGTTTTGCAGTGATCCAGGCAGCAGAACAGGCTCAAAATAAAACCCCTCACAATGCAAATCTGTCAGTGCTGGCACATCCCAACCCCAAACCTCAAAAACAAAACCCCTCACAATGCAAATCTGTCAGTGCTGGCACATCCCAACCCCAAACCTCAAAAATAAAACCTCTCACAATGCACATCTGTCAGTGCTGGCACATCCCAACCCCAAACCCCAAAAACAAAACCCCTCACAATGCAAATCTGTCAGTGCTGGCACATCCCAACCCCAAACCCCAAAAATAAAACCCCTCACAATGCACATCTGTCAGTGCTGGCACATCCCAACCCCAAACCTCACCTCTTCTGTGAGATCACTCACAATGCAAACCAGTAATTCAATATATTTGGAATGACTTCAGTCCCTCCTCCCAGCTGTGCTCAGTACACAATTCCCACGGGATACCTTGTTGGCAGGTGACAGGCAATCATCCTCCTGGCTCCTTTTGACCCCTCTCTTCAGGATGCTGGTGGAGGGGGAGGCTGAGGGGGACCAGGTGCAGCGGGCCTGGAGGCTGGTGGGGCTTTCAGTCACCTGCACCTGGGGATCCCCTTCCACCCTCCCCACCTTCAGAGGGGAACCCACACCCGTGTTTGCCAAGGCCACCTCTTCAGGCACTTTGATTTCAGCTTCCATCAATTCATCCTTCATCTCTTGATCTGGAACAACACAAGCTTCTCCAGTTGAGCTCTCAGCTTCTCCTTTATCCTCCTGATTTCCTTCTGGCTCCTTCATCTCTTTTTCCTCAGGTTTGCTGTCAACACTCAGCTCCTCAGGCACCTCTTCCACTTGTCCATTTTCATTTATTTCTTCCTTTTCTGCAGCTGTTGGTTCTTCCCCTTGGTCCCCTGAGTCCAGGCAGCTCTCCCTGGGCTCTTCAGGAACACTCTCAGGCAGAAGCTGTTCTGTTTGCTCCTTCTGCTCAGCAGGTTGCTTTATTTCCTCCGTGGACTCGGTGGTTTCAGCAGTTGAACTCTCTGGATTCTCCTCCTCCATCACCACACTGCTCCCCTCCATGTTTTCCAGAGCCACTCCCTGGCTTTCCAAGCTGAAGCTGCTGGGTTCCTTGGGAGTGCTCATCCCACAGGGAGCCAGGGCCAAGCTCTCCTCCAGATCTGAGTGACCAGAAACACTCCCAGCTGTCTGCACTGGGCTGCTCTCAGGCTCCTCCAGCTCAGGAGCTTTCTCCTTCTTTGACTCAGCAAACTTTGTTTCACTCACCTGCTGCTTTGGCTTTTTGAAGCAGCAATCACAGCTCTTGATTTTTTTCACCCTTTTGCTTCTCTTGCTCTGACACTCGTGGCTTTGCAGAGAGGAGGGCTCAGCAGCTGGAGCACTGGCTGCTGCTGCACAGGCCCCTGGGCTGCTCTGCTTCTCCTCCTGCTTGCTCTCCTCTGCTGCTCTCCCAGCCTGCTCAGACACGCAGGGGCTGCTCAGTGACTCCATGGATGCATCACCCTTGTCCTGCTCCAGGCTGGAGTCCTGAAGAGCACCTGAATTCTCAGAGCTGCCAGACCCCACAGCTCCTTCAGCAGCTGCAGGGATTTCCTGGTTTTCCAGGGCACCTGGCTCAGCTGGCACTGCAGCACCCATGCTGACCTCAGGATCACCTTTATTTGCCTCCACTGGACTCTTAGTTCCATTCCCCTGGGGAGATCCCTCAAGGCTCTGGCTCCCTGCCTGTCCCTCTTTCAATTTTCCTTCAAGAGAATTGCTTCTACTCCTCACTTTCATGGTTTTCCTCTTCTTTGTGCTCTCCTCCTTGCCCTCAGAGCTGTCAGCCTCGGAGTTCTCTATGCTGGACAGCAAACCCTGGGAGGATCTCCTGGTGTGGTAGCGTGGGCGCTCCACCTTCTGCCCTGCAGTGCTGAGGCTGCCCTGAGGCTCCCCCTGGGGCCTGGGGGGATCCTCTGCCCTCCTGCCCCCCCTGCCCCCCTCCTCCTGCAGGCCCCTGCAGGCAGCAGAGTCCTTGCAGCTCCAGTCCTCTGCCACTCTCTCCCCTTGGCTGCTCTCTTTCGTGCTTTCCGTTGTTTTCCCAGCAGTTCCTTTCTGCTTTTGGGATCCATCTCCTTTCCCCTGGGACAGCTTCTTCTGGCCAGCTTTCTCCTCCTCTTTCCTCCTGTCTCTCTTGGGCAGCCCATCCTCCTTCTCCTGGCTCCCTGAGCTCTCCAGGGTCTCGGAGCGTCTCCTGGAGGAGCGCCGCAGCTGCTTCTGCTGAGGGGACACTGCTGGCACCTGGCTGTCCTCCCCTGGGGCCTGCTCAGAGCAGCTGCTGCTCTCTGGGGGGGTGTTTTCCTTCGAGTCCATGTCCAGCTCCTGCACCTTTTCCATTTTCGGGGCTGCATCCTCGGCTTTCTGGATGTCAGGCTCTGCAGAGGGCAGAGCCTGGGCCTGGCTCAGCAGGGCGTGCTCCACATCCTCCACTGCAGAGCCCAGCTCAGCAGAGCCCTCCAGGCTGTCAGAGGCCAGGGACTCCTCTGGCCTGCCCTGCAGCTTGGCTGTCTGGCCCTGCAGCTCCATCCTGCTCTGCCGCCGCGTCACCCTGCGCGTCGCCCCGGCCTCGCACTTGGCGACGTTTCTGTTTTCCTCTCCACATTTCTCTGCTTTAGCACTGGCCTTGCTGCCAGCGCTGTTTTCCTGCTGGGCTGCCTCAGGAGCACTCCCAGGCAGCTCCAGCACAGAGCCCAGAGGGGCTGGGCTGAAGGCTCTGCTCTCTGCAGCCCCAAATTTCTCCAGGGTGATGAAGGACTGGCGCCGGCTCACGGGCTGGGGCGTGCCAGAGATGATGTCACTGGAGGCTGAGCTGCTGGTGACATTTGAGGTGTCCTTCTCTGCTGAGGCTTCCACAGAACTCATCTCCAATCCCTCTCCAATGGATGATTCCTCTGGGATCACCTCAGCTGTCTCATTTTTGGCCTCCCCCTCGCTGCTGCAGGCTGGGCTCTCCTCTGAGTGACATCCTTCACTCCCCGCCTCTTCCTCCTGGCCCAGAAATATCAACAGCAAAATATTTGGCCTAGGACTCAAATGGAACAGTTGTACCTGTCTTATGAATACAATATAAACAGTCAACTACAGTTCTGGTGCAATAGAAAACAACACACCCACAAGGTTTTTCTAATTAGGCTTCCAAGGTTTTTCTAATCATCCTTCCTCTAAATTATTTATTACCAAAGAACTCCAAGAATGTTTGATGCTTTGCTGTATTTTACCTGGTCTGATTGGCACTACAGTTAGCACAGCAGCTGTTCAGGAATTCCTCCCCAAAAGGAATTTAGGGTTTGCAATCTTTATCCCAATAAAATATTGTGGCAGCACAGGCACATGAGTGGTGAGAAGCTGCTCACATAAAACCTCCCATTTTGAATTCAAGTACCCAATGACAGGGCCTGTCAGGAGTAAGGGATATAAAGCAGAACACAGCACTGCAGTGGTGGTAAATTTTCTCTCACTTGGTGCTGAGAATGAAAAACAAACCCCAAAACCTCCCATGTTATGGCAGAAACTCTATTTTAACAATCACCATCAGACAATGGGAATTACCTCAGGCTGGTTTGCAGGCTCTTCCTTGGCATTTTCCACTAAAGGTGGTACCTCCCTAAAAGAGAATGACTGAAATCAGTGCTGCTGCCAAAGGAGACACCTTTAATGAGCAGCACTGAGCACTTTTACTTACAAAGAATCCTCCTGGCTCTGGGTGTACTGGGAAAATGAGCTGGTGTCCTGGGAGGCATCCAAGGTGTTGTACATGGCAGGGATATCAGCTCTGGAACAGCACCAGGAATCAGAGTCAAAACTCTCCTCTGGAATTTATTATCTCCTTAGTTCAAGGCCATCTTTACTTCACATCTTTATTTTTGGGGAATAAAAGCTGTGATTGGGATCCCACTCTGCAAAGAATCCACCACAGCCCAGAGGAGTTCCTGCCACACAAGTCCTGCTTACTCTGCTCCTGCTGCCTCAGCACTCCAGTGTTATTTCCTCACATTAAAAAAAAGGTTATTCCAAAGATTCTTTTGCCATTAAGATGAGTCTCTAATACCCTAATTCCTGACATGCTGCTGACTCAAGAAATCCTGTCCTCAGACTGTTTTACCCAATCCTTTCATTTCCATGATTTATGAAAAAAGACATTTTCTATTTCACCACTCACTTTGTAAGTCACAAAGTAAAAATCTGAACTCCAAATTTCCAAACTCCAAACAGACTAGAGAGATATAATTTTATCAGAAGAGGAAATGCAATGGCAAGAATAATTTGGTTGCTTTAAAACAACAAAGCAAAGAACTCTCTCAGCTTTAAACTTAGTAACTTGGATGGAAGAACAAGACTCAATCACCTGTGGTGGTGTGAGAAACAGGAATTGAAGTTAAGTCAAGCTCAAGGAATGACATTTCACATTTAGTTTAAAACAATAAATGACAGACCTCTTTGACCTAAGCACTTCTTTCTGATGTTCTGTCAATATTCTTGGTTTTGTTTCTGGAGGAATAAACACAAAATCAACAGATTTCTCCTCTTCCAGAAGCGTCTCACTTGTTGTCTTAGGAGATGAAAATTCTAGTTTTAACTGCAGAAAGATAAAAACCCCAAATCCTGGGTTAGGAACAAGAGAGGAACTGAAAATCAGGAATTCCTGAGGGACACAATTCCCTCCCTGGGAGGGATCTGCCAAGCCCCAAACCCACCAAACCCCAAATCTGTCACAGCCTCAGCCAGAGAGAGGACTGAGGGGTTTTTACCACCCTCCCACCCAGAGAATTCTGACAGGAATTTTAAATCGGACTGTGCTGGGCAGCCTAAGTTGGAAAGGAAAATATTTCAGCATCACCAAACTCCTGATTTTGTCCTGCAGATCCTGGATTTGATTCTGGGAACACTTTACCTTGGCAGGTGTTGCCTGCACGTTGCTGGACTTGTCTTTGCCATCATTTTTTGGTTCACTCGTCTGTGCCAGTATTGAATCTCGTTTCTGCCCCACCTTCACCTCCATTCCACTGATCTTTGCATCCAGCTGGGAATTTTCCATCTGTTCAGACAAAACCAAACTGAATGCACTGTGGGAACAAACTCCAAGCTCACAAACCCACCCTGTGGTAAGTTCTAGAATAAAACATCCCACACTCACAAACTTCCTTTAAATTACATAGAGGACAACTTAAAAATTAATTATTTCAAATAAATTCCTAGAAGCCCAAATTATTCTGCATTTACAATTACACCTGAGCCTTTTGACAGTGTTAAACCAGCAGAGTTTATCATTCTAAACATGAAACCACTGCAGGTTAAAAATGCCAACTGACCTTTCACTCCCTGCTGAAAAATTCCCATGAAATTCCAATAAAATATTTACCATGTCAGAGAAGGGGCCACTGCACTCCTCAGACATCTCAATGCTCTCAAAACCAGGCAGCAGCAAAGGGATTTTCTTTTTGGCTTGGCTTAACACTGACCTGCTCAACAACAACAACAAAAAAATCAGATTTCTGGAGGAGAAAAGGTGCAGAAAGAGAGCAGCAGCTCGCAATAAAAAAACCCCCCAGCTTGCCCAAGGAACCAGAATGGCACAGCACAAGGTGGGAGCTCTTCCTGTGAAGATGCCAAGGATAAAAATGTGTTTCTTACTTGAGTTCCTCGGGGTAGGTGAGGGAGGAGGCCTTGGCAAAGGTGCAGTTCCAGAGCTGGGCGCTCTGCTGGCGCAGCTGCTGGCTCCGCTGCTGGAAGGCCACGCAGAGCAGGGGGCTGAGCTGCTGCAGGAGCTCAGAGTCACAGGAGCCCGGGCAGTGGCACTGCAGGCACTGCAGCACCTCTGCCAGCAGCTTCTCCAGCTCCGGAGAACAAAAAACAGCTTTTTAGGATCAGCATGCCCAATGAAAATCGGCGATATTTGAATTATATGTTGATTTTAAGGTTTATTGTCACAGCCCGAAATGCCTCGTCACATCTAAGTACAAAAGATGAGTGCTCCTCCCCTCAAGAATAAAATGTTTAAAAATTAAATCTCTACCCTCATCCTATGTTTAATTTATTTTTTGGATACAGAGAAACTTTTTTTTTTTAATCCAGAAGAATTTTTTTTTGATTGTTCCACATTCCCCCCAGTGATTTCTGCAGCAGATTTACCTTGGTGTTCAGATTGCTGTAGACTTTGGGTACCTCAGGGAGCCTGCCAAAACAAAATTCAATTTATTTTTTTATTTTGCTGGCTCATTCATCCCAAGCATAACAATTGAACAGATAATAAATTCCAGCACTGCACACTCGTTTGAGGGTGGAATCATTTTCTTGCAATGGAAGCATTTTGTGAAATGAGCCTCAGTTGGGGGTTAAACAATTTCCTGATGGAGTTCCCCAAATTATCCTTTAAATTCCATGGATACTTATATGCTGAGTTTAGGAGAAATTAATAGAAAAGCCAGTGGTAATTAGTACAAACTTAAAATTAAAAGCTTTTCTTATTAATTAACCTCTAATTGCACTCTTAATGCTCGGCTTAAATACATTTCCCAGGTCCCATAAATATTTGCATTAAAAAGGTGAAATATTTGCATTAAAAAGGTGAAATATTTGCATTAAAAAGGTGAAGTACCACTAAGCAATCCCATAAACTAAGCAATTCCATAGAAATACATTCCATCTAAATAAATATATTCCATCTAAATATATTCTATAGAAATAAATATATTC
>JANRGV010000104.1:35516879-35529937 GCA_024734035.1 Alethe castanea | reverse complement strand
AACTGAGCACACCCAGCTCAGAGGGGTGAAAGCCCTTATCCTAACAAACTTTTACAGCTATAAAACAAGTGATTATTTAATTTTTTTGATCTCCAGGTGGTCAGAGACCATCAGCACAGGCTACTCAGGTCCTGACACCACCACAACCACCTACAGAACTGAGCACACCCAGCTCAGAGGGGTGAAAGCCCTTATCCTAACAAACTTTTACAGCTATAAAACAAGTGATTATTGGGGTTTTTTTTGATCCCCAGGTGGTGACTGAGATCACTGAGACCATCAGCACAGATTACTCAGGCCCTGAGACCACCACAACCACCACCACCTACACAGCTGAGCACACCCAGCCCCCTGGGGAGGATGCAGCCCCTCCTGTCAGGAAAAAGACAATCCGGACAAAAGTGGACCCGTCCAAGTTTTTGACACCTTACCTGGAACACAGCAATAAAATGAAGGACTTATTCAGTGAGGTAAGTTGTCCCATGTCCCACTTCCTGAGGAACACCAGCTTTAAAACTGGTTTACAGGGGTTGTTTGATACTTACAGTGAAAATAACTGGATTTATCAATATTAAGTTTGTGGGGAGAATGTAATAAATTAGAGGTGATCCAAGATAGAGATGGATATTTTTTCCATTCTGAGGTGGAATAAACTCAACTACAATAAGCATAAGTGCAAATGTACTTTGCAGAATAATTTGTAGTTTGTAGAATAACTTTTATTTCTATTACTGAATAATCTGCCCCAAATTCCTGTCCTAACCAGATAACTATGGCTGCTAATACAGTTCTGCCAGAGCTCAGGGATATATCTTAATTATTTTTATCATTATTTTCTCCCAGAACAAGTACAAAGAAAAATTTAGAAAAGAAAGAGGAAAGCCATATGCTTCCACAGTTGATACCCCAGAAATCCGGAGGATCAAGAAAGTGCAGGACCAGCTCAGTGAGGTGGGTAACAACTGCATTTCTAGGTTCAACCAGGTGTTTATGTGAAGGGTGAAAATGTCATTATTCTGGGCTTTTTTTAAAAAAAGAAAACAATGAAGTTTGTGCACTGTTCCAGGTTAAATACCGCATGGCTGGGGGAATTGCCAGAACCATTTGCCACGTGGATGAAAAAGCCATGGATATAGAACATGCAAAGAAAGTGTCACAGCAAGTGAGCAAGGTGAGTGACTTCTGACTTTCCCAGCACTGCTGGAGCCTGAGGTTGCTGATAAGAACAAACATTTGAGCTCAGGGTACTAAAGCAACATTTATGCAAAGTTTAGAAGCACAGGGAGGGATAGCAGAGAAGTTGGTAAGGCAAATATAAATATAATGTTAAATATTTCCAGTTCTCTGTTCAGATGTCACTGCTCTGAGACTTTGATTTTGAAAAAAATCTTTAAAGCAGGCAGTTTATTCACAGAAGTAAACATTTTTTAAATGATGGCGTGACCAACATGCTGATTTTTCCTTCCAGGTGTTATATAAACAGAACTGGGAGGAGAATAAAGACAAGTACCTGCTTCCCCCTGATGCTCCAGAGCTTGTGAATGCCATAAAAAACACGGCAATGTTCAGCAAGGTAAGAATAAATAACCACAGGTCTCAGTAGCTGAAGTGAACGAAGCTTTCAAAGCCAGAAATTAATTAATAATGAGCATTCTGGCATTTTTCTTGTAGAAACTCTATACTGAAGACTGGGATGCAGACAAAACATTGTTTTATCCCTACAATGACAGCCCAGAGCTCAGAAGGGTGGCACAGGCTCAGAAGACTCTGAGTGATGTGAGTATCAAAGCAGGGCTGTTGGGTTGTGGTGTAACCTGGGACATGCCATGGACTTTGATTAGATATAAAAGCTTCATCATGGAACAGAAAATAAAATAACAGAAAATGAAAGTGTGTTAAGTAAGCTCTGATAGTAGTTTTCATAGAAAAATATGTACTTGATGTTAGAGTACAAAGTAGAGCATATTGGAGTATAAATCCATTGGCAATTTGATGCTGGATTAGGAATGAATGAAATAATTTATTAAGTCAGTAAGAAGATCTCAAGTGTCTCCCCAAATGCAGAAATTCTCAGGGTTGTCTCCAAGTCCAGTTCACTCTTGTGGGTCTGCAGATGTGCCTCTAAAACAGTGACAAGAAAAGTCAGGAGTTGGTGGGACTGGGATTTGCTGATGTTTAGATACACAGGGGATTTCAGCTGTCACCTGAACATTTCAGTGAATTTTGCAGTTGTTCAGAAGTTCCCTGGTAATACACAGGTTAAAGAATCCCTGCTGCAGGGGCTGTGGGCAGAACTTTCATTAATGTGGTGGGAGCAGAGCTGAAAGGTTGTGATGCTCATATAAATGTTTATTTCTTCCATCCTTTCAGATTGTCTACAAAAAGGGGCACGATGAAAGGAAAGCAAAATTCACCTCTCTGCCAGACCCCCCTGACGTGGAACAAGCCAAGAAGGTGTCACGGCAGCTGAGTGATGTGAGTACAACCTGCTGCCCAAACCCCAAAAAAGGGACCTAAGGAAAGGAAAGGCAAAAGAAAAAACACACAGGAAGACCAATTTTTTTGCTGCATAATCTTGGAAGTAGGGTTTTAAGTCCATTCAGAATTTAATTACTATTATTATTATTTAAAAAAAAATTATTGTGTATTGAGAATTATCTACATTTTAAGATTAGAGATTGTAGTGTTCACTCATGGTGGAGAAACCACTAAGAAAATTGCACTGAACCTTTTGTAAGGTAAAACAATTAATTTAGAGAAAATTTCTTTAATCTTATATTTTCACAGCTTAAAAGCTAAATTGCCATCAAGAGGATTTTATAACGTGAAAACAAAGGGATGGTACAATAATTCTTTGAAATGCATAAAATAATAATCTTTGTAGGTATCTCCAAAACTATAAAATATGGATTTTTTAAAAAGATTATTTTTGACATATATATTCTTTAGCAATGTTTAAAAAGCATTGGAGGAGTTCTATTTTTTATGATAAGTCATGCAGCTGTCACTGAAAATGCACCTGGAACAATGAGTCAAAACCCAGGGAGGTGTTTTATTGTTAGACAAACTCTTTAAACTTTTAATACTTGATTTCTGTGAGCTTGAATAAATGATAGAAATCACAAATACCAGGTAATTAAAAGAGTTGGCTAAAACCAGTTCCAGCAGCTATACCAGTAAATTCTGATTTAATGACCAGGAAGAAAACAGAACTAAAGGAATATATTAGAGATGATTTATTTATCCTTTTTAGGTCAGGGGAGATACTAAGAGAAATGAACATTGAAATGGTTTGGCCAAATCATATTTAAGGTGTTTTTGACCATAACTACTAAAATAGCTATAAGGCAGCTGTCAGCTTTAAAAAGACAGGTTTGAAAAATGAATCTGTCAAGTGAAAATGAAACTGTGTCTTGGGGATTCAGTTTTATTGTTTTGTTTCCTTACAGGTTATTTACCATGAGGACTATAAAAACAAAATCAAAGGCAAGTGGAGTCAAACTCCGTGCTATGACGTGGCAATTGCAAAAATGAATGCAGAAAATCTGAGCATGGTGAGTGAATCCTGCAGAAAATCTTCAACAGCTTTATCCCTGTTTATGTTCCTGTGGAGAATACTGAGGCTCCATTTGTGGCATTGCTTGTTTCCTAAATAATCCCCGCTGTAGATGGATGATGTGTTGTTTTCTGTCTGTATTCCTAACAGAGGAAATACCAGGAAGACTTTGAAAACATGAAAGACCAAATCTACTTCATGCAGACTGAAACTCCAGAATATGAAGCCAACAAACGAGCTTCAGAAAATGTCAGCAAGGTGAGGGACCTGTGTGCCACCTGCTCAGCTTGGGAACAGTTCTGAACTCACAAGTTTGTGCTGAAATTGTTTTGCTGTGACCTTTGATGGTCCTTTGCCACCATGAGTTGAATAACAGGGGCATTTTTCCTGGTAATAAATTGAAGATTTTATCATAGAATAGATTAATATCACAGAGTGGTTTGGGTGGGAAGGGACCTTAAAGACCACCCAGGGCCACCCCTGCCATAGGCAATCACACAGGTTAGTGAGCATTTGGCTTTTAATACTGATTTTTAAAACCTCTTTTTTTTTTTCTTTATTCTTTCAAGTTCAAATACAGAGCAGACTATGAAAAGAAAAAAGCTATTGCTGATTATAATGTGCTCCCTGCTACAGAGAACCCATTGCTGCAGCAATTAAAAACTGCAGGAAATATTCTGAGTGATGTGAGTATTATCAGTGTGCAGCTACATCATTTTCAGTCCTGTACCAGAAACCACACTCACCATTTCTTCACAAGGCTTCTCTTTTGGATCCTGTAATATTTTTAGTTTTATAGACCAGAACAATGCAGGTAAAGAATGAATTCTCCACAGATGAGTGTAGCAACAGCAGTGGCACATGGATGGCTAATTAGTGAAAAGTTCATTTAGATCCTTGTGGATAATGAATCACAAGAGTTCTTCCCTTACTGTTTTAAGGAATTTCAGCTAATAATGATAATATATGTGGTACTTTTGCATTCTTTTATATTTTATTCTGATTATTTACTGTAACAGTCTTCTTAATTCCTCTTTTATTTGTATGAAAAGAGATTGAATATCTTTCAGTGTCAGAAGTTCAAAAACTATTAGTGAGACCTTTCTGTCTTCCCTTAAAACCTAAAAAAAAGTTATTTTTAAAGACCGTTGGGAAAACAGTGCCATCTGTTTCTCAGTCCTGTGGGAAAGCTTTTCTTTGGAACCGTTTCTCTGTTTTACTTTTGTCATTTTTAACGTGGTGGGGGTGGCTTGCAGTGCAATCTCTTGCATTATCTGGTATTATTTGATTTGCAGAAATTGTACAAAGAAGCCTATGAACAGTCCAAAGGAAACAAGATGAATTACTGTGAGACACCCAAGTTCCAGACTGATGCTGCTCTGAAGAACTTTAGTGATGTAGGTATTTCACTTGGCGTTTATCCTTCAGTACTGGCCCTCTTGACTCCTTCTGCTTCTCAACTCGTGGTTATTTTGGCAGGTAAAATATAAAGATGCATATCAGAAGAATATTTTGGGGCACTACTTGGGCAGCTTTGAGGACCCACATCAGATCCACTGCATGAAGGTTGAAGCCATGAAAAGTGATGTAAGTGTGGCAATGGTTCTGTTCCCCCCATCACTCTGGCAGTTTAGACAAAGCTCAGTTGTGGTGCCTTACTGAACGTTGCTCTTGTTCCTAGAAAAATTACAAAGCAGATTATGAGGAGGAAAAGACAAAGTGCTACTTCCCTCAGACCATAACTCAAGAGTATGAAGCAATCAAGAAGTTGGAGCAATGTAAAGATGTGAGTACAGGACAGCAGTTGTTCACCACAGAAAAATTAACTGGGTGATCCCATCAGAATCATCAATGGTTCTGAGTTTGGCCTCGTTTCCTTATGTGACTTTTTAAAACATATCTCTTCATCTCTATTTTAGGGCCTTTTGTGACATCTAGTGATCAAAACAGATACAGCACAATCCTTTTTATAACAAACCAATAAAATGAGAGCAGTAGTACCAAAATGAGGAATGAACCTCAAGCATTCACCTGCTTAAATCAATATTTTTAAAAATCAATACTTTAAAATGACTTAATTTATTAATAATTTTATTTATTTTATCAACATTTGGAAAAGATGCGCATTTTCTACAGATATTTTTTTAATCTTCTTTCAGTACACCTACAAAAAGCATCCTGATCAAACCAAATTCACTTCAGTGACCGACTCTCCAGTACAGAAGCAAGCAGAGATCAACAGCAAACAGCTGAGTGATGTGAGTAAACTTTGGAAACACTCTGACATTCCCAATTTCTGCCCTATGCCCAGCTTCACTTCATCCTCCTGAAATAATTGTGTAGGTGACTGTATGCATTCACACTTTTATTCCAGCAGAACATCCCCTGGAAATCAGATTTTTTAAAATAGTTTTCCAATTCGCAGTCTATAAATTGGGCTGCTAAATATCTTCCTCTCTTTTTCTTTGCAGATCTTGTATAAATCCAAAGGGGAAGAAATTATTCACAAGTACCACCTCCCTCCTGATGTCCCCCAGTTCATCCAGGCTAGAGTTAATGCCTACAACATCAGTGATGTGAGTATATTTTGAATTTCAACACCATGGAGCTCTCCACTGATGGTATCAATTTCATTGCCTTTGTGATAATAAATTTTTTGGTGGCATTATCAGCCTTCCAGGCATGAGATAAAGAATGAAATCTCCCTGAATAGCCTTGGAATTTTAATAGTCTGGCCAGACTGATAAAAAAAATAAGCCAGGCTTCTTTCTCCAGTCACTTTAGAGCACAAAGCTCGAGTTTGAAGCTTACAGGAAAAAATTCTGAAGGTTCAGTCAAGTGGAAAAGGGTTTTGCATAAGAAAGGGAAAAAAAACCACTGATAGAGTTGTTCTAAATGAAGAGTGCAAAAATGTTTGTGGTCTTCATGCTTATCTTTGCAGTAGATTTATTTCTTATAATAGAACTGTAGTTTGTGTACAAGTTAACATTTTTTCCTTGAGATTACATGGACTAAACTGGGTATTTTAATTCCTGTAATTAAATCTCCTATAATAAAAACATGGGCTTAAACTCTTTATTAGAATTGCTATTCCTGACACTGCAAACTCTTCCTTTTTTTTCCCTCCAAGGCTAACTACAAAGCAGACTGGAAGAAAACCCTTTCCAAAGGCTATGATCTGAAACCAGATGCCATTCCAATTATTGCTGCTAAAGCTTCTCGGAATATTGCAAGTGATGTAAGTAGGATTTACATCCAGTGGAACACATGCCCCTCCTGCATTTCATTATTTATTGTTATTTACCTGTGCTGGAGACCTGTACTCCTGCCTTAGAAAAAGGTTACAAGTGGCTGTTCATTCCTTTCTTAAGCATCCCCAATTGATTATTGGGATATTGAATTGGTTGGTGAGGCTGTTCAGTAATTTATTATTACAATTATAGTCTTAATTGAAAGCTGAATGTCCCTGGGAGTTGCCAGCCTGCCTCAATGACAATGGTGAGGGAGAGCTTGTAGCTACAGGTGTGGGTTGTGTACCAGGTGTTAAGAAAGTTGAAAAACCCAGTAATTCTTTTTTTCACCTAAATAATCCTGTGCTGTCATAAAAACCATTTATGAGGTTATAGAATGAACTGCAGCATTAATACTTTGAAACTCAGTGTTTTAAACCCATCCAAAGTGTGTTTTCTCTTTCCCTAGTGGGTAAAGCTGTTTTTCCTTTGTCTCTAGGTCAAGTACAAGGAATCCTATGAGAAAGACAAAGGCAAACAGGTCGGGTTCCGGAGCCTGCAGGATGATCCCAAACTCGTTCACTACATGAACGTGGCCAAAATCCAATCGGATCGGGAGTACAAGAAGGATTATGAAGTCACCAAGACCAAATATCACACTCCTCTGGATATGTTCAGTGTAACAGCTGCCAAGAAAGCCCAGGAAGTGGTGACAAACACTGGCTATAAGCAGCCAATTCACAATTACACCCTCCTGCCTGATTCTGTGAACCTGGAGCTGTCCAGAAATGTGATGCAGCTTCAGAGCGATGTATGTCATCAATAATCAGCTCCATTTTTAATTCTCATCGTGGCTGTGTGACATCATTAATCTTTTATGGCTAAAAATTAATTTATATAGTCCAATATATATTTTATTTGATTAACAGTAGGTTGGGATGTGACTGGTCTGGAACCATTTATTTTCCAAACATTATCAGAATTATGTGTAGCTATTAAGTTCTAGGAACCTTATCTAGCAAGTAACAACTTTGTTAATATCTCTCCATATTTGGCATATTCCCAGCATGTTTTGCTAATTGATATATTTTTGTAGTCAGATTTTAATTACTGTGATTTTATTTCTCCTAAACACTGACTCTATCATACTTAAATTTTAATTAAATCCAAATTGCTCCTCAAAAGTGAACAACCAGGGAAAGTTCCAAGGCTTTACGTGTTTTATGTGTATAGACAGTAATTTTTCTTGCCTCACTGTGTTTTTCTTGTTTCTTTTTGAAAAGAATCTGTACAAATCTGACTTCAATAACTGGCTGAGAGGAGTTGGCTGGGTCCCAATTCAGTCACTGGATGTAGAAAAGGCCAAGAAAGCCACGGAGATTCTCAGTGAGAAGAAATACCGCCAGCACCCCGACCAGCTCAAGTTCTCCATCCCCATGGATGCCATGGAGCAAGTGTTGGCAAAACAAAATGCCAAGACCATGAACAAGGTGGGGGAAGTTGTTGGATTGACCCAAAGTTTGGGTCTTTGTCTTGCAAAGTTGTGGGGCAAGGTGCATTCCCACTGGAATTATCAAAATTTCCTATGGGTGTAGCAGTTCCTCGGTTTAGACTGGACACTGAGATCATGGTAAGCCTCTGGCTGCTCATAATTAAGGGAGTTTCATTTTCTGTTTCTAAAGATTAAAGCTTTCTTCTCCAGACTTACAGTGCTTTGATATTCCTTTTTCTGTAGGACGTATTCACAGTAAGTGAACTGCAGAAAACCTGGAATTCTGTCAGTTTTGTACAAGTTTCCTGGAAAGTGTTGTTTACACTCATCTCTAGTTATCCAGGACACCACTGATCCTTATTCCTTGTTTTCCATGGAAAAAAATGTCTGTGAAAATAAATTCTTCCCATTAATGCAGGGAAGAACACAGATTGGAAACTTCAAGCTTCAATATTTATTAATTATCAAAACATACTTTGTGAATTTCTCACAATGCTAAAGAAAGGAGGAAGATAATGCTGCCCCTCAGCAGCTCTCTGAAGGCTATTTCTGGTGCTAATAATATTTCTAGAAAAATATTATTTCTTGCAAATGAGCAGAGCAAAAGCAAACTCTTCTTTTATGAGTTCAGCACCTTTTCAATGCTAAAAATTCCTTTGTAATTGCAGAGGCTGTACACAGATAAATGGAACAAAGAGAAGACCAGCATCCATGTGATGCCAGACACCCCAGAAATTCTGCAGTGCAGAGTGAACCAGATGACAATGAGTGATGTGAGTAGCTGTGGTGGGCGTTCACTGCCTCGCTGCCATTTCAATGCCTTGTTTGAAAACGCCTAACTTCAGAGTTTGCCTTGATGACACCTGTTCTCTTTCACATCTGAACTTAGAAACTTTACAAAGCTGGATGGGAGGAGGAAAAGAAGAAAGGTTATGACTTGCAGCCAGATGCAATTCCAATAAAAGCAGCCAAAAGCTCCAGGGACATCGCAAGTGACGTGAGTCTGGCTGCATGATACCATTCCGTGGCTTTATTTAAATTACATGACTAAACCTGAGATCTTGTGATCTGTTTTTACAGTGATAAAACAGAGCTCAACATTTTATTTTTTAATTGAGGTTTTTGCTGTTCTTTCTCTTTCCTGTTGTCAGTATAAATACAAACTTGCCTATGAGAAGGCCAAAGGGAAGCACATCGGCTTCCGCAGCCTGGAGGACGACCCCAAGCTGGTGCACTTCATGCAAGTGGCCAAGATGCAATCTGACAGGGAGTACAAAAAGGATTATGAGAAGGCCAAGACTAATTTCCACACTCCAGTTGACATGGTCAGTGTGGTGGCAGCCAAGAAAGCTCAAGAAGTGGCTACAAATGCAAACTACAAGAACTTAATCCACACCTACAACGTCTTGCCCGATGCTATGAGCATTGAATTGGCCAAAAACATGATGCAGTTACAAAGTGATGTAAGTAAGAGGCTCCTCAGCCTCTGCACTGTGAGTACAAAGGTGCTTAGTTTATGAAAAAACACTGTAAGATAAATAATATTATTTTCTTAGTGAAATTGGGTCAGATGTCTATGAAAGTGTAGTAAATTATATAAGTTTTTCAACAATTACAGCTGTTTGAGATTTTTTTAGACGCTGAAATATTACATTAATGAATTTGAGCTTAGAAATAAGCAATTTTATGAATATTTATTCCTTACATGTCCCATCAGAAGCAGTAATTATGTGCAGACCATGACAGGAAAAGCTTCACTTTTCCTTAATACATTTTATCTTGTACTTCCAAATTTATAAACTTCGTTATGCTTCATATTGGTTTTTATCTACTTCCTGCCTGCAGAACCAATACAAAGCAGAATATGATGAAACTATGAAGGGTGTTGGGTGGCTCCCACTGGGCTCCCTGGAAGCTGAGAAGAACAAAAAAGCCATGGAAATTGTGAGTGAGAAGAAATATCGCCAGCACCCAGACAAGTTGAAGTACTCTGTTCCTATGGATTCCATGAACATGGTCTTGGCTTTAAATAATGCCAAAATCATGGATGAGGTAAGAAAGGGCTTAGCAGAATTCATTTAAGCTTGCAGAAGTGGGAACAATCTACATCTGATTTAATAATCATGTATGCAGAGCTTTAGAAAACATGATTTTCTTTTGTAGCTAATGAATGTGCTTTAAATAAAAAGATAAATGTTCCTCCCATGGTGGTAACACATCATAGTCAAGGTAGTTTGGATTTCAAGTGGAAAATAGTATCTTACATTGTTTTATTTAATAATAACAGATGCTGAGGTCTTTATTTTTTTAAATCCTTCCAGCACAAGTACAAACAAGCCTGGGAAGAAGACAAAAAGAAAATTCACATCACCCCAGATATTCCACAGATTGTTTTAGCAAAAGCAAATGCATTCAATTTAAGTGAAGTGAGTATTGTTTGAAACGCTGTGACCTTGCTCTTGTTTTTTGATAAGGAAAAAGTGAGATGAGAGCATGCAGAAGTCTCACCTTGCTAATCTGTAGAAATTTCACAAAACCTCTGAATTTTCCTTTTCCCTGCTTCCTTCCCCAAAACGAGATACACAGAATTGCCAAGAAAAAGCCATGTTTGCAATCAGGTTATGAAGTGTTCATGTAGACCATTAAAATATAACAGTTTCTAACAAAATACAGTGGACTTCGAGTACTGTTCATGTTTGTTTCTGTATTTATTTATTTTTTTTCAAATTTCTCCATGCACAAGGTTTTGTACAGAGTTCAAAATGTAGGTAGCACCTGGTTTTTTGGTAAAAGATGGCATTATAGATAGGTTTTGGTAGCCAGTTGTTAAATTTGCATATGCTAAATAAAGTATTGCTTGTAATTATGCACATGTGCAATGTGGGCAGAAAAAGACATTTTTATCTCTTTTTACTTTTTATATATATAACTTTTCACCAATATTTGTGCATGTAGACAACACGAAAATTTTTTCTTTTTAAAAAGATGCTTTTTTTTTTTTTTTCTTTTGCAGAAAATGTACAGATCTTCATTTGAAGAAACCAGGAAGAAAGGATATGATCTCAGGGCTGATGCTATTCCTGTCAAAGCTGCCAAAGCTTCCAGGGATATTGCCAGTGATGTAAGTTCCTGGGAGAAAAAATGGGCAGGGACAGCTTCCACTACCCCAGGGTGCTCCAGCCTGGCCTGGGACACTTCCAGAGATGCAGGGGCAGCCACAGCTTCTCTGGGCATCCTATGTTAGGGCCTCAGCACCTTCACAGACAAGAATTTTTTTGTAAATGTGATAATTAGTGACTTGTCTGTGGTTTTCTTCTGCCTTCACTCAGAGTCAGGATTAAAAACACAAAGGAGATGAATTTTCTCATGTTCAGACTTGATTGTTTATTAAATCTTATCTAAAGTATAGAGAGTTCTGCAACACTTCCAGCTACCAGCTAAAAGTGAGAAAAATGGAGCTGAATCGAGTTGGGTATAAGGTTTCTTAAAGCTAAACAATCCAATATAGAATCAACACCTATATTATTGATACTTTTAACCCAAAAACCAAATTCCTGTGACCCTCAATGCAGCACTGACTGTCCAACCAGAAACCACTATCTGAAAGCATGGAGAAGAAGGAAAAACACAGAAAGAAACAGCACCCAAAATCCTCCATCTTGTCCCTTACCTATTACTACATTATAAAAATCTCAAATTCCAAACCCTTCACCATGTGAAATCACACACTTCTATTTAACTACACATCCATGATTTTCACTCCATCACTCACATTTGGAAGCTTCTCCAAGGCCTCAGGTCAAAAGCAGTGTTCTCCTGGGGGTCAGTGTCAGCATGGAAAGCTCAAAAATCCCAAGTTTCTGAGATCCAACATTTTTTTCCCCCTAATTTCAAATCTAAACGGATTAAAATCTCTGTTTCTCTTCTCCTCCAGTATAAATACAAATTAGGGTACGAACAAGACAAGGGGAAACTCGTCGGCTTCCGCAGCCTCCAGGACGATCCCAAACTTGTCCACTGCATGCAAGTGGCCAAGATGCAGTCGGACAGGGAGTACAAGAAGGCCTATGAGGCCAGCAAGACTCATTACCAGACACCTTCTGATGCCCTCAGCGTGGTGGCAGCCAAGGAGGCCCAGGACCGTGTCACCAACACCAACTACAAACGCCTGATCCACCAGTACATGCTCCTGCCAGACGCAATGAGCTTGGAGCTCTACAGGAACATGAATCAGATCCAAAGCGATGTAAGTTTTCATGTTGGTTTTGCATTAAAGGCAACCTGGAGGATATACTCAGAAGTTTTTCCATGAGGAATTTCTATGTACATTGATAAAACTGATTGGAGGCTGATTTAGTAATTGGCAGCCTGAGAAACCAATTAAAGAAGCTAGTTCACTCCATAAATCATATCAAGCTGTAAAAATAGGAAAAGTTTCACGATTTTGCAGATTTCATGGGCAGCTGCTATTCGTGAAAGTAAAAACACAAAAAAAGTTGGGTTTTCTTTTTCCTCTTAAAAAAAAATCCTTACTACCAAACAAAAAAAACCCTTCTCTCCCTCAAGTAAACAGAAACAATTATTTAAGTAAAAAACTGACTGAAGTGTCTCTGTATGTCGTTGTTTAAAAAGCATGGGAAGTAAAAGAGAGAATAATCTAAAAATCTTATCCTAAATTTCTTATTTTCTCTGTATTGTTTAGAAAGTTCTTCTTTATAACCTTTTAAGTTTTAAGCCTGCCTTATTTTTACTCCTAATCCTGTCTCACAACAGAAATTAA
>JANRGV010000104.1:35438078-35456982 GCA_024734035.1 Alethe castanea | reverse complement strand
GGTTTTTTTTGAGGGTTTTTTTTTCACGCTTTTTCCCCTGAAATGCGCTAAGATTCTGACTGGTTTTTCCCTTTTTTTTTTTTCCATTTTCCACTCTTTTTAGCACCCAGACGTGCTCCTGGGGAAAGCTGAGATGTGTGGGAGCCCCCGGAGCCTCTGCCTGGCGTGGGGAGAGCTGAACAATTCCAAAATTTGGTGTTTCCAGAGCCTTCCCCATCCCTTCAGAGCAGCGATTTCCACACAGCCAACAACCCCACGTGGTGGATATTCCGCTAAAAAAGTTATTTTGGGACAAGCTGCGGCCATGTGGTTTCTCCAGCTGCGTGCAAAGGAGATGTTTGCACACCCAGGGAGCTCAAAGTTTATCTTTTTTTCTTTTTTTTTTTTTTTCTTTTTTTTTTTTTCTGGAATTTTGTGGTTTTTTCCATGCAAACCTCCTGCCCTGGAGCATTACGAAACCTGGCCCGGAGCCTGCAGATTTCCGCTCGGTGTTAATGTTCCAAGAAAAAGAGGCTACGAAAAGTTTCCTGATAAACTCTGGGAAAATTTCACACCGAGAACAGCCAGGGCTTCCCGGGATTTCTCCAGGAATGGGACATTGTCACCTCCGCGTCCCCAAATCCCTCAGGCTGTCCCAGCTGCCATCCAGGAGGAACAAAACAGGAATTTTTCCCGACTCTGAGAGAAAGGAGAAAAGATTCGGGATGTCACAAAAGCCCTAAAGCTAAGGGATGACCCCAGGAGCTTCCCAGCTCTGGTTTTTTGGGATGACACCGGGAATATCCCTGATTTTGATGATGTGTTAAAAGATTTCAGCCCTGGCTCCAGGCACTTTCACAATTCACATCGGTTTTAACACCAGGGAATTGCTTTGCGTTCATGTGAGGACAATAGGGTGAGAATCACCTGGGTAGATGCTTGATTTTTCTATTGATTATTGATTATTGATTATATTATTGAGTAGGATTATTCCAAATTCATGGCCTGATGCTGTGGTTGGATAATTAACCCCAACATGTAGACGAACCAAAACTTACACAAGTGTAAAAACTCACAACTGGGTGGGATCTTGGATTTGATTTAGGTGTAGCCCAAGGTGGATCCTTTCAATAAATCCCTATTTTTTGAAATAAATCCCTATTTATTGCAATAAATCCCTATTTGTTTTATTCCTTTTGCTCTGCCTAGTCTCTGTTCCAGCTCAGCCTTTCCAGGAATGTTCCCCTCATCTCTCCAGGACAGAAGGGTTGGGAATTGTGATGAGGAACAAATAAGATGAGACTCACCTGAGTAGATGTTTGATTTTTGTACTGATTGTTGAATTATTGAGTAGGATTATTCCAAATTCATGGCCTGGGGCTGTGGTTGGATAATTAACCCCAACATGTAGATGAACCAAAACTTGTAAAAGTCCAAAGATTCATGATTAGGTGAGATCTTGGATTTGATTTGGGTGTAGCCCAAGGTGGATCCTTTCAATAAATCCCTATTTTTTGAAATAAATCCCTATTTTTTGAAATAAATCCCTATTTGTTTTATTCCTTTTGCTCTGCCTAGTCTCTGTTCCAGCTCAGCCTTTCCAGGCATGTTCCCCTCATCTCTCCAGGACAGAAGGGTTGGGAATTGTGATGAGGAGCAACATCTCTGCCCCTGGATGCTATGCAAGCACCAGCAGTGATTTGAGTGATCCACTCCAAGGATCCCTGGGAAGCATCCCTGTCCCTGGCAGCCCCCATCCATGAATAACCCCTGAGAGGGAGCCAGGATGAAGCTGAGCTTTGCAGGAGGAAGCAGCAATGTAAAAGAAAAAACAAACAAACAAACAAAAACCTAAAAAAACCAAACCAAAACAAAAACCAAAACACCAGGAGGAAGGTGAGGCACGTGTTTGGGTCGGGTACTCAGTCACGAGCATTTCCTGCCTGGTGACATTCCTGCCACGGCTTCAGGAACTGCCTTTGGGAACTGCCTGGGCTTAAAAAAATTAAAAATAACACTGGAGTATCCCCCACCTTTCTTTTTCTCTTCCTGGCTCGTGTAACCATAGCGAAGGATGCTGGCTAGGCTGGGAGAGGGAGAATTCCTGCCACGCTCCAGCTTGGGAGCCTTTGCTGGGAAAACAGCAGGGTTTTGCTGCTGGGCAGGGAGGGGGCCAGGCTTTGCTGTGGTTGGGGAAGGATTGTGGATGCAGAATCCAGGATGCTCCTGGGTGCAGCTCATTGATGGGAGAGGGGGAATTGCAGGGAGAGCCCACGCAGGCAGCTGGCAGAACCCGAGCTCGCTACGAGAGCAGCATATGCTGAGCTTGTAACCAGCCCTTCAAATCACTACAAGTGCTTAAAATACTCCAGGATTTAATTACAAGCCTGTCTGTGCTTTAAATGCATGCAAGGGAAATGCAGGCTTGGGCTGTGACAAGGGAAAGCTTCTTCATGTGCAGGCAGAAGGGTGGGAGGGGAAATCCTGGCAGGACAGGGGGTTGGGGTGTGTGGAGGAGCACTGGGAGCAGCCAGGGTGTCACCAGGGGTGGGTGACAACGTGCCAGGGGTGCTGAGACAAACAGGGCATGGCCACACTGAGAGTGGGGGTAAATCATGGCATCCCAGACTGCTTTGGGTTGGAATCTTAAAGCCCATCCTATTTCCCCCCCTGATTTGGCAGGGACAGCTCCCACTATCCCAGGCTGCTCCAAACCCCAATATCCAGCCTGGCCTTGGACACTTCCAGGGATTTAGGGACAGCCACAGCCTATTCCAAGGACTCACCATCCTGGAACAATTTTTTCCTAATTGTAATCCACCCTCTCCCAGTCCTAAGCCGTTCCCATCCTGCAACAATTTTTTCCTAATCATAACCCACCTTATTCCAGTCCTAAGCCATCCCCCTTTGTCCTGTCACCCCATACTCTTGTAAATCTAAATAATCAAAGAATTTGTGTTGAACCCCTTCAAAAATGTTTTAATTCCTGAAAAAGCTTCCACGTACTGAACAAGTCACCTGTCCTGATCTCCTGTGGTGTTTGTCCCAAAAGGGACGAGGCTTCAGCCCTGACTAAAAGGGATTTAAATTTTCCCCCAAGCTGATATCCTGGGGCATTGTGCCTCCAAAAATTAAGATGCTCTTAAAACAATGGGGCTGTTAACTTAATGATAGGAAATTTAGGGATGGGAATTAAAGCCCTGGAAGGATCTCTGTGTCCTGGAGAGGGAAGGCCACTCATTCCCCAAGGTTTCCTGGCAGGCATCCCACTGGGAATTAGCATTGCAGCAATTGGGATGAGATGGGGAACTTGCAGGGATATCAGTGATTTTAGGAGATTATTATTCCTTTAATTACCATAGAGAAATCAAACACATTCTGCCTATTTTCCAAGCAAAGAAACAACAATTTGGTAAAAAGCTTTGATCCACAAGCAGGGATGAAGGGCTGGATGGAAAATTGACCACAGGAGCCAGAGCATCCTCTGACAAAACCTTCCCACAAACAGAATTAAGGTTGGGAAAAACCTCCAAGATCAAATCCAACATCAGTGGAGAGGCCAGGGTGAGTCTGAGCAGGAGGCTGAGGGGTTTTAGGGTGCAGAATAAAACCAGAATCATCCCCACATTTGACAGAGGGATATTTGCTGCTCTGCTGTGACTTTCCAGCACTCAGGACACTCCTTGGTGCCAGGGAATTTTGGGAAGAGATGAGGAGAAATTGCAGGAGTGGGGCTGTGTTTTCTGTGTGTCTCACCTGAATGTGGAACCTCTGGTGTCCCAAATCAAACTTGGTGGCTGAGAAAACCCTGTGGGGAATCAGGTCCCTGCTACAGACACAGGGCTAGAACAGGGATTTGGGGATGAAACAGGGATTTAGGGCTGTTATGGGGATTTGAGGGTGAAACAGGAATTTGGGGATGAAACAGGAATTCGGGGATGAAACAGGAATTCGGGGATGAAAGAGGGATTTGGGGCTGAAATAGATATTTGGGGTTGAAACAGGGATTTGGGGCTGTAACAGGGATTTGGGGCTGTAACAGGGATTTGGGGCTAGAATAGGGATTTGGGGCTGTAATGGGTATTTGGGAATGAAACAGGAATTTGGGAATGAAACAGGAATTTGGGGCTGAAACAGGGATTTCAGGTTGAAACGGATTTGGAGCTGAAATAGGGATTTGGGGCTGAAAGGGGTATTTGGGGTTGAAATGTGTATATGGGGCTGAAACAGGGATTTGGGGTTGAAAAATGGATTTGGGGATGAAACAGGAATCTGGGGATGAAAGGTATATTTGGAGTTGAAACAGGGATTTGGGAATGAAACAGGAGTTTGGGGCTGTAATGCGTATTTGGGGATGAAACAGGGATTTGGGGCTGAAAAGAGCATTTGAGGCTGTAACAGGAATTTGGGAATGAAACAGGAATTTGGGGATGAAAGGAGTATTTGGGGTTGAAACAGGGATTTGAGAATGAAACAGGGATTTGGGAATGAAACAGGAATTTGGGGATGAAATAGGAATTTGGGGGTGAATCAGGGATTTGGGGCTGTACCCCCATGTCTTGCCCATGGCCATGATTCCATGATTCTGGCCAGAGGCTGAGCTCTGGTGCTGGATGTCAGCAGTGCTTCCAAAACACCAGGCCCTTCCTAAGGAAGAGGGACTCAGGCTGACTAACAACTGCTTTAATTAAATCCAGCAATATCATTAACCCGCTGGAGTTCATCAAATTAGTGTTGCAAATGAAAACTGCGTTGGCCTCATTTTCAGGAGCCTGCTCCAAGAGGGAAAACAGCATTTTGCTCCTGAACAGGGTGTTTGGTTTGCTGATAAAACAAAACCTCTTCTTGTCACCCCCCTGCCCACCAGAGCTTTGGCTCCATTTAGTTCCAAATAAAATATTTGGTTTGGTCTTTCCTTGGTTTTTTTTTTTGGTTTTTTTTTTTTGGGGGGGGGGTGCCCATAGTGAAGGTATTGACATCACATGGAGAAATTGAGGACTTTAAAAAAGAACTTCGAGAGGAGGAGGTGTTGGGATCCTTCCCTGAGCACATAAATCATTGGTGGAGCTCAGAGTGAGGCAGCATCTGTGCAGGCTGGAGGGCTGCCAGGCATTTCCTTAGCTCAGCTCTGCTCGGGGCTGACTCAGTGCACAGCTCTGAGGTGCCCACGGGATCCCTGCAGGGAATGTGCCCATGCCAAGGCCTCCAGGGCTGGGAGGGGGATTCCCACCTGCTGGAGAGGAGGGAAAAGGAGGGATTGGGGTGCCCCTGCCAGCTCCCTGGCTCTCAGCCCGGCCCACTGCACTCTTTAATAAATAGCTTTGTACACGAGGCCTGATGTCCCTCTGCACAGGTTTGTCACAGCTGACTGAAAGCTGGGCTTTTCCTGGGGAAAAATCTCTTCACCCCCAAAACCCTTGGGTTTATACCCCCTGTGAGCAGCATGGATTTAAATCTTCCTCCAACTTAAAAGCCTGGAGCGTTGTGCCTCCAAAAATGAAGATGTAGGGATGTGGTGCATCAGGATCCTGAGGATTTCTGAGGATGAAATGTCTGGATTGTGTTATACCCACCAGGTGAGAGGATGGGAGTTGTTCAGCTTTAGTTCCACATCTCTGTTAATCACCCCCCTCATGCCCTGTGGAAAATTCACAGTGGTTTTGTCAAGGCTGAGTAAAATGAAGGAGTCACGGAGTAAAAATCCCTTCAGGTGGAAAGGTCTCCCAAGGAGATGCTCCTCCATTTTTGGGTGTTGCAGGGGCATCACCAAAACCAGGATCTGAGCTTCTCCTGCAAAGGGATGGAGGATCCAACACCAACCTGGCTCCATCAGCATTCCTGGAGGGAATTCTGTGCCTTGGGAAGGGATGGGAATGGATCCCATGGATTGCTGGGACACAGAGGCCTCAACCCCAGAGATGAAGCAGCCTCGTGCCTTTGGGAACACTTGGATCCATTTCCAAGCTCATTTCTCCACCTCTGGCCTTGCTAAGCTTGAGTGGCCTCAGCTTCAGCTTCCACCATCTCCTGAGGGCTCACATCTGCTCCAGGCACAGGGAGGGTTCAACTCCAGCAAAACCCTCCTGGTTTCCCGGTTATTGCAGAGGTTTTCTCCACCAGGAGCTGGTGCTGTGCTGCTCCAGGGCTCTGGATGTGGCACTGCCACCCCTGGGGGACATCCTGGTGTCAATCAGGGAGCTGCCACCCCACAAAATGCAGCTCCTTGCTCACCATTAAATCCCCAAAATTCACAGAGCTGAGGTGGAGGAGATGGGGAATTCTCCAGGCTGGATTCACAGTGGCTTTGGGGAAGTCAGGGCTTGTCTGGAGCAACCAGGTGTGGCTGAGCTGGCTCTGGGGCAGGTGTGTGAACAGCATCCCCCTCCCCAGCCAAGCCCAGGGGCTGCCTGTGCTCACTGCTCCCACCCTCCAGCAGGATCCCAGCCTTCCCCAGCTGGAAAAGCACTGGAGAATGCCCCTGGCTTTCCTGGAGCTTGGCACTACCACCCTGTGGCCCAGGATTTTCTTCCTGGATGTTCCATCTCCCTCTGGGATCAGCTCACTTGGGTTTGGAGTCTCCTGGTCCTGGGAACCCCAGGCAAAGGGATGGGACAGCACCATGTCCTGCCAGCAGCACCCAGGATCCATCAGGATTCATTTTCCAGCTGAATCCCAGGCTCCCAGGAGGAACCAGAGATCTTTAATGGTGATGAATTCACCCTCCCAGTGCCCTTTTGAGCCTGGGAGTTACTGCAAGCCTCAGATAAGGAAAGGCACGGAGACATGAACTGGCTTGTCCCACATCCCGCTGGAAAACTGGCTGGAGAACCAGGAACAGAGGAAGCTTTTCTCTTTCCTGGACCAGAAAATTCCAGAAAGCTGAAAATGTCACTATTTTAGTGCCTAAAATTAGCTTTTAGTTATTGGCAGCCTTCTGGGTCATCCTCATTTCCACATCCTCATTCCCCAAGTGACAAAATTCCAAAACTGAATCCCCAATTTGTTTTGTTGGAGAAGATTTCTCGTTTGATAAATCGATTTTATTGCTGATTTCCACCAGGATGAAAATGTGGAGCAGTGCTGTGACCCTGAGCACCAAGCAGGGATGCTGACCTCCACTGGCATCCCATTCCCACCAGGAATAACCCCTCAAACCCCCTCAGGAACACATTTGGCTGCTGGATAATCCTCTCTTCCCATCATTATTTATTAGCAGGAGGTCAGAAGAGACTCCTGAGCCAGATTTCCCCCCAGAACTGTGAAAACTCTGGGCTACTCCAATCAATTTGGAAAACGCAGCGGGACAAAAGCCATGTAAGCACGGAGAGAAGCAGACCTGGCTTCTGCAGGTATCTCTCTTGATGAGAGGTAATTATATCCTTCTAATTAATTGTTGGCTCATGGCAGTAAAGGTCTGACTTGCAGGGACAAGTTGGAAAGAGGGAAGAAGCCCTGGGATGGGAAGCAGCGACGTGGGAGGACCCAGCATTCTTTTCCCACGTGGAGGAGCAGCAGGACGTGTTAATTCAGCTCTGGAATTTCGCTCCCAACCTTTTATGGTGAAAAAATTAAGCTCTCCTTGGACTTTGCAAATACATGTTCAGAAATCCAAGCTGTGCCTGAGCTCCCGGCCGGCTGCTGCTCACTGGGATGTGCTGAGCACGGGATATGCAAAAATTTGGGAAGCTCAGCTCTGGGTTCCTGCAGGCTCCTGGAGGCTCCCTGTGTGAGTTGATGTCATGGTTTTATCTGAGGACAGGCGCTCATGGCTCTGTCTTGTCTTCCCAATGAATGAAGAAATTAATTTTTAATCTGTCCAACAAGAGTTTTGGAGGGATTTATTATCGCTCCTGCTGCCAGGCTGTTCTTAAAAACCTAGAAATCCTGGATCCAGCTGATTTGTGGGGTTTGGAGGTGAAGGGATGCAGCAGCAACTTCCTGCAGGTTCCCTTCAATCCTTCCTTTACAATGCACATCCCACCAAGCTGGGAATGAAGTGAAGCCCTTGTTTTCTGCAGCCTTCCAATAATTCCTTAATTCCTTAATTCAGTAAGCAGCGGCGTAGGGAGATTTCCAACCTTGAATCATTCCTGTGGAGACAGCTGACAACAAAAGCAGAGCTAGAATGTGTTAGAAGACCAGTTGGGCTCTTCTGAGTCATTTAATTAGAGAGAGGAACTTTCCCTGCCTATGGAAATCTCGGGGTAGAAAGGGTGTGAAGCTTGCTGCAACCAACACTTGCCTAATTAGCCCTGCTCAGGGATGTTCACACTTTTCCGGGGAAATCTGCTTTGGGAGCTGCTCAAGTGGGAGATGCTCTCACAGTGGTGTGGAAGCCCCAAATTTCTGACCACCACCACCCATCCATCCATGCTGCTGCTGCCTGAAATGTCTCATTTTTCCACCCAGCACAGCAGCAGCTCCAAGGAAGCAGAGAAAGGGAGCAAAGCTCTGCATTTCATCTCGCTGGCTGCAGGCAGAGCTGCTGAAAATCCAGGCCAGGGCCCCCGTGACCCAGAACTGTCCTGTTTGACCCGGGGCTTGGTTGAAATCTCATTTTTGTGCATCCTCCCTCCAAGAGCTCTGGAGAGCAGCTCCTCCTGAAGCCAATCCCTCGTCAGGGATTGCTGCCTCCACAATTTGAGTTAATTAGAAATCTGGGAATCTGGGAGCCAGGACTTGCTGGAGCAGCTTTCGCTTTTGCAGCAATTGGGAGTTTCTTAAAGTGGAACGTTTGCTGTTCTTATTTTTTAGCTGTACCATTCCCATGGATTTTGCATCTCCCAAATCCTAGAAAAACTAGAAATCCCAGAGGATTTCTCCTCTCTGTATTTGCTTTGCAGGACCTCTCTCCAATCCTCACTTCTCTGGTTGTCTCTGCTTGGTGCTCTCCCTTCATGGATGCCCTTGGCCATCCTGCTTTTCCCCCCCCTGAAATTCCTGAGGTTTTTCTGCAGCTCAGAGCTGGATTAATCCCAGCCTGGCACCCTCCAAGCTAAAGCTCCCAGCCCCACAAATGATGAAATGCAGCTCTGAACTCGTCCCCACAACTTCATGGTGGGAAATGTTGTGCCTGGGGGACAGAAAACAATAAAAATCAATGCCCGAGCGCGTGAAGAGTTTCAAATGGCTCCCAAAAAAATTCCTGCAATGTTTCCAAGGGTCTGTGCTGCTGTTACTCATTCACACAGGCAGGAATTACAAATATGTGTGTGCAGCCAGGAAAGCTTTGGGTCACCAAATATTTGAGGCTTGGGGTGGATTGAAGGGGGTTGGGGGAGAAGAAGAGCTCCAAACTTCCTCAGGATAACAAATCCACCTTGGTGGTGGCACAGCCTAAAAATGATATTTCTCATTCGCTGAGTTTTGTGCTCTTCAGCAAAAATTCCCAGCTGCTTTGCCTTCAGGGAAGTGGGAGGAATTCAGAGGAATGGGTAAGGACATGCAGTCCTGACCTAATCCAGTGCACTTTTCCCTGGAATCTGCTCCCAGAGTCTGCCTCTGGCCCCCAGCAGCCACTGGGAACAGCCAGAGCTCAGTGAGGAGTGGGGATTACACAACTTCACTCGTTTTTTCCAGCTCAGAATGGGATGCAAGCAAAAGGATTTCAGAACTCCTTGTGATATGAACTCCATCCTTTGACTAAAAATGTTCCAAGTTCACTCATTTGCTATCCATTTCAGAAAGTACGTTATAAATAAATCTTGGAATTTAATATGTTGTTATAAAAAGAGGTTAAACCTGTAAGTTGCAACCTGAGTGCAGAATTTCAACTCAGCAAGTTCCTAATACCAAATTCCACTGAAATCCAGGAAGTCCTGCAAAACAAGCTGCCTTCAGCATATCAATATTTCTGATGGAAAACTATCCTGTCAGAAAATTTTTATGCTGCTCCAGGCTAGAATTCCCTAACAAACACTTTTCCTGTCTCCCCAGCAACTGGCACTGCTGATCCTGCGTGAGGAATTTCCATAGTTAACCTGCAGGAACCAGAAGGAAATCTTTTTGTCTGCAAGGTATTCTCCAGTGATATCTCCAGTGGAATCATTTCACTCTGAGCCAAAGCAGAAAAATTCAATGGGATTTCTCCATAAATTTCTATGGATCTTCAGGCCTAGTTCAGATCAGAGTTCAGAGGCAGATCAATGCAATGCAACTCTGGTGTTCCTTCAAATTCCAACAGGGATTTGGAAAAAAAAAAAAAAACAACAACAAAAACCTTCAAAACAAATCTTCCTTGTTGTTGAAATCCAATCCTGTGTTATCATCCAGATTAAGGACTTGCAGGCTTTGATCCCTGTGGATACGAGTCCTTCCCGAGATGTTTGTGCTGATTTTGTACGAGCCTGGAATGCACAACAGCGGCAGGAATTTAAACAAAATCCTGGAATTCCAGCTGCGGGCTGGGAATGTGGAGTTTTGGCTGTTCCTGCCCCACCATGCCAAGGCAGGGAATGTCCTTGAGCTCTGTGTGATTTCATGGATGGCAGAGCACCCCCAACGTGCAATTTGTTCTTCCTGTGAGCGCTAACAAATCATAAATATGGAACAGCAGAGCCGGATCTGCACGAGATCACCGCGCTCTGTTTATCCAGGAGTTTTCCTGCTTTGGATGCATTTATCCAAAAGGAGTAATTCTGCTGCAGGGGAGGATTGAGCTGAGGTGATAAGGTCAAACAGCCATAAGGAACAGCTTGTGTGAACTTGACCCCTCACAGGAATCCCTTGTCCCATCCCTGGAATGTCCCAGGCCAGGTTGGATGGGGTTTGGATCCCCCTGGGATAGTGGGAGGTGTCCCTGTCCATGGCAGGGGTAGGATGGGATGAGCTTTAAGCTCCTTTTCAACCCAAACCATTCTGGAATTCACTGATTCTAAGCGGCCCCAGAGCATTTCTCTGGCTCCTGAAAGATGTTTTCTATTCCCAAAACACGAAGCTTTTCCGGAGGCAGAATTCAGAATTCCGAATTCACCACCCTCCTTGGCTGGGTGGTGTTATGGGAAGGAAGTGATCACCTCCAACATGTCCTCACTTCTCTGGTGCTGACTCCTGGAAAAATCATTTCTCCACAGAATTATCCTTCTGTAAAGAGGAGAGAACCTCACAGCTGCCATTTCTCCGTGTGGATAAATGCCTTGGGACGGCCTCTGGATACAGCCCAGGAGCTGCAGCACCACAGCCAGGGTTTTAAACCACCTCAGCCTCTCTCTTAATATCCTACCTTCATTAAGGGCTTTTAAAAACGTTTTTGGTAAAGCTTTGCCCCCAGCTCCTGAAACTTGGAATAGCTGAGCTTTCGTTCCCATGCAAGGCTCAGCACCCTGTCAGTCAGGTGAGGGAGACTCACGGGTGTCTCGAGCTGATTTTATGGATTTATGCGGCTCTCTCCCAGCGCTGGAGTCACAGCCGGATTTCTAAATGCCAAAATAGAGATTATAAGAGTGTCAAGCTTCATTTTGTTTTCAGTTCACAGCTAATTAGCATTGATTTTCATGCCGTTGTTCCTGCATAGTATTCCACCGACATCACGAGCCGGGAGAGGCTCGTTCTCACCCTGCCACCATCAATTTTAAACCCTCCTTGGAACGGGAGAGTTTTGGGGTTTGGGTTTGGCAGCCAAAGCTCTGTCCCTTGGCAGGGTCTGAGCCACGCTGAGCCGAGCTCCTTGAAGCTGATTTTTCCCGAAGTGAGAATTCCCTGGGCTGGCAGTGCGGTTTGTGATTTGAAGTCCTAACTGGACTTTTTTTGCAGAAAGTGAAGGATGGGGAGTGATCCCTTAGCGGGAATTAGCGGGTACTTGTGACCTCGCTGCTTCTCTGCTGTCAAAGGTTCCGGCTCAGCTCGTGGCATCTCGGCGAGAAATAATCTCTTTTCATCTGTTAAGAAGTTGAATAAGACATTGATAAGCCCGGCCTAAGAGATAACAAATGGGTCTGGTTCAGGAGAGCGGCCCTAAACAAGGTGGGGATTCCAGAGGTGCAGATGCCCCTCAATAGATGCTCGTTGAGGTGGCAAAATCACTCCTGGGTTCTGGAACAACAACAAAAAAAACCCCAAAAACCAACTAAAAAAAATTAAAATCAGACGTGATCATGGAATTAATGCCCATCCTTTATTCCCAAGGGAGCCACTGCTTCCGCCACGCAGGAAACACGCATTTCCTAATCTGCAAATGTCTGACCTTAAACCTTGATAATGTTCTTTTAATGTGCGTTTAGCTGCACACCAGCAGCGCGGAGGAGGGGTGGGATGTGAAAAAATCCATGTTTTATGTATATTATTCAATATTTTCCATAGATGCTTTAGTGGTTGGTATTGCAGGGAAAGAGATCTGGAGAGCAATTTTAGATTTAAATCGTCGAGCAGTTATTCTGAAACTAAAAGCACTTGTTCTCAGCTGGTTTATTACAGTCATAGAAAGTGCTCAGGCAGATTATTTGTGAGGGGAGAAAAATGTATTTTGATATTCCCATGAAATCTTAGATGGGATCAGGAGTCATTACCACGGCAATCCTAAATGGTGTGTGTGTTATTAATATACACATCATTATTCCTGGGGTGGAAAGAGGAGAAACTGTGAAAGACTCTGATCAGGTCTGGAGAAAAACGGGGAATTTGAACGAAGCAAAGCACAAAATTCAGCCCTACAAATCAAAAATCTGGACTGCGTGTGAAATATCCTGGTGGAAGCCTCGACCCCCACTGCGTTATCCCCGTAGTTATCGGGATATGGGAAAAGCATTAAACTTAAGGGCTTGACATGAATAATGGGTTTATGGGGATTAAGGGATCTGGAGCAGCTTCCCCAAGGAATTCCAACAAGCTGGCGGCTTCCAAGGATTGTCCCCAGCGCCCCAAGCTGCCGAAATCCCTGGGGATGGGCTGGGTGGTGCTGGCAGCAGACAAACCCTGCGAAGATGGTATCACCAGGAGCTGCTGATGGAAGATCTAAGTTCACAATGAGTAAAGGCTCCTGGTGTGGAGCAGAGGGAAAGGCAGAAAAATCAGGATTTTCTGCCCTTTGGAGAACACCTGAGAGCATTTACACAACTTTATTTTTCTAGATTTATCTCCTGTTCCAATATTGAACAAAAGGGAGAAACTCAGCTTCCTGTGAGCATTAATTTTCTTCACTGCTTATTCCTCCCATTCCGTAATCTTTGTAAAGAGCTGGGATGGATGGAGACTGCAAAGGAGCAGCTTTTAATTTAAAAACACAAAAAAGAGGTGGAAATCAGTCTGCTCCAGGGCCTTACAAATAAGGCACACGCAGCAAATTTTAGCGTTTTGCACATTGTTTCCAAACAAAAACCAATTCTTTGGAAATGAGTAATTTGACCAGTGAAAGATGTGACACATCAGAACAAACCCCAAAAACATCAGCACTGAATTTTGAAATGTCATATTTGGGATTCTCCTGCGTGAGTCAGGGCAGAGTCTCCCCATGGTAAAAAAAGGCACGAGCCAACATCCTTTTTCCAGGATGTTGTTGTAAAACTCGATGAATTGCTCACGTTTCGGGCCAGAACTGACACGGGCTGGGTTCGTGAGTGACTCAAGAGATAAGGGCAAGGCTGCACCTTCAGGGAGGCCACCCTGCTCCAGGCAAAGCCAGAAAATGAGGCTGGAGGGGAGGCAGGCGCTGCTCCAGCCGCTTTTCCAGGGATCCACAAGGAGCCATACGGGAAAAGAGAGGAGCTCTTGAGGGAGATGAGTGGCTCACAAACCAGCCCTTGTTCAGGGCTCTCCTTTCAGGAGCGATGCTCAATCCTCTGCTGAGCCTCTGCCAGCTTTGCCTGGGGTTGTGTCCAGGAAGAGGAAAAAGAGGAGGATGTTGATGGTTGGGAGGCACTGATCTCTGATCTCAGGGACAGGACTGAGGAATGGCTGGAGCTGTGTCCGGGCATGTCCAGGGAAAGGTTCTTCCCCCAGAGGGTGCTGGGCACTGAATTCCCTCAGGGAATGGGCACATTCCCAAGGCTGGCAGAGCTCCGGGAGTGTTTGGATGCCCAGGGTGGGATTTTTGGGGTGTCTGTGCAGGAACAGGGGTTGGATCGATGATCCTTGTGGCACCTCCCCATCCAGAGTATTCCATGATTGTGTTTTTGTGATATCCCGACACACTCCTTGTGACCGTGTTTTGAGGGAAAAGCCCCTTTGCTCACCACCACAAGCACCATCCCTTCTCACCTCTCCTCATCCTTCCTCAGTTCTCCTCATCCTCTCTCCTCATCCCTTCTCATCTCTCCTCATCCTTCCTCATCTCTCCTCATCCTTTTCAAGCCCTTCCTCCTCATCCCTGCTCACTCCCCTCAGCCCCCTGCTCTCCTCAGCGCTCCCCAGCACCCCTCATCCCAGCCCGAGGCACTGGGCAGCCCCTGAGGGATCCCGCACCACCTCTGGAGGCCGCACAGCCGCGGATGGCGCAGTTCCCTTTCCCACCGCTGCCATTTACAGATAAAATCCCTCAACAAAGCCCGCAGCCCCCCTTTAACCCCCGCTTCAGGCGCCCGTGGCTCTGAGGGCCGCCCGCCACTGCCCCTAGGGGGCGCACTGCCCGGCGGCGCGCGGCGAGGGGCGTGGCCAGCGGGGCGGTGGGCGGAGATTGGCGGGCGCGAGGCTATAAATAGGGGTGGGCGGCGGGGGGACAAAGCAGTGAGCGCGGGACCGGCGTGCGGGCGGTGCGTCCGCGTCTGTGCCTCTTACACCGCAGAGGCTTTATTGTGTTTTTCACATTTTTTTTTTTTTGCCTTTTAGCGAGGAATCCGGGTGTGGTTTTTTGGCTGGTTTCTTTTTTTTCTTTTTCTTTTTTTTTTTTTTTTTTTTTTTTTAATCTTCTGTCGTGGCCGGCCGGGAGGGACTTAAGAGGAGATCAATGAAGGAAAGAAGAGCGAGCCAGAAGTTATCGAGCAAGGCTGTGATGGATCCCAACCAGAACGTGAAGTGCAAGATCGTGGTGGTAGGGGACAGCCAGTGCGGGAAGACGGCGCTGCTCCACGTCTTTGCCAAGGATTGCTTCCCTGAGGTGAGCGGGACGGGGCCGGGATCGGCACCGGGGTCCGGCCGGGATCAGCACCGGGAGCGGGTGGGGATCGGCACCGGGGCCGGGATCGGCACCGGGAGCGGCCCGGGGTCGGCACCGGGGTCCGGCTGGGATCAGCACTGGGGCCAGGATCGGCAAGGGGAGCGGCCCGGGGTCAGCACCAGGATCGGCACCAGGGTCCGGCCGGGATCGGCACCGGGAGCGGGCCGGGATCAGCGCCGGGATCAGCCCCGGGGTCCGTCGGGATCAGCCCCGGGGTCGGGCCGGGATCAGCCCCGGGGTCCGTCGTGATCAGCACCGGGAGCGGGCCGGGATCAGCCCCGTGGTCCGCGGGGATCGGCACCGGGGCCGGGCCGGGTTCGGTACCGAGTTCCGTCGGGATCAGCCCGCGGGGTCGCGGCCGGGGCGGCGGCGCTGGGCGCGGGTTTGACCGTGCGCTGTCTCCCGGCAGAGCTACGTCCCCACCGTGTTCGAGAACTACACGGCCAGCTTCGAGATCGACACGCAGCGCATCGAGCTCAGCCTCTGGGACACCTCGGGTGAGCGCTCCCCGGCAATCCGGGCTGCTTTTCGGCGGTTCTGCCTGCCGGGCTCCGCCTGCTTTTTGGGCAAAAATCTCGGCTGTGCTTGCAGGATCTCCTTATGTGAGGGTGTGGGCAAGGTTTGTCAGCATTGCAGGGGGATGTGTGCTCACCTGCCTGGCTGGAAGGAGATTTTTGGGGAGCTCCTCTGCTGCCTGTGAACCCTTCTCTGCCTCGGAGCAGAGGGAAAAGGTGTTTGTGTGCTAATGGTGAATTATTCCAGCTCGCTTTGAAGCTCCTCGGTTTTTTACAAAACCTAACACTTTTCATCCCGGTGTTTTAGAGAGTCTTTAAAAGCAGGGAAAACCTTTAGAATTTCTCTCTGATTCTCTGGGATGCAGAGAGAAGCATCCTTTCCCCCATCAGGGCTTTTCATTCTCTGTTTTACCTGGAAGAAGCCGGCTGAGATGCCTCAGAGGTTGAGGGCTTTGGTGTTTGGCTGGCTGCGCTCACATGTTGAGACAGGAGCTCCTCTAGATCCGCCTGTCGTTGATAATTTGGATAATTGGGCTGCATTTACAGCCAGGGGGGTGAGGGAGCACCCCAAAATTGCTGCCTCAGTGCTGGAGAGGAGCGTGGAGAGCCAGAGTGGCTCTGAATGAGGATGTCCAGGGGAAAATGACACCAGGAATCATTACCAGAGCTGTGGATCAACATCGTCTGCAGAGCTGATTGGGGAAAAAAAAAAAAAAAAATCCTGGAGGAACTTGGCAGAACACACACAATCCCTCTCTCTCTCTTTAATGCTGAATTTGGACCCGGCAGTTTCTCCTCAGTGTGACAGCAGTTCTTTTACCAGGAATGAAAATGTTAATCCCTGTTTAAAAGAGGAGTTTAGGCGGCGGGTTGGCTTCCCTCTTGCTGTTGAGGAAATTATTCCAAATTCTTGCAACACGATTGCTGGGAAAAGGCAGCTCTGCCCACAACCAGTATCAGCTTTGCTTTGAGCTGATTTTTTTTTTTTTCTTCATCTTATGCCAAGTGAGACTTGCAGATTTCTGGAGTATGTCTGGTTGGAGCTTTCATGCTGATTACTAAGCTGGCTGGAACTATGGAGCAAGGGGTTATTAAAAATTAATAGTTATTTTGGAAAATGTTATCTTTATTAAAATACAGCACACACGCAGCCTGGAGATGGGAAGGTTTGGAATCTGTTTGTCAAAGGCTGGAGACACCCATGGAATGAAATATTCACTAGCACTTCAAAGGACAAAAGCAGTGGAAGAAAAAACACCTGCCAGCCTTTTGTCCTCTGTCCTGGAACTCAGAGAAAATGTGGTTGAGTCAGAAGCTTGAGACCAAGTGGGTGATTTGTCTGACATCCCAAAAGTGAAGAGGAAATATTTGAAAGATCCAGTGCTTGGTTTTACAGAGTGCTGCTGAGTGGATCCTCTGGCTGTGGGACTCTGGATGAGGAATTTGGGCTCCACGTTCTCACCCAGTGCAAAAAACCAACCCTGCCCAAGCCCATTAACCCAGAACAAAATCACATCAGCAGATAAGAGGCAGCAGAAGATAAGAGAGTGTTTTAGCCTTATCTGAAAGTCTTGGTAATTTAATTTTTACAAGTCTTTGTCCTGGTCCTCTGCTGAGTTAGAAGAGATGTCTGAATGGCATTTTTGAAGCAGGACTAAATCTAATTAACTTGAAAAGATGGCTGATCATTGCAGCACGGAGGAGGTGATGGCTGCAGTTTTTGTGGTGCTTGAATATCTCCTGAGAGGGGGGAAAAGATGCTGTTTAATTGAGTTTATTGCAGTATGCTGCAGATATTTCCAAGGTGACTCAATCAGCATTTTGTATTCATCCTTAACTCTTTTTTTAACTGGCAGCATTTAACAGCCTTCCCAGTTAGTCCCTTGAATTAAGATTGATAATTGGGTTTTGCAGTGAATCCTTTGGAAGGATGTTCTGCCACTTCCAACTTTTTTTTTTTTTTTTTCTCACTGGGAAAATCAGAAAAGCTGTGGTTAAAATAGTTGTGTTAGGGTGAGAACAGGCCCTGCTGCCACAGTTTTGATTTATAATTTTTATATACCAACAATAATAACAATGTGTTTTTACTAGAGAACTTTTAGCTGTCATGCAACTGATAAAAAAAAAAAATTTAAATTCATTGGGGAGTTGTTGTTGCATCTTGGATTAGCCCATAGGAATATGGGACAAGTAAGAGTGGAATGGAACGGGAAGGTTCATTATTCAAATGTTTGCTGGTGCTGTCTAGTTCTGCAAGTCATTAGAAGGATTTAAATTAGCCACAGCATTAAGGGCAGCACTTGCCAAGTTGAATTTCAATGGGGTTTGGGACTAGCAGCCCTCTCTCAAAGCAGGAATGTCTGGTTGCAATCTCACTACACCATAAATTACTCTGCTCTGTGGTAACATGTGGCAGTCTTGAAATGTTTGGGAGCTCTGTGCTTCTTGTGTGAGGTGGAATATTTAAAGTTTCTCCAGGTTAAAGCTTCATCCTGTACTTTCAGGGCCACTGTGAAGCAAAAAAATCTGTGTTAGTTGCCTTTATCTACCATCTAATCTGCATTTACCAAGTTGTTGGGTTTTTTTTTTTTTTTTGCTCCTTTGATACTGATATTTCTTGCTGGGACAACAGCAGCTCTGGCTTAGAAATACCATTAATTAGGTGTACATACTTGTGTCTCCCTAAAATGTGTTTTCTTTATTGCTTGAACTGTGGCTACTCCAATGAAATAATTCTCAACAGGGCCAGAAATACTTACAACTGCTGGGGATTAGCAAGTAATTAAATCCAGAAGGGCCTTGGAGCTGGGAGTCAAGTTAGTTTTGCTGGGATTTTTGACTGTATACAAAGTACTCAGTGTCCATATAGAAACAGAAATTAATTGGAAAGTTTCGTGCTGAAACCTTTTCAGGTGAAAGCTGAAACTTGGAGGAATTCAAGTTGCTAATTCCCCAAATTCCCTGGCAGTAAGGATTGCAAAAGGAAAAAGTCCAGTTGCTGTCTTTGCCTCCCAATTTTCTTGCAGCTCGGCTGTTGAATTTTGTGATTTTCTGTTTTTAATTGCCCATTTTAGCAGGGTTTTCTTATTACTTTTACAAAAAAAAAATTAATTAGAATTCTGGGAATGCCAAGTGGCCTCCCAGAGTTTTCCTTTGGAGGAGTGATCATGCAGAAAACTGGGAATATTTTGATATCTTTGCTTGCAGATAAGCTGCAAAAATGAGGTGAAAATGCACCTCAGACATCCCAGGTTTTTTGGGTTTTTTTGTTTTGTTTTGTTTTTTGGGGGTTTTTTTTTGTTTTTTTGGGTTTTTTTTTTGGAAG
>JANRGV010000104.1:35401183-35412977 GCA_024734035.1 Alethe castanea | reverse complement strand
TTTCATTTTCATTTTCATTTTCATTTTCATTTTCATTTTCATTTTCATTTTCATTAATTTATTATCATTATTATCTCCTGGCAATCCCAGAGGTGTTTGGGGGGCTGAGCAATTGTGGATATTTCTTGTCGGGATTAAAGAGTGCCCATCCCAAAAAGCGCCAAGAATTATTCAGAAAAATCACTCTCAAGCCAAGGAGGACAATTGGAATGTGGAATTATTTCATTAGCACCCAAATTTAATATAAATACAGCAAAGCTGAGTGGATTTGCTCTACTTGGAGCTCTTTTTTATCCATCTTGGCTCAGCTTGGATGGCTTATTCCAGTGAAAAATGTGATTTTGCCCAAGTTTTGGCTCAGGCTGTGACACCCCTTTTCCTCACACTCCCGTTTCCAGCTCACCAGGAGCAGACAGAGATTTTCCTGAGGAAGTTCAGCTCTGTTCCCACATCCCACCCAGCTCCTGCTGCTCTAATTAATTGAGGACTGATGAGCTGTGATGTCTTTGCTGCGGCTGGACATGCAGCAAGTGCCACCTCGGGAGGTCCCCCCAGGGGGTGGCCTTTTCCATGAGGACCCCCCACGCTTCCCCTGCAATCTGGGATATTTTGGGAGGTCTGTGAACCTCAGCCAGAGCTGCCCTGAGCTCCTTCATCCTTTAGGCACGGGATAAAATGTGGGAAAAGAAGAGAAATGAAAGTTCTCGTTGGGATTTGGGGTCAGAGGAGCCTCATTTTCCCAGGAAAGCCACAAAAAGAGGTGGAAGGGATGGAAGGGAAAGTTTGCCTGGTAAATACAGCTTAAATTTGGGCTAAAACCTTCTCTTTTAAAGCAAAACCCAGGCCAAAATCACTGGAGAATTGAGCCAGGGTCTCATGATTGAAGACATGAGAACGTGCCCAGATCCCAAATCCAGATTTTGTTATTCCCACTCCCAACCCTTCTCAGGAGGGATTCCCACATTCAGCATCTCTCCCAAATCCCAAAGCCCTCACCCAGAGAGGATTTCCTCGGGGATGGGCAGCCAGGAAATCAAATCCCCAAAAATCCCAGGCTTTAGGATGTCGTGGGAGGGAACTGCTGACCTTTGCTGGGAGCTGGAAATCCTCAAACCGGGATTTAGGGAAGTTTAAAAGCAAAGCTCCGGCTTTGGGATGGATCATTTTTAATCCATTGGGGTCGTTGGGAGACAAATAAAAAAGAGAGATGGGAAAAGAAGGATTAAAGTCCTGCTTGTCAGGGGAAGAGGGGTTTATCAGCCCTGCCCAGTTGAGCCAGGCTTAGATTAAAACTGATCTGAGGGAACAGGGACTCGCTGCAGCCCCTTCCAGGTAATGACAAAGAGCAGCTGCAAAGTTTTTTATTTCAATGAAGAGCTTGTCCACCCCCAGAATGGGAATAATTATTAAGGAAGGAAACTTCAAAAAGGAAATTACACATCCACTGCATTTCCCTAATTCCCTGTTTCTGCAGCAGGACAATTTTCCTTTCCAGCCTCACTGGGTACTGCAGTCCTGCCCTGCTCCTTCTAGAAATCCAGGAGGAAAAGCTGCCCTTTCCAACATTGATTTCTTTGATTTTCATACAAGACATTCCCAATAAAAATCAGGAATTGAGGCTTAACCTTTTTTTGGCTCAGTTTTTTAAAAGAAGATCACCCCCAACTCTCTGCACTCCCTGGATTTGGGATTTTTTTGGATTTTTTGTCCAAAGGGACACCAAAAACTGAGGGCTCTAATTAATGATAAATTAATGGATTGTTCTCTCAATCCCCAAAAATTTCACTAGCCCAAGACAATCAACAAGGAGAAAGATGTCAAAACACAGTGAAAATAAAACTGCAAGAGAAGAAGAAGCTACACTCCTTTATTTTACCTATATATTTTGGGATTTTTTTGAGTCTATGGACTCTAATCCCTGTTTTTCCAAGGATTCTGAGGAAAAATGGGATTGTAGGTTGGGATGCTCCTGGTTTATAATCCTGGGTTTTTCTACACCTACCTTAGAGGTTAAGGGACCCTTTTAATGTCTGTTCTTGGGGCTGCAGCCCTGCCCTGCTCCTTCCAGAAATCCAGGAGCAAAAACTGCCCTTTCCAACATCATCTGCTTCTTTCCTTATATGAGACGTTCTTAGGAAAAATCAGAAATTGGGAATTGAGCACTTTTGGGGTCAGTTTTGAAGAGATTCTTCACCTTTTATTTGCCCCACAGCACAAGAGGATCTGGGATAGTGGAAGGTGTCCCTGCCCGTGGAAAGGCTGGAATGGGATGTTTAAAATCCCTCCCAAGCCAGACCAGCCTGGGATTCTGTGTCCCATGGGGATTGGGATGTGGAGGGAAGGTGGGATGGCAGAGAAGCCTTGAGGGATATGGGATTTATTGCACTTCATCCCAAAATTCTGCCTTCAAACCTGGGCTGTGATGGGGTTTGGGACATCAGGAAAATCATTTAGGCTCACTTGGGTTTCTCCTCCTTTGTGATCCAGCAGGATTTGGGAATACTGAGCAAAATTTCTGCTTCACTGCCTAAATTTTCCATAAAATCAGGGCACTGAGGAGCCCCCATGGAAGGCAGAAAATCCTGGAAAGCCCCAGCTCGTTTCTGTGGGATATTTCCCAAGGCAGGTGCTGCTTTTGCCACAAGAATGGCTCATTTCCCTCGACCTCAGGGAAAAACCTTGGTGTTTTATTCCCATGAAAAACAACAAACCTACCAGTGGGATGGGTATCCCATCACATCATCCAGGTTGTAGGACCAAAACCTGGAATCTGCTGCTCCCATCTCCAAGTGGAAACTTTTAATGGCCTAAAAAATGCAATATTTGTGCAGCCTTGCTCCCATCCCCTGTGCTGAAAGCAGCCCAGGCCTGAAGGGATGTTCTTGGCAGGCTCCAAGGAAAACCAGGCAGGATTTATTGGCTCAGAGTGGAGCAAGCCTGGGATATCAGAGCCTGCACAGCATCTCCAGCCCCGAGTGCAAACAAAGATTTGATTGTCCCTGTTTATCTGGGATGATTTATAAAGCAGCTCTTTGCTGGGAGCTGCAGGAATAAAAATATTTGTGGTTTTTTATTTGGGATCTTCCCTCTTTTTTTTTTTTTTTTTTTTGGTGAGGGGGAAAAAAATGTCACAGGGTTGGAACTGAGAAAGGTGGGATCTGAGCTCTTTCCATGGGCACAGGTGGGAGAGCTCTCAGTTTGGGCACCCTGAGGAAATTTTAGGGGAAAATCCTTCCCTGTGAAGGTGGGGAGGAAGAGAATGGAATTCCCAGAGAAGCTGTGGCTGTCCCATCCCTGGAAGTGTCCAAGGCTGGGTTGGACAGGGTTTGGAGCAACCTGGGACAGTGAAAAATGTCCCTGCCCATGGCAAGGGATGGAATGGGACAATCCTGAATGTCCTTTCCAACCCAAATCCTTTGGGATTCTGGAATTCTGTGAGATTCCCCAATGACCTCCTCCAGCTGGGCAGGAGGATGGGATTGGAAACATGGGAATGTTCTGGTTTTTCTCCCAGGAATGAGAAATTGGATGTCCCACTGCCAGGCCAGGGGTGGCTTTGGGGGCTCAGCCCTGGCAGCTGCTCCACAACAATCCCAGCACAGGGATTGATTTTTTTGGGATGTCCTGTGCAGATCCAGAAGTGGGACTGGATGAACCTTGTGGATCCCTTCCAACTCTGAGTATTCCATGATCCCAGTGTGGATTTGGGGTCTCTGCACACCTGGGTGACTCTGGCAAACAATAGGATGTGACCCAAAAGCTGGAAAACCTCACAGGAAAGGAAATGACAGCATTCCCACCATGGAGGGTTAAAATAACTCCTGGCAGGAAACATCCTGGAGCGGCTGCAGCTGGAAGAACATTGTCCTTAGGGAGAATTGTTCCCACCTGGAAGAACATTGTCCTTAGGGAGAATTGCTCCCACCTGGAAGAACATTTTCCTTAGAATTGTTCCTGGAAGAACAATTTCCCATGTTGGGTGAATGGAGCTGGTGCCCAGAATGGGATCACCTGGCCAGGGGGGCAAGAAATCCCTGAGGGGTTGGCAAGAGCTGGAGGTGAATTATGAACACACACAGACCATAATATTCCCTCCCAGCTGGCAGGAATTGCTGTTTATTTTCCCTGAGTGCAGCCTGGGGGGAATATTTATTTATTTGTTTGTTTTATTTATTGATTGGTGGTTTTATTACTGGCACAAAAATCCTGGTCCTGCAGAGATCTGATGGCTCCACAGTTATTCCTACTCCTGATCTTGTTCTTATTCCTAATCCTATTCTTATTAATAATCTTGTTTTTATTCCTATTCCTAATCTTGTTCTTATTCCTGTTCCTATTCCTAATCTTGTTCTTATTCCTAATCCTATTCTTATTAATAATCTTGTTTTTATTCCTATTCTTAATCCTATTTATATTCCTAATCTTACTCTTATTTCTGTTCCTATTCCTAATCCTATTCCTGTTCCTAATCCTATTCTTATTCCTAATCTTGTTTTTATTCCTACTCCTAATCCTGTTCCTAATCTTGTTCTTATTCCTATTTCTAATCTTATTCCTAATCTTGTTCTTATTCCTATTCCTAATCCTATTCCTGTTCCTAATCTTGTTTTTATTCCTAATCTTGTTCTTATTCCTATTCCTAATCCTGTTCCTAATCTTATTCTTATTCCTGTTCCTATTATTAATCTTGTTCCTATTCCTAATCCTGCTCCCACTCACCTTCCACTGTTTTGCACCTGGAAGAGAAGAGGGCAGAGGTTAATTAGGGAATTAATTAAGGAATGGGTTATTAATGGTGAGAATGGGGATGAAAGCACTTCCAGCAATCCCAGGGCTTTGCATCCAGCCAGGAATTCAGGGGGGAATCTGGAAATTTGCCCATGGAAAAATGGTGACACCAGCAGTGATGCTTCCAGGCAGCCCCTGCCGCTCTCCCTCCCTTCCTTGGGATTTATTCCCACCTGGAGAGGGCCTTTCCCATCCTCCCATGTCCATCAGCTCCTGCTGGAGGGAATTAATTAGCACTGGGAATTAATCTGAAGCAATCTGCAAATGCAGCGCTGCAGTCAGCTGATCCAATTAATTAGCTGAGTTCCTTAATCCTGATTTAAGTGCCTAATGATCCTGAGCTCCATTGGAACATTGGGATGTTCCTCTTGCTGCAGCACAGGTGGAATCTGGGGAGGGATGGAGGAGCAGCTCCTGTGGGGTCTGTGCTTCCCAAATTCCCATAAAAATAAATCAAATAAATCAAATAAATCCCTGTGCCAGCCTTCAGAGCCCACCTGGATCTGCTGGAATTCCAGGAATGCCCCTCTGGCTGCAGCACAGGTGAAATCCAGGAAGAAATGCAGGAACCACATCCATGGGGTCTGTGCTTCCCAAATTCCCATAAAAATAAATAAAATAAATCCCTGTGCCAGCCTTCAGAGCCCACCTGGATCTGCTGGAATTCCAGAAATGCCCCTCTGGCTGCAGCACAGGTGAAATCCAGGAAGAAATGCAGGAACCACATCCCATGGGATCTGTACTTCCCAAATTCCCATAAAACAGGTTGTAAATCCCTGTGCCAGCCTTCAGAGCCCACCTGGCTGGGTTTTTCCAGGGTTTTGGCTGATCCTAGGAAGGCAGAATGATGAGAATTCTGCTCCTCCACCAGAACTATCACTTTATTTCAGTATTTATTTATGTGGCCTCTGACTCTATGTAACAGAAAAAAATACATGGAAAACCTCATTTTCCCAGGATTTCTGTTTTATAGGTCCTGGTTTATAGAGTTATATTTTAACTCCACTTTTCCTCTCCTTTTATTTGCCCAGCTATTGTGTTGGTTTATGTGGGATTTTTTTCCATGTGAATCCAATTCTGCCCGAGGCTTTTCCTCGTCCAGTTATTTCTGTGGCTCTGCCCTGAGGGGAAAATTCCCTGCACACAAACAAGGATTGATTTATTTAACAATATTTACCAGATTTGCTGGTGAATGTGGGGCTTAAAGATGCTGGAGCTGCTCCTGAGGAGGGAAAATCCTGGAATTTCAAGGTGAGGATGTGCAGGATCTGATGGGAATGGGATGGTTCAATAGGACAAGGGGAAAAATGGGTGGGATATTGGGATGGAATTCCTGGCTGGGATGGAATTCCCAGAGCAGCTGTGGCTGCCCCTGGATCCCTGGAAGTGTCCCAGGCCAGGTTGGAGTGCTGTGGGATGGGATTTAAGGGATGCCTGAGAACTTAATTCCCACATTTTTATTCCAAGAACTCCTGGAAAACTGCTCAGTGCCTCCCAGCTGTGTTTTACTGAGCTCTGTCCTTCCTGAGCTGAGCTTAAACCCCAGCCTGGCTTAGCCAGGGATGAAAACCCAACATTTGCAGTGCATCAATGAGTCTCAGACCCTAAACTGAGACTAAGGAACATGGAATTAGGTTTTCCCCATTTTTTTCCCCAGTATTTTCTTATCTGGGAAGCCAAGCTGTCCCTCTGGAGTGGGAAAAACCTGACTCAAAAGTGCAGGAATTCCACTTTTATTTATGGCTAAAAACCATCTCCACGAGCTCCTTGTGTCTGTCCCAGAACCACAAACCCAAATTAAAGCTGAAGGTGCTGCCCAGCTCCTCCTGCCTTTCCACAGGTGGCTGAAATCCTGGTTTTTCTGCCCACATGTTGGGTTTTTAAAAAATTTATTTTATTACTCTGGCACTTCCCTGAATTTTGTGGGATGATGCTGAGCCCTGAAAAATCCAACATGGGAATGTGGGAATTTTCCTCTGCTCCAGGGAATTCCTGCTCCCACCTGTACCTGCCACAGCTTTTTCCCTAAAAATTCCCACAAATGGCTCAGCTGTTGGAAACCCCATAAATTCCCAAATCTTTCCCATATGCTCAGGGTTGTTGGTATCACGATTCTCATTTCATCTCCAACGTGGATTTATTAACTCTCCTGCTTAATTGCTCCTCAGTGAGGGTGGTTTTCTGAGCTCTCCAGAGGCACTGGGAATGGCCAGCAGCTCTTCCCAGCTGTGCTCCCTGCCTGCTTCCAGATGTGCAAACAAAAGAAATGCTGATGGCAAGGTGCTGTCCTAGCACAGAGGAAATGAAATAAAATAAAATTAAATTAAAAGCACATCCTGTTTCCCAAACCTCACCCAGGCCCTTCCATCAGCCAGCACCAAAATCAATATTGGCATTTTAAACCTGGCTTAATTTGGGCTGGATAGAAGATGGGGGGAAAAAAAAATTGTGGTGCCATTTGAAGCTGATTTATTTTAATGAGATGCATCTCATGAGGAAAGCCAAGTGTCAGGATAATGATGCTGCATGCACATGGAGATAATTCCTCAGGTTTAACACCCTCGTGGTGGTGGAACCCCTGTGGAAGTGTGGGAAGAGGAGAAAACCCCCAGGAATTTGTGGAGCAGGTGAAATCCACCCTGAGGCCCAGCTCAAATCCCACCCCAGCCAGGAATATAAAACCTGGCAGGGAACAACATAAAAAAAAAAATAATCAGAGCTGCCTGAAAATGCCAGGAACAAAATCCAGAGAACAGGCAGGGAGGGAGGTGGAGGCAAGGAATGGGGCAGGAACCAGCCCCAAAATTAGAAAAAAATCAGCATTCTCCAGAAAGTCAGTGCCAAAAAGCACAGAAAACTCAAAAACCCCCAAATTTCTAGAATCCAACCCATCCAAGGGGAAAAGGAATGCCAGGATATTCCTCCAGGAAAAAAGATGAAATTTCCTTCATCCTGTAACTTTGGTATTTGCACCACTTAATTAGAAACACAAAGGAAATAAATTTTCTCGTGTTTGGTTTTTATTAAATCTTAGCTAAAGTACAAAAAGTTCAAGAACATTTCTAGCTAAAAGTGAGCAAAATTGAGGTGAATTGAGCTGGCTATGAATTCTCTTGAATCTAAACCGTCCAATAAAGAATTAACACCTCTATTGTTTATACTTTTAAGCTAAAAAACAAATTTTTGTGACTTTTAGTGCAGCACTAACTAGAAACTACTACCTGAAACCGTGAAAAAAAACCCATCAAAAAGAGACAACACCCAAAATTCTCCATTTTGTTCCATACCTATTACCTATTATAAAAACCCAAAATTCCAAACCCCTTCACCATGTGAAGTCACACACTTCTATTTAACTGCACACCCGTGATTTTAACTCCATCACTCAAATTTGGAAGCTTCTCCAACCCTTCGAGTCAAAAAATCAGTATTCTCCAAAAAATCAGTGCCAAAAAGCACAAATTTCAAATTAAAAAAAAAACCCCAAATTTTAGAATCCAACCCATCCAAGGGGAAAAGTGGCTCCAGCCACAACCCACCAGAGGGATCCTTCTGTTGCCATGGATATCTCCCCAAAAAACCACGGGCAAAAAACGCAATTAAGCCACCACAACGCCTCTAATCACCTGGATTTTTTCCAATTCCTTCTCCCCACTTTTCCAGAGGGGATTTCCAGCTGTTTTCCCCCCCTTTTTTTTTTTTTCCCAGCTTTTTTTGACAGGAGCCCCCAGGATAAATCTCTGAGCTGCAGGTGACAGATGCTGCAAAATCAACCTGCTGCTAATTAACCGAGAGAGGAACGCGCTCATTCAGAAAATCTGGATGTTCCCAGCAGGACAAACGTGCTGCTTTTAATCCCAGCATTAAATTTTAGGCTCTGAGCCAGGCTTTAATAGCTGCAGGCTGGGATGACACCGGGATCATGCACCTGAGGATGCCCCACGAGGATGAGGATGAAGAAGAAAAGCAGGATGGCACCAAAATTGTGATGTCACCACTGGAAATCCTAAAATCAGGGATGGAGGCAGCACATCATCACCTTCCAAGGGTTTGTGTCAAAACCTGCTGGGAAAAATTCCCCATTTTTAACTCTGAGAGGGTTAACCCAGTCTGGGAAAGGGTTAGGGAGTGGAGAAAATGGGAAAAAAATTGGAATTTCCTCTCTCTCCCATGGTGCTGGGGAGAAAAGCACCTTTTTTTCCTAAAGCCTGGTTTTATTGGGATTTTAATGAGCATTTCAGGCCCATTCTCTGCCTGCCTTTGAGGCTGTACAGTTGTCAAGGCATCAAATATTCCAGGCAGCTCATTTGAAGGGAATTTTGGGATTTTTTTTTACATATTTTTCCAAAGGAGACTTTCATGATCAGAGTTCAGCATCCCTTTCAAAGAGCTGGGACTTTGGTGACTCCTGGCTGCTTTTGAATTCCTCCAGATTTGAGGCTGGAACATTAAAAAACTCTCGTGGCACCACAGAAAATGCAATTTTTTTTTATTAGAGAAAGCAGCAATTCTGGGTGCGAATTCATCAAAAATGAAATTATCCTGGAATGTTCAACATTCCAATAACAAACCCATTACAAAACCTCTGTGAAATTCCCTTCACTCCCACATTTCCCTCCTGGACAAGGTGGGGGCAGCCAGGGAAGAGCAAACTTGGGAAATATTGGGAGGGTTTTGGAGGGAATTTTTCTGCAGTGTGTTTGGGAATGGTTTTGAGGATTTTTTTTCCCCCAAAATCATGGGATTTACTGCCTGCCTAACTCTGATTCCCTGTTTTTTTTTTCCTCTAAGCTCCAAAGCTGGAGCACAAGGAGTATCCCAAATCCATCTGGTACTAAAAAAATGAAATAAAATTTCTTATTTGGGGCTTATTGATGGGTGGAAAAAATGAGGTTTTGAGGGAGATCTTCAGCTGGGAATTGCCCCAGGAAATGAGGAGCAGGGATGGAGCTGGGGATGTGCTGAGGGGAGCAGGAAAAGCAGGAGCTGTGGAATAATCCCAGGGAAAATTCCCTGGCACAGCTGGAATCTTGGGAAGGAGAAGGAATTTGGCACAGCAGAGAAAGGCTCCAAATTCCTGTGGCAAATTCCACCTGAAATCTTCACCTGGTGCCTTCCAAACCTGAACCTGGGGAATTACAAAAGGAATTATTGGGGAAATGGACAAATCCATCCTTCCAGTCTCCAAACCTTGGACGCTTCCAAGGATCTCAGGTTTTTTGGGATAAAGCCACAGTGGGTTCTCACCTGCCACCTCCAGTTGTGTTCAATTAGAGGGAATGGGAAAAGGATCTGCTTTCCCAAATGGAAACCTGTTCCTAATTAGAGGTATCCTGGAAACACGGGATTCCCCACGTTTATGGATTAATGATTATTATGGGAAAACACGAGCTCCCCTCCACAAAGCTTTTGACAGCAGCTGTCCATCAGAAATAATGATCCTTTTAAAACTCATGAATAAATAATAATGCAAATCCATCCCAGCCTCTGGAATGAGATGCACTTATTTAAAATAATGACTCTACAACGCTTCCATAATGAGCCATTCCTGTGTAATCCTCCTGATTTTTCCTTTCTTTCCCTGGCCTCGAAATTCTTCCTTTTCTAAATTAAAACCTTCTGTTCCTTCAGATCTTTCTATCCCAAACTCCTGTGAGAGTTGTTTTCCAGTGGGTTAAGGAGTGAATTTTCCAAGGATCCATGGCATTAATACTGAGTTTTATTCAGGAATTAATTTTCCAAGGATCCATGGCGTTAATATTGAGTTTTATTCAGGAGTGAATTTTCCAAGGATTCATGGCATCAATATTGAGTTTTATTAATGCTCTCCTTGGGTTTTTGGGGATCAGTTTGCTTGGGAAAACCAGGAAAGAGGGAGAAGATTCCCCCTGATCCTCCTTTTCTCCAGGCTGAGCCCTCCCAGCTCCTTCCAGCCCCTTTGGTGAACGGGAAAAGAGATCCAAGGGAGGGAAGTGACTTTAATAAATATGGGCTCAATTTGTATTTTCCTCATATTTCCAGTCAGGGGTAGAAACAGGCTTCTCCTGCAGCTCTGACATTAAAGCAAATATCCTCAGATTTCTCTCTCAGCCAAGTAATTTGGGATAATTTGAAATATCTTTTTGGAGATGGCTGTTAACAACTGCAATTCTCCTCCTGGCTTTCAAGTGAGCAGTGAGTGTTCCTAATGTCAGCCAAGGAAATCACACCCCGAGCAGCATTTGGAAAATAGCTGGGGAGAACAATTTGTGTCGATGATTTCTTGCCATTTCCCCCTTTTTTTTGTTGTTTTTTTTTTTTCCCTTCAATTTTTCAATCGGAGCATTTTCTGCAACGTTGTTCCACGGAATTCAAACACTGTGAGGAATTCAGCCCAGAGGAATTGTAAGGGAGCTGTAATCAAGGAATTTGCTGTGTTTTGGGATGAGGGCTGCTGGTGGATTTAGAATGATTTTTTTTTTCCTGGTTTTTATTTGATATTTGCAGAGGTATTGATGGCTGGGTGATAAGGGGGTCTCAGCTCTCCCCCATCTCTGCACATCTCCATTGTCCCCAGCTGAAATCCCAGTTTCCACCTCCAAATACACAAATTACTCCATTTAAATACGTAAAAAACATGGAAGGAGACAAGGAATTGTCAGAAGGGTCAGGACTAGAGAGATTTGCAATTTTAAAAAGGATCAAAAAAAGAGGGAAAGCAAGCAGAGCCATTCTATGACCAGGCTGGGGCTGATTTTCCCATCTCTGCTCATTCTGGAGTGTTCCCTGTGCAGGGATGAGTCCCAGCTTTGTTCCCAAATCCAACTTCAGATAAAAACAGCCCTGTTTCCCTTTCATGTGAGAACATGGAATCCTTGGAAAACTTTGGAGGAGGAAATCAAAGGCTGAGTTTTTGGGAGTCCCTGGGATCTCCCACGTGCCCCATAGTGCCTCCTTCTCCTTCTCCTTCTCCTTCTCCTTCTCCTTCTCCTTCTCCTTCTCCTTCTCCTTCTCCTTCTCCTTCTCC
>JANRGV010000104.1:35383514-35401083 GCA_024734035.1 Alethe castanea | reverse complement strand
TTTCCTCCTTGGATTTGGGTCATTCTTTCCTCCTTGGATTTGGGTCATTCTTTCCTCCTTGGATTTGGGTCATTCTTCCCTCCTTGGATTTGGGTCATTCTTCCCTCCTTGGATTTGGGTCATTCTTCCCTCCTTGGATTTCTTTGAGCCTGTTGTTGGTGGCATCTGGGATCATCCATGGAGCAAAGGGAGTGACACCGAGCTGGAATTCCACAGAAATCAATGCTGGATGCAGAAAGCAAAACTGAACAGTGGGAAAACAGGAGGTGCTGGCAGTGATTTTCCAGCTGGGATGATCCCAGGAATTGGTACCCAGGCAGACCTGGAGTGGGAGTGGGGAGCCAGCAGGGTTTTCCCAAGGGAAGGGTTTACAGGAGAGACATCCTATCGTGATTTATCTTCTGCTTTCTCCTGCCAGAGTCGGGATTAAAAGCACCAGAGACGGAATTTCGTGTTTGGACTCAGATGTTTATAATTCTTATCTGTGTTACAGTGAGTTTTATAGCACTTCTAGCTAACAAGCTAAAAATGGTGATGCATCTCTTTCTCTACAAGGCATTTTAAGACCTAACAGTCCAATTAAGAATGGAAATCTAAATTATTTTTAATTTTGACTCAGTTACCAAGCACCTCTGACCCACAGTGTGGGATTTTCTATCCAATTAAACAAATCCCACCCAGACCCATGAAGGAGAAGGTGAAGGAGAAAGGAACCTCTGCCCCAAAACCAAAATAAATCCTCCAAAATTCCAAGAGCATTCCTCTCCTTATTGCTTGCACATGGCTCCTGCTGCGGAGCTTCCTCCCAGCCTCGGGAACGAGGCTTTTCCAGCAAATCCCAAAACTCCTGCTTTTATAACCACAATTTAAAATCCTCCATCAACACTGGGAATCATTTCATGAGCTAGAGAGGATCTCCCACTTCAGCTGCCTCACAGCAGGCCAAGGAAAATAAATCACTTTTTATGGCAAAGGGAATTTCCCTAAAAGCCATAACCTAGGAAGTGAAAATGGGAGATTTTTTTTTTTTTGGAATAGCAAACTTTATCCCACTCCCCCTCAAAAGGACAGGGAATTACAAAGGGCTCTTCTGATCCCTAGGGATGCATAAATAGGAGCTGACATTAATCCCCTCCTGCCTTGAGTGCTAGAATGGGACACTTTACACGCAGCGGAAAAATTCAGCTAAAAAGGATTTTCTGAGGAGAAAGAGGAATAAAAATCCAGCAAATTTGGGCTGAAAGAGCATGAATCCGGTTGTTGGGGATCAAAGGGAGTTCATGAGACGTGACTCCAGCTTTTTGGGGTCTTTGATTAAGGACCAGGACCCTGGATGGCCGTGGGATGGTGAGGATGAGGCAGCAAAGGGCTCTGCATGGCATCCAGAGCAATTCCCGCTCCATGACTCATTCCTTGTGGGAAGAAATGGATCTGTGTGCTCTCCATGGATTAATTACTCCTTTTCCACCCAGGGAAATGAGCCTTGTGCCAGGAAATCCCTGCAGAGAGGGTCAGAGCATCCTTTGCCATGCATGGAGTGACCCAGCAGCATCACAGGGATCCAGGAAAATCCAGAGCTCCCCCATGGGTGGGACACCAGGATCCCTCACAATCCCTGGGATGCAGCTCCCAGCAGGGAAAACTCCTCTCTGTGCTCCCAATCCATCCCAGCCCTGGGTTTTGTGTTTCTCTCAGGTGTCTTGGAAAGAAGGATTTGTTGGAGCTTCCGCAAAATTGAGATTTCCTCAGATGGTGGACTGGTGGGATAGGGAAAATGATCCAGATGAAGGGACATGGGGAGAATCCTGTGAATAAATCAGCTTTATAAATCTGGTAAATGCTCACCTTGGGAAGGTGCAGGATGAATCCCAGCCATTGCTATGCAGAAATCCTGGGAATTTAACTCCTCATGGATGATCCTGGGCTTGCAAATCACTCTGTGGTGGCTCCTGGATGAATTCCATGGGCTGCTGCTCCAAGGTCAGTTCGGCTGCTGAGGTTTCCTTTGGGTGCTCCAGGCTCTGCCCTCCTTTCCAGGGATTCCTTGGGATGGGAAGCAGCCAACACCAACTGTCCTGGACACCACAGGGAGCTCTGGCCGTGGCTTTCCAAAAGTTTTCCAGGGGACAGGGAAATTGGAGCAGGGACACACTTATAGGGCTTTACCTGTTTGCCCAGGGATGTTGTTGATAAAAGGATTTGGATCATTTCTGGATGGAGGGGAGGGAAGTGCTCCAAAGCCCAGATCCTGCTCCCAGAAAATCCATTGTCACAGGATCCTGCTCAGGTCATGGGGCTGGAGGCAGAGATTCATCCCACCAGGAATGCTGAGGTTTATCCCCATATTTTCTGAATCAGTCCTTACAGAAATTACAGAGAACTGCTGGAAGTTGGCTCTTTATCCATGGAAATGCTCCAGGAATGTGGCTGCTCCAGGAGCTGGAAAGGTGGCACAGCTGCAGCCAGGGCTTGGAGCAGTGAAGTGCCTGAAAATCCCAGCTCCAGGCTTTAGAGGGATAATGGAGGAGTATCTTCCCAAATCCCAAGGGCAAATTATCCCATGTGCACTGATGGAGCCTCCATCAGCATCATTCCAAGGTCTGAAGGATGCTCAGGAACACTTTAATCCAACTTAAACATCTGCTTTTTGGGCGATCTTTAAGGTCTAACCCAAAGCATTCCATGATTTCTCTTCTATGGAGAGGGAAGGTGACAGCAGGGAAGAGCTCTGGGATTTGGGCAGCTCAACCAGCCCATCAGCTCCGTGATAATATTCCCAAAACTCACCCAGACCCAAGGAATGAGCTGATTTTTTAATCACGATGAACATCCCAGATAAATAAACAACCCCACAATAATTTCAGGCTCCATTAGGAATAACGGATAAACCTCAGGGTTTGCCAAGTGGAAAATAGCAATCTTGATAAGGGCAAAAAACATAAAATTAATTTTCAGCAGCACAAAGTGAATTTGGCAGCAGAAAGAGCCACGCAGAGTTTAAAGAAATTCCAGAGGAAGGACTTTTGTTAATAAATTACTTCAGGTGGGGATATCCAGCTCTTTTACTCCAGGCTGTTTGCTGTTATGTCTAAAAGCACGGATTTAGGAATCATGCAATCAGGACAGTCTATCCCAATTCTTTCCCAAAAGTGCCAAATCCCACTGGTCAATGCTTGGACTGGGAAAATGAGGGGGGGCTCAGCAGCTTCTCCCTCTGATTTAGGATCAGTCGCTTCCCTGGCTTCCCTAATTCCAAATGCACTCACTGTTGGGATTTTCCAGGGGGGGTTTATTATAATTAAACTCTCTGCTTGTGGCCAAGGGCTCTGAGAGAATTATTCCTGATAAAACAGGAACAAATCTGCCCAGCTTGTGGTAAAAAACCATCTCCACACTGAGGGGCTCCACTGAAGCCTGGAGATGTGTGGGCAGCTCCCATTTAATTCCACAGCCCAGCTTTATTTCCAATTTCCTTGGGCTAAGCCCTGATTGAGATCCGGAATTACAAGCAAACAGGATGGAGGAGATTTAGTTGGGAAGGCCAATCAGGAATTGATTATTAATTTTCCATCCCACATGGATCCCTCTGGCTACTGCACGGAAGGGAGAGCTGTCATTCCCTCCTCTGCTCAGGTATTCCAGGAGACAAGAAAACACTTTGGCAAGACTTTTTCTTGTTTTCCAAGGATCAGAGCTGTGCTGGAGATGCTGCTCAGGAGGGCTCCTGGAGCTCCAGGTCAGTAGAAATAACTCGATTTTCCTGCTGCACTTCTTATTTAATCAGTATCTAAGCTCTGGGCACCTTTGGCTGCATATTAAAAATGCCATTCCAGTGAATTTCCACTGGGATGGGATTCCTGGGAATTGCATCCTGCTCCACACGGAGCCCAGCCTCGTTAGGCCAGGCTTGTTAGGCCAGGCCCAGCATGGAATGGGCGGAGCTGAGCCCTGTCAAGCCCAGCTTGGATCCAGGATAAATCCAGGTCTTTTGGGATGGCAGGGAGCCCATGCTAATGAACCCCCTTGGATGCACCTGCAGCATCCTCATCATTTTCCCTGCTCTACAATTCCAAACTGGATGGGCGGTGAGGACTAAATCCAGCTAAATCCACAAAATTCCTTTCAATTCAAAGGGGCTGGGTGTGAGGAGAAGGAAAAAACCATCCCCAGTGTCCCCATCCACGGTGAAGCCACCTCCAGTGACATTCATGCTGTCCCCAGGTGGAGAGCACTTGGCTTGGTCTGAATTCCAAATAAATAAATTGGATATGAGGTGGGGAAACAGCTTTCCACCTCTCGTAGGAAAGCAGAAATTCTGGAGCAATGGATGACCTGCAAAAAATATTCCGTGGCAGCAAACTGTGCCTTGTCTGTGTTTGTGTCCCAGCTGCAGGAACGAGGCCTGGAGGCAAATGCTCCCACTGGGATGGAATGAAGCTATGATAATTAGGAATTATAATTAGATATAGTCTGTATTTTTAATATATATAAAATTGCATATCATTAGGAGCCTTTTCCCCAATTGTGTGTGAAATTGTTGGGCATTACAAGCTCAGGATGTGGCTCCAGGAGGATCCCGTGGTGGTGCCAAACAACGGGAACAGCCGGGAAGAATCCCTGCCTTTCCTCCCCGTCACCTCTCAGCCCAGGGAGGGAATTTTGGATGGGTTTTTTGGGAGCTGAACTCCTCATTTGTACCTACAGATGCAGGAGCTCCTTCTGGGAAGCTGTTTGGACACCCCTGCTGGAAACGCTCGCCCGACAGCACATTTGATAATCACCCACGGGCTCGTAGCTCGATACACCCCTGCCCATCTGCCGGCCTGGCAGCGTGCCCGCTCTCCAGATGGTCCTCGTGATTCACAGGGGCAGAGGTGCCAAAAAAAAAGATGGATTTCGATGACACCGTTAGTGCCACCTCTCCCGCCTCCCCCCGGCGGTGACAGCTCCGACAAACCGGCGCGGCGGCGACAACGAAACCCTCTTAATAAAACGCGGGAATTAGGGATGGAAAGACCTATTAGGTCATTTACTGCAGCTCCTTGCCAGTGCCTGATCAGCACATTAATCTTCCCAAATGCGGATATTGCTGTGGGAGAGGAAAAGCCAGGCTGCTCCCAGATATTGGGAGCTGCCAGCGACGCGAGCGGGATTTCAGATCCGCCAGGGCCATATGGGGTGTCAAAATCTATTACACAAAAGTTCAGCCTCCAGGCAATCTCCAGGAGAGCAGGCCCGTGACAGACATGGAAAACGTTCCCGGTGAGGGGAGGAGCGGAAGGCGATGGAGAAGCGGGAGCACGGGGCAGGCAACCAGGATAGCTCGGAATGAGCTGGGAAAAATGGGCATGAAAATATCTGGGGATGTGAAAAACGGCTCCATTGGGAAAAAGGAGCATAAAAATATCTGGGGATGTGAAAACTGGCTTGGAAAGGGCACTCAGCTCCATTTTCCCCCTTTTTTTTTTGGCCATCATCCCATATGAGCTCTGTTGGAAATAAAATGGCCGAAGTTGAGGGATCCATCCCCACCCCAGAGCTGGACTTGATGATCTTTGTGGGTCCCTTCCAACTTGGAAAATTCTGTGATTCTCTTTTAAGATAAATGTATCAGAGATATAAACATCTGCTGTGGCAAATAGAAATCCACCCAATGTCCTGCCTCCCAAAACATGTCCCTTCTTTCCCCTTGGATTGGGATAACTTCAACAAAAGCAAAAAATTCCCTAATTTTTTTATAACCTTACAAACTCTCTCCAACCCTAATTTTGAAGTTTCTTATGAGTACAGGGGAGAAGAAAATTGAAGTGCCATCCAATTTCAAGGTGAACATCAAAAAGTCTGCCAAAAATTTGCTAAAAAAAAGGGAAGAAAATAGCAGAAGAAAAAGACTTTTTCCTAAATGTTGCCTTCAGTCTAGGATAAAGGTTTTTAACAACTCCTTGTATGGCAAAAGATAAGGATGGGTCCTTGACCAAGCTCTTGGCTTTTCCATGAGCTGCCTGGTTTTTTCCCATTTTTCCCTCTTTCTTTGATTCCCTTATCAATCCCTAAAGTCATGTAAATAACACAGAGAAAAGGCAGCCATTCCGTGGGTTTTTCATGTTTTTTCCATCATTCCTTCCCAATTTGCAGAAACTGTAATGACTCAATTCACCTAATGGGGTGATTTCCCGAAATCCCTTGAATTCCTCCATCACTTATTTCCATATTGTACCTGGGATGGGAATGATGCTTGTGATTCCTGGTAGATGAGGAAATAAATGGAAATCTGATGATTTTCCACTCAACTTTGCAGTAATAGTCCACAGAAGCATTGAAAAAGTGAGGCTTTCCTGCTGTTTTACCTTTTTGCTGGAATTTATTCCAGGCAGAGGGTTAAAAAAGCATCAATTTAATTTTTTTAAGAGCTTCTTTGAGAAAGGCTGTGGGAAGAGTTTGGAAAAGGGCAATGAGAAGTAGGAACACGTTTCGGGGTGAATATTTTAAGCGCTGCCAAAAAATTTCAAAAATGGCAGATTAAAAGGAGTTCTGCCTAAATGTGGCCCTGGAGTTGAGATAAAGGGTGTTAATTAATTTAGGAAAGGATGCAGAAAGACTTTGCAAAGGCATAGCTGCTCTTTCATGCCATAATTAGCCAAAAAATCCCGCATAAAAATATCCGTGAATTACACAGTTAGGGACGAGCTGCTGTTGTTGGGTTGCTGGTTTTTTTGCCTTTTCACTTAAGGGAAGAGGAGAAATTCCTTGGTTTGCTCCAAATAAATCCCCATCAAAATGAGCAACGGAGAGGTCACGGCTCCGAGGGACCCCCGCGGGCTCCCGCATCCCTGCAGTGCCCGTTCCCATTGGATGGGGCTGGGAGAGGCACCACTTAGAGAGGATAAAGGTGGCAGCATCTGGCCCGTGAAGAATTTGCTCTTCAACGCTGCGAGGGTCCCCGCCATGAACCCCACGGTGAGACGGATCCCGCCAGGAAAAAAAACCAAACACCAGGACACTTCGCTGCCCGCGAGGAAAACACAAATCCATTAAGGAAGGAGGGGAAATTGCCCTGCTCTGGTGTTCCCTGGCCCGTGTTGATTCCAACCACCACCCCTGTGTCCATTTGGGATGTGCACCGCTGTTATCCCGCAGGCGCTGAAATGAGCAGCGCGGAGTTCCGGAACGTTCTCCCTTTGTTTTTGGCGGGTTTTCCCGGGAGCAGAGCTGCCTCTCGGGCAGCCAGGCGTGGGTGCTGAGTGCTCCGTGCTGAATGGGATGCTGCACTCCTGGTCCTTTCTTATTTTTTCCGCTCTGTCACTCCTGGAAGGGCTTTGATAGGAGATGGCAGCCGGTGATCGTTGACAAAAGCCGGGAAGGAGGATGCTCATTTTGTGTCTTGGAGAAGGGGAAAAGGGAGAGGAGCAGCCTCTTTTTCCTGCTTTCATGAGCAATAAGCAGGAATATCAAAGAAAAGGACGGCAGGTTTCCAGAACAGTGGCTAAAAAAGAGATTTAAGAACACAGTGGAGCGTTGGTTTGGGATTGGAAAGAGTCCCTTTGGTTTCTGTGCCCTCCGGGAATTGGGGTTTACAGGAACAATTAGAATTGTGCCGAGAAAAATAAAGGCGGGAAAAGGGGAAATGCATCTTTATTTTCCAGTGTGCAAAGTGAACGTCTCCCAGGAAAAGAAAAAGAAAAAAAAAAAAAAAGAGAGAGAGAGACAGGCTTTGATTTATGGAGGGGAGACAGCAGAAGCTTTTTATCCAAAGCACTGAGATGCTTTCCTTACTTCTTCAAAATGCAACAATATCAGAGTAGAGATTTTTGGGATGAGCATGGACACTCAGCCCCTTTGCATCATTCCATAGGCTATTCCTAAGTGTATTTTCTTCCCCATATTTACCTTTCTTTAACCCCTTCTTCCTATTCCAAACCTGCCTTCCCAATGGCAGGATCCAGTGGAATCAAAGATTTTTATATTGGAAAGCAGCTCCTGACACCCTCAGTGTGAGGGATGCAGGGAATGTTCCATAATCCACGGCTGGCACCAGTGGGGTGATTAAAGGAATGTTGTCTCTTGATCCTCACCTTTAGCAAATATATGGGATGGAAAATGCTTGGAGATTTTTCCAATCTTAATGCAATTCCATGCTCTCCAACCTCTCCTGGAATCCCAGGTTCATCAACCTTTCCATGAGAAATCCAATCAGCTTTAACCAGTTCCTGGAGATGTCGAGGGTTTGGGGCCAGGCACCCCAAACTCCCCAGGGAACAAAGCATTTCCTGCTGCTGGCCGAAATATTGGATGGGCTTTGACTTTTGGAGGTGAAAGGAGCACCCAGGATACCTGGAAGTGGAATTTCAGGTGGGCACCTGGATTAGCAGGATAAAATCCTCCTCATTTCATCCCTCTCCTGCCTATTCCTGCCAAAAAAAAAAAAAAAGACAGGACAAAGGGAGGTATCAGCTTTAAAATTCCATTTTGCTTCTGCAAATTCTTTTTTTACCAAACAAGCTCGGTTTTGTTTCCGAGCTTTGCTTTTCCTGCTGATCACGAGGTACAGAAATGAAGGAGAAGAGCGTGAAATGAACTTGAATTGTTTAAAAAAGCTTGATTGATATGAAGGAAAAGCATTTCCCCTTGAATTCACTGCGTGGAGAGAGCTTTTTGAAATCCACACCCCTCGTCAGGAAAACAAGGAATGATGTGCTCATTGAAGCCAGATTCAAAGTCTGGGAAATGACTAAAGTTAGAAAAATGCAAATGTTGGATTGGTCTGGAATTAAGTTCCATTATCTCTGACATTTCTGCACACCCACTGTGTGTTTTCCCAGTTTATTTCCGTGGCTAACTGGGAGCAGGAAAAGGATGGGTCACGAAGGAGGACACGGGTCATGCCCCACATGCCAGGATTTTCAGGGGCAATGCCACCTCCCTGAGCTTCCCAGGGCTTTTCCAGCCCTCCTGAGCTCTCTGCACTCTGAATCCAAGGGGAAATATAAATGAGGTAGCTGAACCACTTGATTAGTGACTTGACTTCATTTTTTTTTGTCTTCGCTCAGAGTTAGGATTAAAAACGCAGAGGAGACAAATTTCTCGCGTTGGGGCTTGGTTGTTTATTAAATCTTATCTAAAGTACAGAGAGTTCTGCAATGCTTCATCTACTAGCTAAAAGTGAGCCCCTTCCTCAAAAGCAGTAATGAATTTATTGCAGCCTGGGTGGCTTCCTGTTTTATCCCAGCTTGCCATGCTGGGATCTGGAATGCTGAGCTTGGGACTGTCCCAGTCTTCCTCGGGTTTGTGATCCAAACTTTCCTCTGACAGTGGGAAATCCACGGATTTATGGCTCTCTCAAGGGCTGCCAGTTGGAGGACCAGCAACTCTTTCCCACTTGGATCAGTTATTCCAGATAATATGAGTATTTCCAAGGGAAAATTAAAATTTCCAAGGGAAAACAAGAATTTCCAAAGGAAAACGAGCATTTCCAGGGGAAAACGAGCATTTCCGGGGAAAATGAACATTTCCAAAGGAAAATGAGCATTTCCAAGGGAAAACGAGCATTTCCAAAGGAAAATGAGCATTTCCAAGGGAAAATGAGCATTTCCAAGGGAAAATGATCTTCCTTGCAGAAGCACTGGGGTGCAAAAGCTGTTACAGACTTTATCCCTAATTTAATGCAATTCCCACCAGTTTAGCTCAGAACATCCGTGATCCAAAGCTAGGAGTAAAGAAATGTGGTTTTACAGAACTTTTTGGGAGTAAATGAAGTAAAACCAAAGAGGCAAATGCAAAGAGGGAAAAGCACAATATCAGTTTCATTTTCCTCATGAATCTTCCCTCTCTGCCATCCCTTTCCTTCCTTTCTCCCCCAAGTCAGGCTCCAATTATCCCAGCCAGGACCCAATTCCAGTGTTTATTGTCAACCTTCCTGAGTGTCCATAGTTCTGACATGGAAATATTCCCCCCAAGGGACCTGTGAGGGATGGAATTAATTTTTCCAGAGCACTTGGGAATGCTCAGTTAGGAGATGCTGGATTCCAAATGTGCCAATGCTTTGGTTACTATTATTATCATTATTATTATTATTATTATTATACCTGATCTAGTGGTGAAAAACACAGCCCTGGGTTGAAATTCCACGTGTTAGAAACAGCTATCCCAAAACTGAACATCATTGGGATTGCCCAGGCTTGCTTCTGACCAATTTCCTTCTCCATGACAGAAGAATGATTAAAAACCAGGATCCAGCCAGCTGGAATTGCCCATAAAATCCAGGATATTATAATTTCTATCAGGGAATCATCATGCCAGGGATGTAAAAGCCACAGGCCTCCATGAAGGATGAATCCACCGCCAGAGCTGTTGGAAACATTAGGAAAATAAAAGGTTTCTTGCTGTTAAGTTTCATTTACAGGAACTTGAAATTCCCAGAAGAGCAGCCACGAGCTGCAGAAAGCCTCGTTAAGTGATTTCCAGGGCTGTTTGTTATTTTACCTTTGTTTACATGACATTTAGATGAAATAACAGCTCCCTCAATCTGTTATAAACCCTCCCTTCTCCAAGGATAGCGGTGGTGCACAAGGAAAGGAGTTAAGGAATAAAAACGCGAGGGAAAAGGGCTTTACCCTGGAACCTGGAGTAGTTACAAATCCAAATAAACCCAGATTCCCTTTGGGAATGTCCCAGCGGGGAGGAATTGGCTGTAACTCATCCCAAATCCACGGGGTGACCCTTCCAAACGTGCTGCACTTCGCATTTCTTGCCCTTTATTACCCAGCCCTCCTCTGCTTTGCTTTTAAGATGATAAAAATCGTGATTAACTGAGGGGAAGCTTGCAGAGAATTTAAATCCTCCATGAGCACCTTTGCACTGCTAAACTGCTGGAAAAAAAAAAACAACCCCAAAAAGCCTCTTTTATGTGCTGGATGAAAACACAGAGCAACAAAGTACAGAGGGGGAAAAAAAAAACATGAAGAAAAAACCCCTCAGATAAAATTTTAATCATATTTGCAGTAAATCAAGAGCAGTTCTGGGTTGCTCTGAACTTTGTCCCCTTGGGTTTGTTTCAGAATGAAGGCATCACATGAGAATCCCTTTAATAATGACGTTATTTTGCCGGGTTTAGAAGAAAAGGATACAAAAATCAGAGAATGTGGGGCTCACAAAATTAAATACATGTGGGAAGCATAAAAGAACCAGCCTGAAGAGTGGATTGTGGGCTCAGGGATTCCCATAATTCCACAGACCCCAATCATCCCATCCGAAGGCAGAGCGGATTTGATCCGGGATTCTTTGGGATAATATGGGATGTTCCAACCATCACAAGCCACGTAATTAACAGGGGAAATAGAACCAACACTTTTCCAACAAATTGTTCCATTGTCAGCTCATTGATGAGGTGAAATGGTGAATTTTCCTCCAGTTCCCCAAAATCCACCACCAATATTTACAGGGGGAAGATGAAAGAAGTTCAGCCACTCAGCACAGAAGGCGACGTTTTTGGGAAGTGACTTAATTGCAAACATTTTCCTTTTAGGAGCCACTTTGGGAGACACCTTAAAGGAATTTGTTTTCTGAATGTGTCAAGTGTTTAATTTCTAAAATAACATTTCGTGGCCTCAGCACTCCGAGTGATGAGTCACTTGTCAAACCTTGGCCCACGCTGCCGAGTGACTCAGGGAAAAAACTGCCTGAGGGTGTTTGGGAAAAAAAAGGGAAGGGAAAGAGCAGAGGAGGTGGCCAAGATTTAAAGGATGAGTGGCCTTTTGGAGGCCAGGGAGGAGCAGACTGGGATTTTGGGGAGGGGAATGTGTTCCCATCCTCTCCTGGGGTTCTTTGTCCACCCACAAGCCCCACAGCCAGGAATTCCTTCCCAATATCCCATTTAAACATCCTGTCTTTCAGTTTGAAGCCATTCCCTGTCTCCTGTCCCTCCATCCCTTGTCCCAAATCCCTCTCCAGCTCTCCTGGAGCCCCTTTATGCCCTGGAATGTTCTGGAAGCTCTCCCTGGATCCTTCCCTTCTCCAGGGGAACATTCCCAGCTCTCCCAGCCTGGCTCATTTATGCAGAGAATGAAATTTTAAAAAAAAACAAAACCTCAACAGATTCATGCAGGCCCCTCAAAATTCCACAATCTGAATGGAGCAGAAACCCCATCCAAAGGGATGAAACACCCCTGGTGCTCCTCCAGTGATCCCAACATCCCTCCTGGACTGGGAAACGGCGGAAACCTCGGCCAGGGAGGGTGGCTGCATCCATCAACAGCCAATTCATTATCCCAAACCCAGGGAGGATAATGAAACCCGCTGAAATATGGGACCAAAGGCCAAGGTTGGGTTTCCCTGGAAACCAGAGCATTGTGTTGGCTGACTTTTGTTGTCCCCAGAGGCTGCCCTCGGTATTCCAGCGCCAAGGGAGACGCCGGAGCATTTCCCCCCTTCCCTCCCCTCCGTCCCTGCACCAGGCTGCCTTTATCTCCATTAATTTCTTACTAAAAGGATTCCAAAGGTTGCCTTTTTTTATCATTCCCCAAGTTTTTCCCTTTAATCCTGCCATTTATTCCCATAAACATCCTGGCCCACTCAATATCTCCTTGGCCCTTGCCAATCTCTGGGAGAAAAGGAGTGACCCCGCTGGAGCTGGGATGATAAGGCTGGGATTTATCAGGAGGAGCTCCCACGAGCTTTATTTTCATTTTTCCAGCTGGGGTGTAAATCAAGGGGGTATCAGGATATCCTTCATCCCTCCTGATGGATCTGTCATCGCAGGGAAGGGCAGGGGAGCAGGGAGATTTGTGTGGATCCATCCTCTCCCTCTCTGCTGTCACCCCTGATGGAAATGTGAGCTCACAGCGGGAATAGCTGGAGAAAAGGGGCTGATAAATTGCTCAGCCAGGCCATTCATATTGTCTGCTCGTAATTCCCACTGTTTTATCTCCGTGTTTTTTAAATGGCGAGGGAATTTCAGGGCTTTTTGCACGCCATTCCTTAAACAAGACAAACTATTTTTAGCGGCTGAGCTTTCCAAGAAGGAGTGAAAACGAGATGGCCTTTCCAGCAGGATTTTTAATGCTCCAGCAGCACTTTTTAACCCCCACATGAGGATCCTAAAAGCAGCTCCAGCCAGGCAGGAGATGCTTCTACAACCTCTGCTTCATCAAACCCGCTGTGTGCAGCAATTCCTCTCCCTTTGGTGGAAAAAAAAAAAAAAAAAAAACAGGGTGATTTTTCCTATTTTGTGTGGATAAAGAAGTGCCTCAGGCCCTGGGATGTGCTCTAATAACAACCAGCCCCACACAGCAGGAGCTGCTAAAGAATGGAAAATGGAGATAAAAGTGTGTAAACACTAAGCAAGGGATTAAAACATCAACACACTTGATGAGAAAGCTCAGGAATAACTTCCAGAAGTTCTCCTGAACCACTTTATTTTCCGTGTTTTGTCTGTCAGCTCTGCCCCCTGAGCAGGAAGGCAGCTGCAAATCCCACAAGCAGCCTGGCTGTGGGGGGAATGGCATTCCTGCCAGGAATGGGAAATGCAGAAAATATTTAGCATTCACCATCCTTCCTCGGGGGAAGGAAATTCCTGTTTTTTCTCACCCCAGATCATTTCAGTCCTGGGATGAGAGGCACCATCCCTTCTTAACCCACAAAGTTTTATCAACTTTGGAGCATGGACTTGACTTAAAGGTCTTTTCCATCCTTAATGCCATGATTTTAAATTCACAGGAGGCAAATGGCCCATGTGTCCCTTTGGGTTTATTTTCCAGCTTTTACCTCTTTCCCCTCTTTTTCAAGGGGAGGAAAACAGGGATGTTTTCACATTCCCAGCAGGATCGTGCCAGTCAGGGGACAGAGACCCTTCCCTGAGAGCCTCACCCTGCAGAGATGAGCTCTGGGACACTCACTGCCAGAATTCCTCCTGGGATTGGGAAAATTCCTGCTGGGAATGCCCCAGGGCTCAGGAGTGGGGCTGATGCAGAGTTCTCTCCATGCCCAAGGGAAAGGGAACAAGAGGTGTAAAGTCACCACTCTGGGGCCATAATATTCCCAAATTTTGGCACTGGGGAGCTGCTGGCCCCTGTGTGGTGGGGTTTTTTGGAATCACTGGGAATTGTGCTGATGGAAAAGGAAAGGCTGGCTCAGGGGATGCTCATATCCCAGGTTTTGTAGGCAGAGCAGGAGCTGTGCTCAGCTGAATTCACCTGAAATCCCACAAGGATCTGGTGCCTCTGGAACTGAGCAGGACCTCGATCCTCATCCTTTGGGGACATGGAAAAATCCTGACAGGAGCTGGGAATGCTGCTGAGGGCAAAATCCCCACAGGGAACTGGGAATGCTGCTGGTGGAACAATCCCAACAGGGAACTGGGAATGCTGCTGAGGGCAAAATCCCCACAGGGAACTGGGAATGCTGCTGAGGGCAAAATCCCAACAGGGACCTGGAAATGCTGCTGAGGGCAAAATCCCAACAGGGAACTGGGAATGCTGCTGGTGGAACAATCCTGACAGGGAATTGGGAATTCTGCTGAGAGAACAATCCCAACAGGGAACTGGGAACGCTTCTGATGGAACAATTCTGACAGGAGCTGGGAATTCTGCTGAGGGCAAAATCCCAACAGGGAACTGGGAACGCTGCTGGTGGAACAATCCTGACAGGGAATTGGGAATGTTTCTAATGGAACAATCCAAACAGGGAACTGGGAATGTTCCTGATGGAACAATCCCAGCAGGGAACAGGGAATTCTGCTGTTAGTGAAATCCTGACAGGAACTGGGAATTCTGCTGGCACAGGGGGCACAGGGATCCCTTCCAAGCCCAGTTTTCCACAGGCAGGGATGAAGGAGAAGGTCCTGCCTGACCAATCCTGCCTTTAATTGCCTCATCCCCATTCCCATCTCTCCATTTCCCTTTCATGCCTCCTCTGCTGTCCCTCCCTGGCTCCTCTCATCTCCCCAGGCTTGGTTCCCTCTTTTTTCTTTGCCATTTCAAATGCCCCAAAGGGTTGGATTTTTATTCCTCTGCCTCTTGCTTCCCTGAATGCTTTCCCCTGGGAATAACCCCAGGGTCTCATCTTTCATTCCCTTCTGAGGCAAGATAAAAGAAAAAGGACATTAAACCCACACAAAGCACCCCAATTTCGTTTTGATCTTGACACCAGTGTTGTAGGACCGGAATCAAAACAATCCACAATTTTCAGAAGGTTTTCAGGATTAATTCTCTTTTAATAATATTAATGTTTGGGGAAAATTCTGCTTCGCAGCAAAGCCTTGCATATAAAGCCATTCCACCCTGCCAAATCATTCCCAGGTTTTGTGGTGAGAAAAAGGGAATTGAGCCTCGTTTGCCACCACCAAAATCGTGGAACTGCATCAAACCAAAGCAGCTTTTCCCAGGAAACACAGGCCACACTCATTCCTGCATTCCCTGCTCCAAATGGGGAACTCTGCAGCTGCTCCAAGTCCCTTTCCTAGCCCAGGGAATTTTGTTTGGGTTTGAATGCATGGAAAGAGAGGTTTTAGGTCCCAGGCTGCTTCAAGTTGTGTCCTTGAGCATTTCCAGGGATGGAGCAGCCACAATTTCTTTGGGAATTCCATCCCAGAGCCTCCCCACACTCACTGCAAAATCTCCTTCCTTAAATCAAATTGAAATCCAGCAAAATCCTTCATTTTAAAAACATTCCCCTTGTCCTGTCACTGCAGCCCTGCCACAAAGTTTGGCCCCACAAAGTTTGGCCCCATTTTTTTTCACAGCTCCCCTTCCACAACTGTCTCCTTTTCCTCCTGGGAATATTTTTTTTTTTTCTGTGGTGATTTAGGGAATTTTGTGACGATTTCAGGGAATTTTCCACTTTTGTGTATAAAGATATGAAGATATGTCAGGGATTGGGATGTTCACCTTCCTCAGGGTGGGATTTCTGCACGTGTGGCTCTGGCCAAGAATTCCCAGCCACAGATTCCATCCTCTTTATCCCAAATTTCTCCTGCTAGAAACAACCAGGGACAAGATCTCTGCTTTTGCCAGAAACTCTGTTTAAAACTCCTCAGCTTGCTTTAGGAAACGCTCTCCCCGTGGCTGCCAGATAAAAAGCAGAGATAAGGAATGGATTGAGCCCAGCCGAGCGTTTTTAGTGCAGAAAGTTCAAATATTATGGATTTTTTTTTCCTGGTTTTCTGGGTGAGAGCCAGGGATCCAAATCCTGCTCAGGGATCCGTCCAACCTGGCCTTGGACACTTCCAAGGATGGGGAACCACAAAATCTCCCCATCCTCGGTGTAAAAATTCCCTTTTTAGCTCTGTTTCACCGCGGTTTTACTGATGCAATAAATTCCTGGGAATCTCCACCTTTGTATCCATGTGGATCCCGCTTGATTCCAGCAGTAATTACCGGGAATTTCCTCAGGCAATCAAGCCTCTATTAGCGGCGGGTGCTTCTGCACAGAGCAGCAGATATTAAAGGGCATCACCTTACAAAAACCGGCATCATGGCTTTTAGTCCCGGCCTAAGTTTGTGCTGGTACGTGTGGCTCGAGGTGTGTGTGTTTAAATGTGCCCACATCACCGTAATTAGCGCCAGCACCAGGAGGAGCCAGGGAGTCCCGGCAAACATTCCCTCCCTATTTTCATTTAAAGCACGGCGCTCAGGAAGAAGAAAAGCAGATAATGATGGAAATTCTGCCTCTTCTCACAATAAAAGCTCGGGTTTATTTCGAGGAGCTGACCCAGGGTGCAATTCCCCAAATAGCACATCCCATTTTCCTGCAGCTCGCGGGTTTTGGGGTATTTGTGGCACCCCGTGTGGCCATAAAGGTGGAAATCGCTGTCACACGATGGTATTTTGGGTTTGTATTGAAATAAATCCATCAGCTCTGGGCACAAACCAAAATCCAGCACTAATTTGGGCCCAAATCCACAATAAGGATTAAAAACAGAATAAACGGTGAAGAACAAGGGACAGGGATGGACAGGGATGGACACAGGGATGGACACAAAGATGGAATCAGATGGACACAGGGATGGACAGGGATGGACACGGGGATGGACACAGGGATGGACACAGGGATTCAGCCTCGTAAAATCGGATTTGAAGAGTCTCAGCTCCATCTATCCACTGTCCAAACTTCCGCAGAGCATTGTAGGATCATGGAAGGGATGGTTGGAAGGGACCTTTAAAGGTTGGATGGGATTGGAGAAACCTGGGATAGTGGAAGGGGTCATGGCAGGGGTGGAATGGAATGGGTTTAAGGTCCCTTCCAACCAAACTGTTCTGGGATTCTGGGGTTCTAGGATTCTGGGATTCTTGGGTTCTTGGGTTCTGAGGTTCTGAGATTCTGGGGTTCTAGGATTCTGGGATTCTGGGATTCTTGGGTTCTCAGGTTCTGAGATTCTGGGGTTCTAGGATTCTGGGATTCTGGGATTCTTGGGTTCTGGGATTCTTGGGTTCTTGGGTTCTGGGATTCTGAGGTTCTGGGGTTCTAGGATTCTGAGGTTCTGGGGTTCTGGGATTCTGGGGTTCTGGGGTTCTGGGATTCTGGGGTTCTGGGATTCTGGAGTTCTGGGGGGTTCTGGAGTTCTGGGATTCTGGGGTTC
>JANRGV010000104.1:35319086-35330857 GCA_024734035.1 Alethe castanea | reverse complement strand
GAGAAATCATGGAAGAAAGGTAATTAGTGCAAAGGCACAGAGCAGATTAACATTTATCCTTTTGTGGATGTCAGAATATATGTATTATATATATTATACTCTGTATGTATATTATATTTTTTATAAAATATTTATATGTTATATTTATTTATATATATTTGGGTATTAAATGGGTATTACATTTTGGGTAATACATATATTCTTCTTTAACATAATACAGTTCCAATAAAATATAAAGCTTTGGTATTTTTATAAAATATAAATATTTCTCAGTGTATTTAAGTAACACCAAAATATATTTTACTTTTAATATCTTTTATTATCTTCTAAGAATTTTAAATAACTTTTAATATATTTAATATTATTATTTTAGTATTTAGTATAAAAGCTGAGAAGTCTTATTGCAAATCATCTGAAACTGTTCAAGTGTACTAAACCATATTTTGATGTTATTTGTTTGTTATTTTATTTATTTATTGTTACTCATTTATTATATGATTTATTTAAAGTTATTCCTGTTTGATATTAACTGAGAAAATTTGGATTTTGGTGGGTTTTAGGGTTCTGATGCTCCCCAGAAGCAGCAAATCAATAATGCTGAAACCTACTTTGAAAATGCCAAGGTGGAATGTGCAGTGCAAGCCTGTCCTGAGCTGCTGAGAAAAGGTTCATTTTGATTTCTTTATATATTGAATTTATTGATTTATAGCAAAAAAGTCCCAACTTTTCAAATGCAAACCCAATGAGGGAAATGCTCTGTCACTGACAGCACAGAATGTGGTGTAAAAAAAGTTAATTCAGAGTTAATAATTACAAAAATCAGTTAATAATTACAAAAATCCCATTGTAGAAAGGAAACCAGAGCTTTGCTGTTAACAATATTTAATATTCCAGTTAAAATGTCATTTTCAGTTGTTTTAGTGTCAGGAAAATTCTGCAGTGAATTTCTTATCCAAAATCCATTTATCAAACCCTTTGGAATTGCTATATAAAACAATGGGAATCCTGGAACTTCTGCCAGCACTGAATTGGTGTTTTTAATTTATTCAGGAAGGAAATGACTGAAATTAAATGGGACTAAAACAAATTTTAAAAGAGAAATCTGCCTGAAAAAGGGAAATCTGTTGGTGTGGGTGAGAGGGGAAAGATCCCATGGAAGTGCAGGGCAAACTTTGCTGTTTTCCTATTTTAAATATTTCAGTTAAAATGTCATTTTCAGTTGTTGTTTAAGTGCCTGGGAAATTTTGGAGTTAATGGGAATTATCCAATTTCTGCCAGCGCTGAATTGGTGTTTTTAATTTATCCAAGAAGGAAATGACTGAAATTAAATGGGAATAAAACAACTTTAAAAAGAGAAATCTGCCTGAAAAGTTGGTGTGGCTGAGAGGGGAAGGTTCCAATGGAAAAACAGGGCAAACTTTTTTTATTTTCCCATTTTTTAGACTTCCAGTCCCTGTTCCCAGAGGTGAATTCCAACCGGCTGACTGTGCTCACTGTCACCCAGAAAACCAAAAATGACATGACAGTGTGGAGCCAGGAGGTGGAGGATGAGAGAGAGATGCTCTTAGAAAATGTGAGTTCATCATTTGAAACTCCATTTTGGACTTCATCCTTTTCTTTTATAAAATCAAATTTTTTTTTTCCATTTCTTTATGTGAAATACCTGCTTAGAATTCTTAAATTCTTCAGAGTGGGGTGAGCCAAAAATCCTTTTCTCTTATAAAATCAAATTTTTTTCCCATTTCTTTATGTGAAATACCTGCTTAGAATTCTTAAATTCTTCAGAGTGAGGTGAGCCAAAAATCCTTTTCTCTTATAAAATCAAGATTTTTTTTTCCATTTCTTTCTGTGAAATACCTGCTTAGAATTCTTAAATTCTTCAGAGTGGGGTGAGCCAAAAATCCTTTTCTCTTATAAAATCAAGATTTTTTTTCCATTTCTTTATGTGAAATATCTGCTTAGAATTCTTAAATTCTTCAGAGTGGGGTGAGCCAAAATTCTAAAATCTTACAGGAGATTTAATAAAGATGCTTGATTGTTGTCCTGACCCAGCAACTCTTTTCTCACTTATTCCAGCTTTAATCCACTGGATTTTTGTGGGATTTCACTGCTGTTTTTATTTTCCTGCCATTTAATTAAGATTTCCCTGCAGAGTGTGTCTGATATAAATACTGGATTAAAAATATAAAACCCACCAATTTCTCTGGTGTTTTTTCCCATTTTAGTGGATGTTTTTAATTCTTTTAGCCTGCATTCCAGTTTTTTATTTCATCTTTACCTTGTTTTGTTCTTTTACCACCAGAGGGCTCTGAAAATCCCTTTATTTCCCATTTTCCACAACTTTACATTTTCCCCACCAAGTGTCGCTGTTCACTGCTGCCATTCCCCCTCAGCACCTCAAAAAAGAACATTCCTACCTGTTATTTGTAAAATAACCCCAAACCAAGCATTTAATTTGTAAATAAATCATATTTATGCCTGAAATTCATCTGGGAATGTCCTAAAATGCAAATCTAAATCAACCACAAAAAAAAAAAGGAAGCAACACAAAATGACACAGAAATTAAAATTCCCTTCATGTCAGTGTGTTCTTCTCGTTGAATTATTTCTAGGCTGTTGCTCTTTGGCGTTTTAATCTGCTCTAATTATGTGTTAATTGGCATCTTTCTTCCTCAGGCACCTCCCTGTCAAGTCTAATCCAGCCATTGGGGAGGTTAAAACAGCAAATTCACAGGGAAATGTTGGTTTGCTTGGCAGAATTCACCTGAAAAATCCTCATTTCAGGGGCTAAAAAATGAGGTTATACAGCCAAATCGAAATATTTGCATTAATCCAACTCAAATGTTTACTAAACTCTCTCTGAGGGGTTGTTCCAACACCAAAAGAAATCCTGGATCAGAAATGTTGTGTCTAAAATTGTGATATTTGGGATTTAATTTACAGTTTTTAATTAATCATCAGAGCCATCAAACTTCAAAATACAGGATTTAGTGGGGTAAATTTTTCCCTTATTTTGAACTAACACAGAATTTGCTGTAAAGGATAAAATTTCCTCATTTTGAATTAATACAGAATTTGCTGTAAAGGATAAAATTCCCTCATTTTGAATTAACACAGAATTTTCTGTAAAGGGTAAAATTCCCTCATTTTGAATTAACACAGAATTTGCTGTAAAGGGTAAAATTCCCTCATTTTGAATTAATACAGAATTTTCTGTAAAGGATAAAATTCCCTCATTTTGAATTAACACATAAAGGATGAAATTCCCTCATTTCAAACTGATACAGATTTTGCAGTAAAGATAATTATCCCTTATTTTGGTCTAACACAGAATTTGCTATGAAAGATAAAATTTCTCTCATTTTGAAACTTTTAGGGACTGAAGTTAAATAAATAATATTTTTATAAATCTGGAACCTTGAGCTGCTTAAGGCACTAATTGCAGAGCAAATCCAATTTTTATCACTGTAAGTAAATAAAGGATTTTATTTATAACAGGTAAAGTTAGAATTTTTTTTTTTTTTTTGTGTAATAACCTCTTTTGATACTTTTCCCATTTTTTTTCCTTTCAGTTCATCAATGGTGCCAAGGAAATCTGCTATGCAATTTCTTCTGAGGGCTACTGGGCTGATTTCATTGACCCATCCTCAGGACTGGCAGTAAGTTCCTGCTGTGTGCAATTTGCCTTAAATCCCAACTTTTTTCAGGAGGATTCCTTTAATAAATTTAGAGTATAACCATGAGCTCAGCTGGGTCAGCTCTCAGTGCATTGTTAGGAAATGAAATTGGATTTTTGGGAACTGGAGAAGTTTTGTGCCTCAGATCCTTTGCTGACTTTGTGCCCTCCCCAGGTAACTTGGGAACCCTGACACCTGTGCAGGTGAAGGCTTTAAAAAACCTTTTTGCACCTGTTAATGATCCCTTTGTCCCCCAAAAAAATGAACTTTTTGTTCCTGTGGAACAGTGGGAGCTTTCAGTGGGAGATGAGTTTTAGTCTGAGCTCTGTTAAAACCATATCACAGTTCAAGGGGATCGTGGCAAAGCTCAGCTTAGTGGGGTTTTATTTAAAAACACTGCAAAAAGCAGGGGGTTCTTGTGTCAACAGAGGCAAACAGGGGATGTTTGTGAGGTAGAACAGTTCAGGGGTGTAAAAGCTTCCCAGAATTCCAGGGATTGAGGGAATTAGGGATTGGTGGAAGTGGGGTTTTGTCTCCAAACTCCAGCAGTAACATCCTGGCCAAGAATCAGGAGTGGATTTTAAGGCAGAAGCTTCCTCCTGAGATAAAGAACTGAAATGCCTGTTTACAACTTAAATACCAGATTAATTTAAATACCTGCTTGCAATTTAAATACCAGTTTAAATTAAATACCTGGTTGCAATTTAAATACCAGTTTAAATTACATACCTGGTTGCAATTTAAATACGAGTTTTATTTAAATACCTGGTTGCCATTTAATCACATTTTTGCTATTGGAACCAAATTTCTTTAAGGACTTATTGCAAAGGTGAGTTGTTCATTTTTGCTATTTCCTAGGAAGTTTCTCTCCTTAGCCCATGTCCTGTTTGTGCTGTTTCTGTCCTTAATTCCTGCAGAATTTCCAAAGGTGAGGGTGTGATTGGTACCCAAATTCACTCCAGTACCAAAGGAAAACCTTTCAGGAAAGCAAAACTCAACACAAAACTTCTCCAGCAGCCTGGCACAGCTGAACTCAGGCTTTGCTTTCAAACACCCTCCAGGATTTCCAATCCCCTCGTGGCAAATCCTCTTTTGACTTTGTTGTTTTCCTCCAGTTCTTTGGGCCTTACACCAACACCCCCCTGCTGGAGACGGACGAGCGCTACCGGCATTTGGGGTTTTCCGTGGATGACCTGGGATGCTGCAAAGTGATCAGGCACAACCTTTGGGGTACCCACGTGGTGGTGGGGAGCATTTTCACCAACGCTGAGCCTGACAGCCCCATCATGAGGAAACTCAGTGGCAACTGAGCCCTCCCAGCCCCCTCAGCTTCTCCTGACCCCTGGGTGCTTTGACTTCCATGATTCTCCCTCGGCTTCATCAGGAATTCCTCACTTTCCAAGTGTTCTTAGAGAATAAAAGTAGCTGTTATTTATTTGTAGTCTTTTTTGGGAATGTGTGCTCACCACATGTGGCTTTGGAATATGGATTGGCAGCGTTGAGGACCACAGGAGTGATAATTTCCTTTTTTAATTTGCTGTGTTCTCTTACCTCGACAATTCTGCCTTTCACTGGTCAACTTTGTATTCAAAATCCTCTAAAAATGCCACTGAAATTTCCAACAAATCTTCCCTGTCTGAAATTAGGAACTGGCAAAAAAAAAATGGAATGAGTCATAAAATTGTTCTCTCAGAATAGAGAACTTAATAAAATCTGGGCTAATCACTCACTTGCTGAAATGAGAATGAGGTCAACTTTCAGTGGTCTCCAGCTCATCCAGAGACTCCATAAAAAGTCCTTAATTACCCTGGAATTACTCATCTCTTATTGTTTTTTGTCTTCATGGTGCTTGGGATTTATTTTTTCAGTGTTAGCTAAATATATTTAATTAGTTTATATATCTAAATGTAATTTAAAGTTGCTTTTGTAACTTTCTTAGGTCATTAAATACCAAAAAAAGAGAGATAATAGGGCAATGCTTGGATCTCATCATTGTTTTCCTGTACTTGGGTGCAATCTAGACTTGCCTCTGGAATTTGGAAATGCAGAGAGCAATTAGGATCAATTATTGCAATTAGAAAGATGTTTCAACAGGAAGGTTGCAGGCTCTGCAGGTATCACAAACCCAAATCACATCAGTGGGGGGAACAGCAGGGAGGGAATTCCAAGGCACCTGAAATAGCTGGAATTTCAGTGCCCTGCAGTTTGGCTGCAGGGATGGAGCAATAAAGCAGGTTTGGATCTCAGCCCAGGCAGGTTTGGAGGAATTTTTCAGGGAACAATGGGAATCCTTCAGGCTTCATTCCATGGCAGTGTGCTCATGAGCACCCAGGGATGTGAAGAGCTTTTCCCCACGGATCCCAAACCTGTCCCAGGCTCTCCTGTCCCCTCCTCAGGCTCTAAGCCAGGCCCAGCAAAGCTTTCCTGGCTTTAGGAGCAGCTCCTTGCCCAAGTGCCTCTCTCTGTCCTTGTCACCACTGCATCACAGAGCTGGCAGCCAGGAAAACTCCCCAAAGGAGCAGGGAGTGCTCTCCATTCCCCATTCCCAGCAATTCCAACATTTTCCTGCTCCCCTGCAATGCTGGCTCTGGATTTTGGGGCAGGATTGATCCTTTTGGCATGGAATTTGTGTTACTTCAAGGATTTAATTCCATTTTTTTTTCCTTCTCAGCAAGAGGATTAAAGAAGTTGAGAACTGCAGTGTCTTGTGTCTGTTTGCAAAATCCACACACAAGTGTTCTCACTGGAAACTTGGGAATGTTTTTGAATAAATATTGGAAAAATTGTTCACATACATTTTAAATACCTTGATGATTTCTCCTCAGGTGGCTTCCTGTAATCCCTGTGCTTTGGAAAGGCTGGGAGCTCTCAGGTTATTCCAGTTAAGCTTGGCAGGTTCATTTTTCAGTTCAGCTTCCTTAACTTTTGTCCTGTAAAGGAATTTTCCAGTAGTTTTTCCAGTGGCTTTTCCTGAGGCAGTAATCTCACTGGAAATACTGGGATTTTTGCCTTGATCTCATTAATATTAATGTTTTATGTCAGGGTTTGAGGGGATTCCTGATATTTTTCTAAATAGAATTTTCTCTTTAATCCCCAAAAATAACTGAAGCAGTTCCAGTTGTGTTTTCCTCCCATCACAAGAACCAGATTGTAAGAATGAACTTTCTCCTATAAAATAAAAAATCTGGAATACAAAATGAAATAAATAACACTAAAAAAATATTGATAAAATCCTAATAATAAAATCCAAATAAAGTGAGATTTTAAAAAAATTCAAATTAATACTCTACAGTCTGTCAGGTGGGGGGAGTAAAAATCCTGCAGAAATCAGGGTAGATGTGGAAAAGGAAATTAGGGAATGAGGGAAGAGGATGGGATCATTGCTGATATTTTGGAGTGAGAGAAATCAGGAAAATTCATAACTGAAGGACAAAACAATAATTCTTACAGGCAGGAATAGGATGAGGAATCCAAGGAAATGCAGGGATTTCATCCCTCCTGTTATTTATGGAGCTGTAGTGGTTTTGGTTCATTAATTTGAATTATTTTTGTGGTGAGATAGGATTAGGAGAAAGGTAAAACAGGTTGAATTTTCAGTGGTACAAAGAGAAACTTTATTATTGGAAACTGTAAGAAAAAAAAAACTTAGAATAAAACTTCAAACCACTTTTTTTTCAGCTCATCCACAACACCTGACTGGATCCCTGTCCCCTTTTTTTAATATCCCAATAGCAAAAAAAAAGAAAAAAAAAAATCCCTAAAATTGAGCTGCATTTAGAGAATTTTATTTTAATTCCCCCTGTAAATAATGAAAAATTCCCAGTTTTCCTCCTGCTGAGCTCCAGGGGTTATTTGGTACAAATTGTTTTATACTGGGCACAAATCTGAGGAATTCCTGTTTATTTTGGGATCCCTGGGTTCTGTTCTCTCTCTCTGCTTTGGGAAAAATCCACATTTTCCACATTTTTGTCACATTTTGCCTTCTCCGGGGGTTTTTCTTGGTGTTGCCTCTAATCCTATGGGTGCAATTTTATCAGACACCTCACAGTGAATATTTAACCCATTTATTTATACAAATATACAGAATTTACACCTGCTAAAAACAATTAAACATTTCACAGCAATATTCCCTCAAAAAATAAATACGGTGCAGCTCAACATTTGTGGGGTTTGGAACCCCCCAGGAGCTCAGGGAACCCCAAACTGGTGCAGGGGGGGTTCAGAAACCTTAATTTCCTTTTTTTTTTTTTTAAAGACAGATGCCAGAGGGCTTTGATTTTTTTGGGAATCTCCAGAGCCAGGTGGAATTTGCATAGAAAAAGAGATTAAAACTCTTGAAACCAGAGATGGGTGAGGAAGTCTTGACAGGACAACAAAATTCCAGGTTTGGCTGGGAGGGAGCAAAAAAATGTCAATTTTCTATTAAAAATAATGGCAAACAAACAGTGCTGAAGGTCAATTTTTATAAAGATGTATATCTATAATTTTTAATATATATATATATAATTTCTAAAGTATTATTTTTAATAACATCCTCTGTAAAACACACTGAGTTTTTGCTTCCCTGGAGAAATCTGGAATTAAGTGAGGAGCAAAGGCTGCTCCAAGAAACCTCCCTGGAAAATTCAATCCCACAAAAAGGTCACAAAATTCAGGACAATGAGCAAAATCCCGATTTTTCAGAATATCCCACATGGATTCTGTGACTTGAGGAGCTCTCCAGGAGTCTGCATTTCCCTGGAATTCCCCAAAAAAACCATTTTGAGCTGAAAATACCAGAATTTGATAAAGCTCAAGTTACCTTGGAGCAAGAATAGGAAAAAATTCGCTCCTGAAAGAATAATTAATGATTATTTTTATGAAATTAATTATAAAACAGTTTAAAGCAAGTCCATGACACCCTGCTTTTATTACTGGCTTTGCAAGACAGAGTTGATTCTTTTTTAAAGTGATGTAAAACATTTTTTTAAATATATATTTATATTTTTAAATCTTTTGGATCATTTATATCACTGCCTTGCAAACCATCCCTTATTCCTGGCAAGATCAGGAATTTCAGGATTTTTTTTTTCCAGCACTTCCAAACCCTCCTCGACATACAAAAATAAATATTGCATCCGTGATCTCCAAGCAGAACAAGCAGCACAGGTCACCCAAACACAGCTGGAGCTGCGAGAAAACCCAGGAGATGAAAATCCAGATGTTCTGGGTTCATTGTCTCTCTTTCAGCTTGTGGGGTTTGGAGCTAAAATGGGAAAATATTGGGAATATTTTTCCCAAAAACCAGCGGGAATCAGGTGAGCAGCGGCTGAGTGCTGAGGATGTGCACCTCAAATCCCGCTGGGAATGAGGATTTTTTGGGATTCCTCTGGTTCTTTTTGGGAATTCCAGCGGTTTCCAGGTGTGCTGGGGTGATGGAGCTGCTGCTGGGCAGGAATCTCCTCCATCCCTGGAATCTCCTCCATCCCTGGAATCTCCTCCTTCCCAGGGATCTCCTCTTTTCCAGGAATCTCCTCCATCCCTGGAATCTCCTTCTTCCCTGGAATCTCCTCCTTCCCTGGGATCTCCTCTTTTCCAGGAATCTCCTCTTTTCCAGGAATCTCCTCCATCCCTGGAATCTCCTTCTTCCCAGGAATCTCCCCCTTCTCAGGGATCTCCTCCTTTCCAAGAATCTCCTCTTTTCTAGGAATCTCCTACTTCTTTCCAGGGATCTTCTTCTCAGGAATCTCCTCCTCCTTTCCAGGGATCTCCTCCTTTCCAAGAATCTTCTCTTTTCTAGGAATCTCCTCCATCCCTGGAATCTCCTCCATCCCAGGAATCACCTCCATCCCAGGAATCTCCTCCTTCCCAGGAATCACCTCCATCCCAGGAATCTCCTCCATCCCAGGAATCACCTCCATCCCAGGAATCTCCTCCTTCCCAGGAATCTCCTTCTTCCCAGGGATCTCCTCCATCCCTGGAATCGTTTCCATCCCAGGAATCTCCTCCTTCCCAGGGATCTATTCTTTTCCAGGAATCTCCTCCATCCCTGCAATCTCCTCCTTTCCAGGAATCTCCTCCTCCATCCCAGGAATCTCCTCCATCCCAGGATTCCCCTCCATCCCAGGAATCTCCTCCATCCCAGGAATCTCCTCCATCCCAGGAATCCCCTCCATCCCAGGATTCCCCTCCATCCCAGGAATCTCCTCCATCCCAGGATTCCCCTCCATCCCAGGAATCCCCTCCATCCCAGGCGCTGCTCGCTGGAATTCCTGCCGGTGCCGGAGGAGCGGGAGGGGCGGGGATGCCGCAGCCCCCCGAGGATCTTTGTTAATTACCGCGTGTTAATGAGACAGCGGAGTTAATGAGGCGGGAATTGCCAGCGGGGTGTTCCCAAGGGAAGACCGTGTCGCCAGCAATGACGTGACATTTCCAATGCCGCTTCTTCACCGAGATAAGCCGGGCTTTACCGAAGTTAGGCCGGACTTGGTGGCTTTTCCAGCCTGAGTTCTGTTCCGGAGCGAGCCCGGGATTAGCGCGGGGCTCTGGGAATGCTTTCCGGGAGTTCCTTCAGTCAGCGGGAGCCGCGTGGGGAGCTCGGGATTATCCCAAAAACCGGGGGGAATTCAGGGGCGTGCGGCGGTCCGGCCTCAGCTGGGGCAGCGGGCGCTGCCGCTGGCCCTGTGCTGTCACCGTCCCTGTCACCATCCCTGTCCCTGTCACCATTCCTGTCCCTGTCACCATTCCTGTCACTGTCCTGTCACCATCCCTGTGCTGTCACCGTCCCTGTCACCATCCCTGTCCCTGTCACCATTCCTGTCACTGTCCTGTCACCATCCCTGTGCTGTCACTGTCCTGTCACCATCCCTGTCCCTGTTACCGTCCCCATTCCTGTCCCTGTCACCGTCCCTGTGCTGTCACCATCCCTGTCCCTGTCACCATTCCTGTCCCTGTTCCCGTCCCTGTCCCTGTCCTGTCACCACCCCTGTGCTGTCACCGTCCGTGTCACCATCCCTGTCCCTGTCACCATCCCTGTCCTTGTCCTGTCACCATCCCTGTCCCTGTTACCGTCCCCATTCCTGTCCCTGTCACCGTCCCTGTCACCATCCCTGTCCCTGTCCCCATTCCTGTCCCTGTCCTTGTCGCCGTCACTGTCCCTTCTCTGTCCCCGTCGCTGTCCCTGTCCCGTTGCTGTCCCTGCCCCTGTCCCCTGGCTGTCACTGTCCCTTCTCTGTCGCTGTCCCTGTCTCTGTCCCTGTCCCGTTGCTGTCCCTGTCGCTGTCACTGTCCCGTCGCTGTCACTATCCCGCGGCTGTCACTGTCCCTGTCCCTATCGCTGTCCCTGTCACTGTCCCACTGCTGTCGCTGTCCCTGTCCCGTCTCTGTCCCTATCGCTGTCACTGTCCCGCTGCTGTGGCTGTCCCTGTCTCTGTCCCTGTCCCTGTCGCTGTCACTGTCGCTGTCCCTGTCCCTATCGCTGTCCCTGTCCCGCTGCTGTCGCTGTCCCTCTCTCTTTCCCTGTCCCCCTCTGTCGCTGTCACTCTCCCTGTCCCTATCGCTGTCCCTGTCGCTGTCCCTGTCCCGCTGCTGTCGCTGTCACTGTCCCATCCGTGTCGCTGTCGCTGTCGCGGTGAGCCAGCGCTGTGCCAGCAGCGCCAGGCCGATTGCCAGCGGTGTCCCCAGGGGAGGGGACAGTGGCGGGGTGGCGCTGAGCGGTGACAGTGTGGAGAACACGGCGTCAGAGGCGTTCCGCGGCAGCGGCAGGTTACAGATGGTGCCCTCGCAGCAGGACGTGCACACCTGGGAAACGGGAATAACGGGGAAAAACGGGGAATGGCGGGGAAAAACGGGGAATAACGGGGAAAAACGGGGAATGACGGGGAAAAACGGGGAATAACGGGGAATAACGGGGAAAAACGGGGAAAAACGGGGAATGGCGGGGAAAAACGGGGAATAACGGGGGAAAACGGGGAAACGGGAATGGGAATAACGGGGAATAACGGGGAATAACGGGGAAAAACGGGGAATGGCGGGGAAAAACGGGGAATAACGGGGAAAAACGGGGAATGGCGGGGAATGACGGGGAATGACGGGGCATGACGGGGGAAAACGGGG
>JANRGV010000104.1:35243181-35255800 GCA_024734035.1 Alethe castanea | reverse complement strand
TATATATTGTATTACATTATTTATAATAGAATATGATACATTATGTCATATATTATATAAAATATAGACAATACAATATATACAATATATTATTTCATATGTAATAACATAAATATTATAAAGTATCTAATATAGAAACATTATAATGCATAATGTATAATTTATAATTTATAAAATATATAACATATTTTCAGGCCTAACTGACTCATTTGAAAACGACACCATCATCTCCAACTCTTTTTCCCTCCTTTTGTTCTCTTTGCAGGTGGAAACATCACCCAAAATTTTTCTTCTTGCCCCACCAAGCATTTTGATGTGGTTTTAGTTTGACACAAGAGCCACTTGCTGCCTCTGTCACCCTGAGCACTCCTGATTATTCTTGCACCATGTGGGAAAAAATAAAAGGAGAATTTTCAGATAAATTACCAAAGAAGTTAATAATTAGATCACCTCACTGAGGCTGAAATGAAAATGAAGCAGAGAGTGGTTAAGAAGTAAACTCCAGAAAACCATGGAAGAAGAGAAACCAGGGGAAAAATTTAAAAATGTTATTTTTGCTCAATTACAAGAACAACAAAAGGAGTTTAAAAATAAACTGATCATTGAAGGAAATTGCAAAATTTCCCATCAACCTCTCTAGGGCCAGAGATTAATTCGAGAAAATAAATCTATGGCAAGGAGTAATTTCCAACCTAAATTCATTTATATAAGTTTAATTAAATGCTGATGATTAAGTCATTCTGATCACTCCTGTTCTTATTCTGACATTAAAATTAACATTTTCATTTCCATTTTTTTTCCATGGCACTCCACAAAGAGCATGGAAGAAATATTCCCACAGTGGAGAAGGCTGCAAGTCACCATCAAAAAGTGATTTGAAGTGGAAAGGTAACTCTAAATACAGATAAAGCCACACACAGGATTTTCACAATTACCTTAAAAACCTTCAAATATCCATAATTTCCCATGGACCAGACTAGCACAGAAATAGTGTTGAAAAAGAATTTTTTTTTTAGATGTCAATTCTTTTTGAGAAATTTGGAGTCCAAAGAAAAAAAGTGAAACAAGCAGCTCTGGAGTAAAAAATTCTCTTTACATATTTGGCATTGACAGAATCTCTCCCATTTGATTATTCTGGCTCTGCTGAATCCCAGCACTGGTTTTAAGAGGAATTAAGACAGGTGATGTGACCAATGAGGTTTTTATCACTCTAGATTAATTTTCTTTGCTCAGGGAACATTAATCAGGGTTTCCCTGAAAGGAGCTACGAGTTCCAATATTTTTCCAAATGGATACAAAGGTTGCTTGGCTGTATTTTATCTTCTCTAATCCCCTCCTATCTCCTTTTAATGAATAAATAAGGAAAGTTTCACAGCAACATACAGCAATTTCGAAGACTCCTAAATAATGTTACTTATAGGAAACAAAAAATAACTTTCAAGATGGGCTTTTAAAAAAATCCCAGAATGGTTTGGGGTTAAATTAAATTAATTCCAACCCCCTGCTATGGGCAGGGATACTTTCACCTAGACAGAGCCTCAAATTAGGACTTGAAATTCTCTTCTGCTGCATTTTAGAGAAAACAGAGAAAACCTGAGAAAACTGGATTGTTACACTTCAGAAGAGATGCCAAATTCACTCAGAATCTTGGAAATTTCTTGTAATCCTGTCGACAGCCGATTAAAAAAAAATCTAATTTCTAAACTCAGCACACCTTGAGCAGTTAGGCAGAAACAGCACGAACTGCCATTTGAAAGGATCAAAAAAATTTCTTAACCTCAGGCAGGCAAAAAAAAAAAATTAGTTTAAAACAGGCTGAGAAAATCCTTGATGCAAACAAAACTTCAAGGTGATGGTGGGACTGGCTGTGATCCTTCCAAATGGCAATTTCTGCTATTTCTGCCTCCCTGCCCAGGGTGTGCTCAGTTTAGAAATTTAGATTTTTTTATCAGCTTTCAAAGACTGCCCCACTGACACGATTACAAGAGATTTCCAAGATTTTGAGTGAACTGGGTGTCTCAAAGTATAACAATTTTTTTTTCTTGTTTTTTTAACTGGATCCATTTTCTTACCAAGTTCATCCCTGCAGTGCCGAGAAAACCAAAAACCCCCAACCCACAACAGCTGGGAAATGCAACACCCAGGGTGAGAATTTATTTTTTGGCCATTTAATGACTGTGCTCCCACCCAACAATTAAAACCATTAAAAATCGAGGGGTTTTCCCCCCTTTGAGGTGACTGCCACAGGATGAAAGTCCATAATTGTCATAATCCCAAAGAAAAGGGGGCTCATTGCACAGGAGCTGATAAAGTCCTGGCACAGCTGATGATGAACAAAGGGACTTTGAGAAACTCCTGAGTGCCAAGGAGACTCCAGGCTGGAATTTGCAATTTTCCCAGCCTGGAGAAAGCAGCAGTGGCTGATTCCATGGCCTGGAGCCAAGGGAATTTCTGTGTTCCACACCTGGAGGTCACACACTTTGCACCCTAAGCACATCCAAGACTCCTCTTTTTTTTTTTTTTTTTCCCTCCACTTATAAATCTCGTTTGAAGCCCAGTTTTTAATTGGGGATCACTTCCAGCAAATGCATGGGGTGTATTTAGAAACAAGGAGAATATAATGAGAATTCAAGAAGAATTGTTTCCCTTTGTGCAGTGGAAGACACCACAGACTAGTTTTATGGGGTTTTAATGCTCACTTCAGGCAAACAACTGGAGAAAACCCCACACATTAAAACAAACAACTTCTCTCTTTCTTGATGACAGAGACAATAAACAAACCCATGCTCCACATCAATTCCTGACACTTCAAGAGAGTAGAAACTGCAGATTAAAGAATGGGAAAAGTCCTTGGAGCAGAGCTAATCCCTGAGGAAAGACTGCTTGGGGTTTCAAATGGGGAACCATGTTTTGAAGTGAAGGAGATAAATTTAAAAAAAGCCTTTTCTCAAAGTGTTACCTAGTAAAAAGAAGTTTAAAAGTGGATTTAAAAGTGATGAAAGCAAGAGGAAAATATGTTGAGGTTAACAGAAACCTAACAGAAAACATCAGCAGATTCAAGCAGGATTGCACTGGGACTGCTCTGGTTTGGTTTTTTTGTTTTTTTTTTCCAGGAGCTGCCATGCTTGGATTTATGACCACAACCAAAACTCTGCTTCAAACATGGTCTGAACCTTGCACTTGGCACAAGTTAATTTTCAAAAAAAGGGTTTCAACCTCTCCTCTTCTCAGGTGTCTCTTTTAATTTCCCAGTCTCCATCCAGGCATGTGCTGGGGCTCATTGACAGCTTCCAGGGAATTCTCCTGGTCCTTCCTTTGCACTCAAATAAGTTTCACTACAAGCACATTGGCTGGGTCTCACTCTATTACAGAATAAATATCTCCTAGAATTTAATTTCTGGCACAGATTTGCCAGATTCCCCAAACAAAAAGGCTGTGGTGGTGGCTTGGGTTGGGTTTTTTCCCTGCCCTCCAAAAAAATAAGCAGGAGCACATTTAAAATATTTTAATTGCCCCAATTTGCTCCCATGCCCATAATACAAATTAAGGCCTGGAATTCACAAATAGAATCCCTAATAAATACTTCCAAAAGTGCCCTTTTTAAAAGAGGAAAATACAAAGTTTTTGATTTATGTCTCCTATGCTGTCTCTCCCACCACTGCACTGAAGTCTATCATTTTCAAATATTGGTTCCTGCTGTTAAAAGAAAAGGTAATAAAATCAAGTTCAGGGTATATTTTATTGCCAGACCTGCTGACATGCTAAAATCTGCATCCAGTGTCACAGTTCTTGGCCTTTTCAAGTCTGTTTCCATGTCAGGAGCTTAATGAGCAGAAAACCAAACAAGAACTCCAAAGATCAATGTCACTCAACAAAACCTTTTGCCTTTTTTGTTGAACGTGTGCATTCTTGAGAAGACAATGATGACAGATTGAATGTCAAGACCTTTTACATTTTTTTCCAACTATTTTTTTTTTTTTAACTCTTAAAAATAAGCTTGGCTGCTTATGCAATGTGAAAGCCAAAGCCCTGGAATAAAAGACACACTTGGCCTTCATCTGAGGCTTATTTAGCAACTCTTATTTCTTATTTCATGGGTCTAATCATATTTTATTTATAGGAACACCTTTTTTTAATTAAGTTAATATAAACATGCAGGTGTTTTATTGTGGTAATTTCTCTAAGGCAGCAAATTTGGTGCTGACATGATCCAAGCTCAGTGCAGCAAGCCCTGGCTTTGGAATTCCCTTCCCAGCATCACTCCTGGCTGCTGTTTACTTTTGGAAAATCCCTGCCCCAGTCTGAGCCTTGCTCTCCACTGATCCATAACCCACAGATGAGCCTCCATATGCCATGGAAAAATGGAACACAATCCAAACAACTTCTGCTGCTTTTCCAGAGAGCGCTGAAGTCACAGAGGGAAACAGGATCTTAAGGTCTGGAGTTGTTACAAGCCTGAGCAATTAAATCTCACACAAAAACACATTAATGCGTGGCCTAAGAGCTGCTGAGGTGAGGAAAGATTAATAACCTTGGTATTTAACATCCTGATGTAGCCACAGGCACAGGGAATTTTCTCTGCCTGTACTTTGGGGGGTTTGCACTGCACAATGCAAATTCACAGCCTCAGGCTCCCCCATGACAATAGAAAATAAAAATTCCAGCCCTCCAAAGCACTGGTCACTGCAGTGACAGGTCAGTCCTCTGGCTGGGAAAGGATTTGGGTGTTTCTTTCACACCCAGGATGGGTAAAAAAGCACAAGCACAACCTGCCAATCTTTCCAATTTCAGTCCTTCTGCACCAACAGAGAAAAAAAACCTAAACCAAACTCCAGTGGAACCATTCCTGATACGAGTCATGAACTCCACGGCATTCCCACACATAAATCCACCCTCAGAAATTATTTCTGGGGTTGGACCTTGCAGAGTGGAGATGATCTTGGATCACAGAATATTCTGAATTGGAAGGGACCTACCAGGATCATCAAGCCTAATTCTAAGTGAATGACCCATACTGACACCATAGGGTTTTTTTACAGATATTAAACAGCAATTTTTTTCAAGCACTTGCTTTTAGATCCACAAAACGAATTTATTATCCACAATTTATGAATTTATGTTTATTTAAAAAATAGGAAAAAATCAGAGCAATGAGTAAGTGCAAAGTTCACAGTCACCCTCTCAGCTGCTACCTGGATTCCCCAGGCACCTCCAAGTTTTCCATGCTGTAATCACACGAAATTCAGCTCAGGGGCACACCCAGACCTGGCAGGTCTGAGCAGCTTTTCACTCCTCTTCCAGCTCAGCCTCACACTTGTACTCACAGGCTCCATCCCAGGGGCTCAACCCCATGGCACTGGGACAAATCCCAGTCTGGAGGGGAGGGAATAACTGGGAGCTCCACTCAAAGGAGCTAAAAAACACTCAGGGGTGGAGATGTGGGCAATTCCTGCTGGATTTACAGTGTGGCTTCTCCAAGGAAGTGTGCTGACACCATGGGTTTATTTATAATGGGAAGCTGAGACAAGTTTGGAACCACAAAGATCCATCCTGCAGACAGGAAAGGTCCAGAAATCTCACACAGAAAAAGATTTGTGCAAAAAGACACACACAGGAAGTCACACAAAAGATCCACACAAAAATATTCATGCAGAGAGAGGCACACACACAGATGGGAATGAGAGACAGCAGAGAATGGTGCTCCAGGCTAATTTTAGGGATGTGGAATAAAAATTGGAATTGTTAAGGATGGAAAATCCCTCTCAGACCATGGAGTCCAACCATTCCCAGCACTGCCAAGGCCACCACTGATCCACACAAAGCCCCAGTGAGAAAAACACACAAAGTCACAGGAACACAAAGTCACAGGAACACACACACACAAAAAGAGTCACACGTGCAGAAAAACTGACACAGACACACTCAGAAATATATACACACACACAAAGACTGAAAGATTCACACTCACATACACACAGAGATTTCACACACCCCCAAAAGACTCCCCACACCCCCAAAAAGATTCCACACATCCTCAAAAAGACTCCACACATCCCCAGAAAGACTCCCCAGTCAGACTCATACACAATACACACAGATTTCCAGAAACAAACACACACACACAAATCACACACAGAAACACACGCCCCAAAAAAGATTCCACACTCACACACAAACTCCTGCACACACAGAAAAACACCACATTTACAGAAAAAAACACACACAGAGAAAGGCTTCATACACCCCAAAAAATATTTCACACTCACACATTCACACACACAAAAAGACTCCCAGAAAAACACACACACACACAAAGAAATCACACACAGAGAAACACACACAGAAAGGCTCCAAACACCCTCAAAATATTTCACACTCACACCCAGACTCCCAGACACACAGAAAAACACCACATTCATACAAAAACACTCACACAGCCCAAAAAGCCCCCACACCTGTTGTTAGGATACTGCTGGGAGCCAAGGAAAAAGCAGCCTTGAAGCCTCAAGTTTCTCAGGCTGCTCAAGGACAAGAAATTATAACAATGCTTAAACAGCTACTAAAGACATAAAAAACGGTAATATTTCGCAAAAAACATGTTTTGAAGAAAAGTGTTAACTCCTTAAAGCAATAAGCCTTTTGTATTCTATTTTACACGAACTACTCTATATAAGTGTAGTGTTTATAAGTGTTATGTTACATATAACATGTTATATGTAAATAAATATATTTAATTTTTTATTTATTTAAATAAAGTTCTCTTCTGCTTCTCCATGACACAAAAAACTTTGTTGCATTATCCTGCTCTCCTACAGCTCAAATACAACACTCATACAGGGAGCCCAGCATCACCTGCATTCCAGCCTTGGTTTCCCTTTATCAACTCTTTTACCCACTGATTTTGGCATATAAAACATTCTGCATTCCCAGTGAACACCAATGCCTCTGGTAAACCAGAATAAAGCTCCCTATTTCCAGAGAATGCAGGTTTTAAAGGTTGATTCCCTCTCCTCCCTCCCCACAGCCCCAGGCAGCTTCCCACAGGTAGCTGCTGTGAATTTCCTTCTATCAGTCAGAAATCCAAAATACTGATTTTAGGGCTCCACGTGGCATTTCCTGGATCTCACTGCTATTTTAAGGGCTGCTTTCATGGATTCAGAGTTGGACAATCAATGGCTATAAGGGCAGATTGTGGAAGACATGCAAGGAAAATGCATTTAGCAATGAGTTCAGGCACTTCTGACACTGATTAACAATTAACTCTCCTCCAGTCAGACTCAGAAGTTGATTAACCACTGCATCCTTGATACAGAAAGGAAACAATTCAGGTAAAGAAACCCAAATAGACAAGAGTTTAAAATTCTCCCAGAAGAAAATAACCCATTTGTAGGAGTTGTTAGAAAAATCCTGAAGGGATTTCCCCTCATCTCCTTTTCCAAAGAATAAATCCCATTTTCCCCACACAAACCCATGTTTTACGTGTGTCTGCATTGCATCTTCCTGCAGTAGTAAAACGAGTAAACCTGAAGCTTTCAAAGGAACTTTATTGCTCATTTTATAGATTTCCCTGGCCCTTTGATGAGCTGCCATTCCAGCAGGCAATCTTTTCTCCTCAGCCCCACCCATTTCCAGGTTGTCTGTGGGAACAGCAGGAGCTGGGAATTTTTGCCAAGCATCTCCCATCAGGAAGCCAAATCCCACAAGGATCGGGTCCAAATCCATCATGGAGAGAAATAAAACACGATGGGAATAAGGTACAGCAGAGAAGCCACTGAAAGAATGGTGCTCCAGGAAATCCAGGCTTTTTTTGGGGATGTGGAATAAAGATTAGAAGGGTTAAGGATGGAAAATCTCTCTCAGACCATCGAGTCCCCAAGTGTCACATCCCCAGGGCTTTGAAATCCCTGCAGGGATGGGGACTCCACCTGAGCACCCTTTCCATGAAGGAGTTTTCCCAACATCCAATTTAAACCTCTCCTGGTGAAGTTTGAGGCCATTCCCTCTCCTCCTGTCCCTGTTCCCTGGAGCAGATCCCAAATTCCCCCCCTGGCTGTGCCCTCCTGCCAGGGAATTCCAGAGAGGGAAAAGATCCCTCTGGATCCTCTTTTGCTCCAGGCTGAGCCCCTTTTCCAGCTCCCCCAGCTGCTCCTCACAAGATTTCTGCTTTTTTGGGTTGCTTTATCCCATATTAATACAGAAATAAATGAGTTTTGCTTCAGCCAGGAGAGCTGAGCCTCCTCCTTCAGTAGCTCCAAATAAGTCAATTTTCTGCAGGTCTGAACCTGGGGCAGAATCCAGTGGCCACCTTTAAAAATAAAGAGAATCCCACTGTTATTCCCATCCCATGGGGAGCATTCTCCATCCAGGGGTTTTGGAACAGATCCCACTCCAGCTGTTCCTCCTCTGTCTAGAAATCAGGTGCTGAGGCTGGCCAGAGAAAAGTAAATCCTGTGCACAGCCTAAATCAAGTTATCTGGCAAAGCACATGAAGAAAATATCAAAAAGCTACAAGCAGGTGGGGTGATGCAAATGAAAGACATTTGCCACAATCCACACAATTCCTATTCCTGCCATTGTTTGGGGGGATGATCAAATCCCAGAACAAAATCCTTGATTTAAATGCCCAGTCTAAAATGGAAATAACACCAGAATTTTACTCCAGGCTTGCAAAGTTTATTAATTTTTCAGATTTCTTCTGCAGAACAACCTGCAGTGGGCTCCATTCTGGTGGAGGACAATCTCCTTCTCTCCCCACCTAATCTGCCTGCTGATAATTGATTTTTAACAGGTTTTATACTCAATTTCTGTCTCAATTTCAAACAATTTTTCAGTCTGCAGACACAGACATTCATTTACACGCTGGTGTAAAACAGGCAGCACTAAAACACGACCCTGGTGGCAAAGCCCAACTGCTCCAGCTCAAATCTCACTTTTACCTGATAAACTCCAGGGAAAACTGAGGAATCTTTACAGTAACAGCTGGGGTTAAAGTGGTGCTTGGAAGAAATTTTTTCTGCTTTTCTGTCTAAGGAACAGGAACAGTTCAAGAGTTGTGCTGTGGCTGCTTTTAGCTGTGTTGACTTAAGAAGTGTCTGAAGTGCCAAGTTTCAGGTTTCACCTCTCCAATGTGTCCAGACATGTGGTTTAGCACATTATCCCCAACCACCAGAGCATTTTCTTTTTTTTTTCTTTTTTTTTTTTTTTTTTAATGGAAGCACTGCAGGAAAACGGGGCAGTGCAGTGTCAGGGAAGGCAAATCATTCCCTCCCCATAAATGGATTATCTGGAGAAACACTTCATAAACTGGAAATATTGCAAGTCCCTCTCAAAGCCACAGAGGAAAAAAATAAAAATAAAGCACAATTTATTTGTGCTCGAATTGTAGCATCAACCTCTCACCTGTTACACTCACAGGGAGACAGTTCATGATCTTATCTAGGGGTGGTTAACCACAGGCAAGGCTGTAAACATGGATTTTACCAGTGAAGACAATCCTGACAATCCAGAGAAGATCTCAGCTCCCTTTATTTTGGCAGCTAATCACACAAGTAAAAATTCCTTTTGCAATTAAATGCTCTTTTTAAAAGAGTTTGTCGTGTAATTACTTCACTGTGGTGGTCAAACTACTCACAAAGCCACATGGAGAAATGCATTTTTAATAAATACATACTTTGCACTCAGCTGGGTATTAACAGGAAATAAAGAAAGGTTTCTATCCACAGAGAATAAAGGAAACTTTCTGTGGGAAGAGAGCTACAAATTGGATTTTCTCATCCTCACAGAGGCAACACCACATTTTTGGCAATATTAAAGAAAATTTGGATATGGGTTTAAAATCCCAAAACCCTAGAAATTACATAATTTATTTTGAAAAGCCATCAAGCATCCACAGAACTCCACAATTAAACTACCCAGGTGGAATATTAACACCATTCACAGAATCAGAAAAAAAAAGCAGTTTAGCAATATTATGAACAAATCTGAGTGATCATCCAGATAGAGCCTGAAATATCCTGGATTTTTGGATTAAAAATAACCTGATAATCAACTGGAACAACCCCACAGTTCATCCTTCCCAAGATACCCAAACCCAATTTTGCCCCCTCATTTCTGAATGCTCCTCTCTGAGCTGTCCCAGAATTAAAGCAGGGCTGCCCCAAGCAAAGGAAGGAGAGGAAAAAAATCATCAGCTGGGCACCTCTGGATTGCCCACAGTGCATCCACTCAGCCTTCAAAGCCCCAGGATTGCCCCCAGCTGTGCTTCCCCTGGCACACAAAGAAATTTACAGGTCCAGTGACATTTTTAGATGTTTGGACAGCACAGGACAGGGTTTTTTTTTTAAGGCAGAACAACCCTTAAAACCAGCTCTAAGTGGTCCTGGTCCTTTCTGCTCCCACTCCCAGTCCATTCCTGCACGGATTTTACAAAGCTCTGACTTCAGCTGCTGACCTGGGGTTCAAACCTGAGCCAGGCTGCAGCTCCTGGGGCATTTTTTTTTTATGGAATGAAGGCATCAGAGGAGCTGTGTTTGCCCTGGGATTTTGGAAAAAGAAAGGAAAACACGGCTCCTTTCAATCCCAGGGCACTTCTGTCACCCAGCTTTTGGGGAGGCAGCGTCCCACCCCACAGCTGCAATTCCTGAAGGATTCTTTTGCAAGGAAGGGGTGAGAGTTTGAGGTTTGAAAACCCAAGTGAGAGGTTCAGGTGATCAATTATTATGGAATGGCTGACACTGCAGAACGCACTTTTAAAAAATGCTTTATTTAAAATGAAATAAAGAGAAAAGGCAGTTCAGTAAGTGATGCAAAGGCAATCACTCACCCTCTCCCACCAGCACATCAATGCCTGACCATTCCCTGAGTAAAACCCTCTCTGGAAAGACCAAACCCTCAGGTTTTATTGCTGAGGCAGACGTGATAAGGTATGGAAATGAAGTGGAAAATGCCTTTGATCAGATCAGATCTCTGTCCCAGCTGGTTCCAGTCAATGCACAGAACCAAATTCTGATGCAGAAAGACAAATTCTGCTCCTTTCATATGTTACATAACCCAGCAAAAATGCATTTCAAGTATTTGATGTGACTTCAGTTACCCTGTGTGTCTTTTGGTAAAAAGAAGAAGGGGAAAGAAACTTCTCTGTACCAAAAATCCACATCTCATGTTATCCCTTCACAAAGCTTGCCCTTGGTGGGCTCACTGAGTTCTGCCAGGGAAAAATAAATCCTGTGGCACTGAAATACATGAGCAAAGGCCTTTCTGGGAATTTTAAATGATGTATTTTTCTCTGCCTCTGAAATCTGGTTTCAGAGCACAGCAAACAATACTTTGCCACCAGCCAACCCTCATTTGTCAAACCACCAGAGCATTTCTGAGTCAGGGCTGCTCAGGAAAGGGAGTCAAGGTTGCTCCAGCATTCCCTGGGAATTCACAATAGCTCAGGAACTGAGGCTCCCAGTGCTGGCTGGGTGGCTTTAAGGATAAATAAATTTGAGGAGTTGGTACAAAACAATCAATGCCACAGCCAGGAGTGATTGCAGCTAGGATAAAAAACAATAAAACAAAAGGAGGTGGGGTTTGATTCTCTACAAATCGATAAATTATACAAACTGCTGTGTCCTGATTTTGAACATTTCATCTGTTTGGGTAAAATATCCTGAGTTGGAAGAGACCCACAAGGACCACAAGGAAAGGCTGAGGGAGTTGGGAATGTTCATCCTGGAGAAGTTTTGGGGTGAGCTCGCTGTGGCCTTGCAGCAGCTGAAGGAGCTGCAGGAAGGATGGAGAGAGATGATTTCCAAGGGATGGAGGGACAGGACACAGGGAATGGCTTCAGGGATGGGTGGGATACTGAGAATTGGGAATTCCTGGCTGGGATGGAATTCCCAGAGAAGCTGTGGCTGCCCCTGGATCCCTGGGAGTGTCCAGGCCAGGCTGGAATAACCTGGGATAATGGGAGGTGTCCCTGCCCATGGCAGGGGTGGATTGGGATGGGATCAGCTTTAAGGTCCCTTCCAGGTGGGGAATGCCCCAAATTCCAGTTTGATTTAGCACAGAGTTCACAGAGCCTGGGGCACTCCAGGGAGGCAGTGAGAGCCCTTCACCTCTGCCTCATAAAAGGAAAAAAATGCAGATTTTAGCTAAATTAGCAGGTTGGTTCAACCACAACTTTACTACTCTGAGTATTTTATCCACCAGCAGTAGAGTGGGCAGGTGAAAGGACTGTCCCAGCCCTGCACCCCAAATCTCTCATTTCCTGTAATCAGTGAAGGAGAAATCCTACCTCACTCCTCACATCACCCTCCTGTCTAATTGTACTGCAATTATTAACTTCATTTATTGCTTCACAGAAAAGGGATTTTCAAGTCTGTGCAGATCAGCTGGAAATCTGCAGCTCTTTGATACCTCATGAATATTATAAACACCTATTTTAGGGTTTTCTCCACTAGAGAACATCAGTGCCAGTGTCAAATCTTTTAGTCATAGTCTCACAAATCTCTCTAAATGTGAGAATTATTACAGGAAAGGAAAGAGAAAGGAAAAGAAAAAGGAGAAGGAGAAGGAGAAGGAGAAGGAGAAGGAGAAGGAGAAGGAGAAGGAGAAGGAGAAGGAGAAGGAGAAG
>JANRGV010000104.1:35216362-35231661 GCA_024734035.1 Alethe castanea | reverse complement strand
CACTCCTGGAGCTCTGGGAATGTTCCCATTCCCTGGTGAGCCCCTGCACCCCAAAATCCCACCCTGGGCACCCCTGGGAGTGGTGTCCAAACACTCCTGGAGCTCTGGGAATGTTCCCATTCCCTGGTGAGCCCCTGCACCCCAAAATCCCACCCTGGGCACCCCTGGAGTGGTGTCCAACACTCCTGGAGCTCTGGGAATGTGCTCATTCCCTGGGCAGCCCCAGCAGCCTCTGGAGGAGGAACCTTTCCCCAATTCCCACCCTAAGCCCACCCTGGGCCCTGTCCCTGTGTCCCTGTCCCAGAGAGCTGTCCCTGCTGCACGGAGTGCCCTGTCCCGTGTCACACCAGGCCCACACGGCAGAGTTCAGTTCAGTTTTATTTTCCACTGTAACGGATTTCGAATGATACATCATGCAGTCTGCCAGTGTATCCATCCATCTCCGACAGAACTTCAGCACGAAGATAAAAGACTTCTCTCCACGGGCTGGGGGGAGGAGGAGGGTTCAGGTCTGCTATCGAGAGTTTAATACAGTTCAGCATCATTTGATGCAATGACAAAAAAAAAAAAAAGAAATTCCCCTTGTTACCAGCAAAACGTGTCCACCATTTATTTATTCTTTTTTTTTTGGTTGGTTTTTCTTTTTTTTTTTCCTCCTAACTTGAACACTACTGTAAAGATACATAGAGCCCAGAGGATACACATCTGCAGCACACGTTACACTTTACAAACCAGACAGGGTAAGGTACAGAACGCCCCGCTGCCATCCCGCACAGCGGATGGGGCCGGCGCGCGGCGCGGTTCCTGCAGGCACAGTGAGGACAGAGCTCAAAGCAAGGGCAGATTCAGATTATCCTGTATTGTTTCCCTTTTTCAAACCCCTTTCCATGGAGCAGTACTTCAGTCGTGGTGGTGTGAGGTATTTCTCCTCCAGCAACGGGAAGCTGATGAGCCCTTTGCTTTTGGACCTTCGTCGCCGTCAAATCAAATCATGTTCAAGTTAAAAGTCTTGATTTTGTTTATTTTTTTTTTTTTTAAGCCTTAGGGCAGGGATGGATGGGATATTGGGAAGGAATCCTGCACAGGTGCCCAGAGAAGCTGTGGCTGTTCCATCCCTGGAAGTGTCCAAGGCCAGGTTGGATGAGGCTTGGAGCAACCTGGGATAGTGGAAGGTGTCCCTGCCCATGGCAGGGTGTGAAAACAACTGATCTTTAAAATCCCTTCCAACCAAACCATTCCATGACCCTATAATTTATAAATATTTCAGGCAAATGTGCCTCTTAGTCCATCAGGCTTTATAAAGTGAAATTGAAAAGCTACTCGAGGCTCTGTGGGCAGGAATTGTTGTAGCAAAAATTTTTTTGGTGACTTATTTTTAAGTTTTCAGGATAATCCAACTCTCACCCTTGTTGGCTTTAATACAAAACTTAAAAATGCATCAGCCAAGGTCTTTCCAAGCCTAAAATTTTCCTTGCTTTCCAGAAAACAAGTATATGAAACGTGAACTCAAGGACAAACACAAGGTATTTGAACATATCATTAAGAAAAGCTCAAGTGAGCCAGAAATACTTTTCAATTACTAGCAAAAAGAACAATATGCACTTTAGTTCCATCTGAAATCCGTTTTCCATTCAGGAATGGTATCTCCACCCCACTTTGTCCCATGCATGACATTTTTTAGATGTGAAGTTTCATTTGCGCTGTACAAACCACAGCTTTAAAAATGAGCCTGGAATAAATAGAACACAACACTCCAAGAGCAAAGAAAGGAAGATGGGGGTCAGGAAACAGCAAGAGACAGGTTCTGATCTCTGCAGAGCACATGTGTGGTTTTCCTTTCCAGATATAAAATGTGAAAGCCTTAGAAATGGTACAAAAGTTGAATATACAACACGCCATACAAACTGAAGTTGCCTAATTAAAATAGGCTTCAAAAATAAGAATCGATACAAGCAGAGTATGTTCAGCTGAGAATTCAACATTTCCAATTATCACATACCTCAGGTATTCCATTTTGAGGATTTTAGCCTCAGGCATCCGTGGGACATTGCTGAAATTCCTCCTGCAGTGTTGGTGTAGAAGGGAACTTGGAGAAACTTCGTCGTTTCGCTGCTGGTGGCACTGACTGGCTGATCAGCACCAGCACGAGGAAGAGATGTCCAAGTTCCCTTCTCCCTCAAGCTGCAGGGAGCTGGCAGAACTGTCCCCAAAAAAATTCCTGGTGATGCCTTGAGGAATCCTTTTTGTTGTCATGAATGCTGCATTTACCATAGAATTCCATACCAAGCTCTGAGACACACAAGAAAAAATTAGCTTACAGTACAAAAATCTTCGACAGCAAATAAGCTTGGGATCTTTTCCTAGAGCCAAAACAAGAGGATTATTAATTCCTAGTAGAAACCTCAGCTCTGACCAACTGGTAAGATAGCACAGAGTAGTTCTGAGTTAGTGATTTTATTAAAGATTGCATATGGCAAGTTCACAGTTCATTCTTCTGGCAGTGCACATGCACGTAACGAAAGAAAATATAAAAACTTTGGAAAATACAAAATAAATTAAATACATGCAAATCTGCAACTTCATTAAATATGTTTAGCAAAATGCTCTCCCAAAATAGTGCAACGTTAAAAAAAAAACAAAACAAAAACCAAAAAACAAAACCAGTTAAATTAAGTTTGACTTACTTTGCAACACCCTAATTTAAGTAGAAAAAAATATCTAAAGTCAACTCACAATCTTCCAGAACACTCTATGGAACTGAAGAGTTCTACACCTACACATTCAGAAATTAAAAAAAAAAAAAAATCCCAATCAATCTCAAATTAAAGAAGAGCTAAACGAAGACCAGAGGGCTACACTCAGCTGGAGCCTTCCTGGAATTCCAATTTCCTGGAGCCTTTCAGGAATCCTGGCTTCCTGGAGTCCCACCTGCCCCAGGAGATGTGGAGAGAGGGAGGAGGAAGAGGAGGAGGAGGAGGAGGAGCAGCACCTTCTGCCTGCCAGCAGAACCTTCCCAGAGCAATTCCAGTGCCCCCTTGCTGGGAAGATGGAAATTTGCTGTCTGAGAGATCCAAGGAAGGCTTTTCCTTCCCTTCCGTAGGATGAGTGGATATGGTGGCTTAGAAAGACATTCCATTCCCCTGGCAATGTGCTCCTCACATCCCAGCAAAACAAAAAAAAAAAAAAAAATCCCAAATTTGGTCTGCAAAGGACAGCTCGAGTGTACAGCCCTCACCTCCTTTTGGATTTTTTGAAGGGAGGGTTTTGAGGGATTTTATTTTCCTTTGTTCCCTCCGGGATCTGAATTCCGGTGTGAACAGATCGGGGCTTGTCTGGGGAAAGGGGGAGGGGGGAGATGCTTGTTGGATTTTCCAAGGCAAGATTTCCACAGCATTCTGAAATCCTTCAAAAATTCCTAGGGAGCAACTCTTACAAACATGTGGCTAAGCCATCCCACTCCAGGAAAACCCACCACTGTAGGGAGAACTACAAGAAAACAGGAGCTTAATTTTAAAACAGGTCACACAGATAAATTCATGGAACTACCAAACTTCAAATCCTAGGTCTATACTAACAGATTTCTCTGCATCCCATTTGTTCTTTACCAGGTACTGCAATAAAGGTTATTTTATACAGTCCAAAGATTTTTTTTTCCTTTTTTTTTTTTTTTTTAATCAGGATATTACAAATGGTTCTTTGGGGAAATTTCCTTCTGAAAATGTTAAGCAGTAAAATTAAACCACATAGCAGCACATTTTCATCCCCTAAAAATATAAAATAATATGCATATTATACAGGAAATCAGTCATGACAGAGCACAATCACCTGCCTTTGATGGCACTTGGTCATTGAGTAATTAATTCCTCGATGCCAGAAGTTTGGAATTACCGATGCCAACAGAGGACTCGGGAAAAAAAAAACAACAAAAAAAGCAAACAAAAAAAAAAATCATTCTGAGTGGAGAAGCCCCAACCTAAGCAGCGCCAAGGGCTCGTGGAATTCGGAGTGGCAGACTCCCTATCATCCTGACTGAGGTGGGGATGTTCCAGAAATGGTACAAGGATCTGGAGGAGCTGAGCTGGACACTTCTGTACACGTGGAGATCCTACGAAGCTCGGAGTACCTGGAGCCGTGGGAAGCGCAGGATGGGCAGGACGTGGTGGGAGAGGGGCAGAAAAAGAAACTAATGTGGCTTAATGGCAGTCCTTAACATGCTAAGTGGAACTGACCTGCCAGAGAGAGCGAGAAAGGGAAGGAAAATTAGTGGGATTAGAAAGCAGAGCACGCAAATGGGGTGGGCAGCAAGCAAAGAGATGAATCCGCAGTCACATTTTTAAAAATTGTGAAATTTGGGTCTCACAAAATGAGCCAATTCCTGATGGAATTCACTCTCTGCCACCTAGAGCCTGGAATTATGTCTCCCCCAAACACTTATCTAAAGGTCTTTTTTTCTCTCTGTAATTTTCTGTTCCTTTAATAGGATTTTTCTCTTGGATGTGCTGAAGAGCTGGTGTGAGTTTATCTCGTTTATCCCATGTAATAAGGGGGGAAAGTAACAGCAGCAGAGTTTGAAAATTACAAATCAAAAGGATGAAAAAATACAAATTCAAACCAATCCTTCTGTTCTCTGTCTCCTGACAGAGATCTTTCCCTGATATATATACACATATAAAAAATAAGTGTTTACAGAATTATCGAAAATATTTTATCTATAATATCATGATAATATGATAAAAATATACTTTATAATTTTATATATGCACATTAGACAAGCACATTTTATTAAAACCCAGGTTTCTTTCTCTTCCATCTGCTGGGTTAATCAATCATAACCACTGACCAGTCTGACAGCACAAAGTGTCTTTTATCTTTATGGTGAATAATGAATGAACACAAGATAAATCTCTCCTCAGCAAATGTTGAAATAGGGACCTCAATTTTATTTCTCTGCTGTTAAATGACTATAAAAGAAAGTTTTGTTCCAGTTCCAGCTGGAGAGAACTGCACCATTCCAAAGCACTTCCCGCAGAGCACAGGAATGTCTCACCAATAATCAGGAAATAATCTGGGTGAAGTTTTCCCTGCACTGGTAGCACCCTTACTAACACCCTTACTCAGAGCCTGGGTTTCCATCCAAGCTCAGAATTCAGATTACTCAGATACTCCCACCTTTGGCAGCCAAATAGTTGGAATTTGCCAATAAAACTCTTAACCAAAGGACCAAAACTGAGGAGAATTGACCTTCTCCAATCACTTCCCAGTCTTCCTGGACTACACCTTCCACATTTATTTCTGGATGTGAGCAGAAAATATCCAACACACTGTTGAAGTGGTTTCATTCCAACCTGCAGGGCTGCCATTTGGTTTTCAGATTTTTCCTGATTTTTTTTTCCAGAACCCCCAAGTCTGTAACTTTATCCAGTTTCTCCTGAGATATTCCATCTTCTTTTTCTCCAGCCTCATTTTCCCTGGTGCTCCTCTGCACCATGGCCTGAACCTGTTCATCTCCACAGCCCTCAAATCTAAATCTCAGCATTTGAAGTATCTGGTATTTTATGCCTCCTGATAGCTTTTCCTTGACTTCCACACTTCTCTCTTGTTTTTACAAACCCATCTAGTTTGAAATGTGGTTATTTCATTAATACCTTTGATTAGTCTACAGTTGTTCCCTTGGCATGTGTGGCCTGTTTGAGTCTGACTCTTCATTTCAGTGCAGTTGGCAAATTAAAGGTGCATTTATTTGGGGCATGTGGCAGCTTTTTCCCCTCAGAGTAGCTGTTACAAGAAATGTTTAGAAATCTTTGACAAGGCTCTGTATCCCACTCTTTGCCAGGTCACAGAGGTGGGAATGCAATGAAGCAGAGGCACCTCACTCCTGAGGTGGAAAAGCCAATTTCAGACCAGAATGGACAAAACCACTCAGCAAAGCCTTGCTTGCCCTAATTTATCCACAGAGGAAATATTTGTTGCTGGAAGCTCATGGGAAACACAATGAGCAGGAACAATCCCCCAGCACAATAAGGGTTTGAGTGTGGCGTGATGGATGCTTGGCATGCAAGCCTGACATGAAACATTCCCCCCAAAAAAAAGCTAAAACCACCCAAGAATGCCTCCAGGAGATCACAGACCATGAAGAGAGTCCTGAGACAGAATTAATCCTCAAGGAGGGCAAAAAGCCAGACATGGAGGAACAAGTTTTTTGTCCCCAGGCTGCTTTTCACAGCCACTCGCTGCCATCCGGCTCTTGGCATGTCAGTGGCAAAAAGTGATCATCTCAAATAATGCAGATATAAAATGTCTCCAATAATGAGCATTTAAAGAAAGAAATGGGAGGATGGAGCCCATGGAACAGTCTCCTGGGAATATGCTCCTCATCTTTTGCTTAGGAGAAACCCTCAAGCCCTGGCAATTAAAGTATTTAGGGTTTGGTTTTTTGCTTTTTTTTTCATGAAGGGAACTTAGAGTGCAAAGTGTGCCCAATGGTGACACTCAAATTTGGAGATGTGTCTTGCTGCCATTGCCAGCTGCTCTACCCCTATCCCAGGCTGGAATATCCCAACATGGAAACACATCCATGGTACAGAAAGCAGAAGACGATGCTGGCAGAAGGAACCTCTGGAACTGTAATTTTACTACAAGAGTTTCATACCTCTATGTGTGAATTTTGGTCCAGATATACCAAAGAGCAGCTTTTAAAAAAAATTTAAGTGCTAAGTCATTAAAATAAAACCTCTCCTCAGCAGCTGGTAAAGCCTCTTACAGGCACTCAATCAACGAGTATTGTAACTATCAGCAAAAAAACTACTAAAAATAGAAAACAAAATGACTGTGGGTCTCCTAAAAGCAAGATGAAATGCAAGGGAACTGAGTGATCAGTGGGAGAAGAGGTGAGCACGTTACTCTGGCCTTACCTCTCGTTTATTTGGTGCTGTGGTAGTAGCTGGAGTTGGACATCCCTCCCCCTCGGATGGCGTGGACGGCCGTCGGAGAAGACGCTGGGTAGTGACCGGGGCGGATGGGCTTGGCTGCAGAGAGGAAGGAGGGACCAAACAAGACATTTTAACTTTCACATTTTAGCTTTCCACCTCCCCTTCTCCTCCAAGGGAAGCCCTGTTGTTTCCCAGCTCAGAGGTGTGCTTGGCGGTGTGGTTTCTAATCCTGTGCAGAACACTCCCTGCCTTGGCCAACAACAAATGCACCCATTTTCCTGGGGGCAGATCCTTTTTCCTGCTGGCAGATCCATTTTCCTGCTGGCAGAGTTCTTCCACATCCTCATGCATTGGATATGTAAAGATTATGGACTGTCTAACAACAGAGGTGGGCAGTGAGGCACTTTTAATATCTAATTTACACCATTCCAGAAGATTCAAGACAAAACTTAGATGGCTCCCTACAAGAGGAAGCATTCAGGAGGTGACACTTTGTGCTGTGTGATTTTCCCTCAGGATTTAATACTCCAGTATTGTCATCTCCATCTAAACCTTTAGCAATTCTCCTTGAGCAATCCCAACAAATAATTTCAAGAATTACCCCCGTTCCTCTGTGCTGTGCACGCATTACATTGTGCCTTGGAAATATATCAATATCTAAATTACAAAGGAAGATTTTTTTTTTTGGAATTAAATCACATAGAGGAGTAATCAGGGGGAAAAAAGAGAAAGGGACAAGGTCCAGAAAGGCAAGGAAAGAATAAAAGCAGAGTGAGAGCGTGTGGGGGGAGGAGGAGGAGGAAGAAAGTGAGCGACTAATTTAAGGAGACAAGTTTTCAGGTCACTAGAAGGGCACACAAGACCCATTATGCCCTTTATTTACCCAGCAGAACAGCACAGCCTCTTTCAACTCGAGGTGGGGCAGATTCCATGAAAAAAAAAAAAAAACAAAAAAACCACGAGGCCTTTGAAAATTCCTGGAAGCAACCCCTGTGTTTTACTCCCTCCACTCAACCCCCAGCGACCAACCCGAGCCTGAAGCACGTGGGCAGCCCCTTTAGCTCCATGTCCTCACCAATTTGGGCAGAGTGTGCTCTCCTGGCCATGTTTTTGGCTCTCACGGCCTCCTTAATGCGATCCACCTCCTGCTGGTAGCGCTTGCGGTCACGCATGGCGTTCTCCTTGGCCTCCTTCAGTGCACTCTCCAGGGCCTTAACTCTCTCTGCCGTAGCTCGAAGGCGTTTCTCCAGCTTAGGAAGCTCGCAACGAAGATCTGCATTATCACGTACCAGCTGCGGGGAGAGCGGGTCAAAAATAAAAGGAGGTCAAAAGAAAGGGGGGGAAGAAATCTCCTCAGAGAAACAGCGGGGAAAATCTCCTCAGAGAAATGGTGGGAAAAGTCCCCTCAGAGAAATGGCGGGAGAAGTCCCCTCAGAAAAATGGTGGGAAAAGTCCCCTCAGAGAAATGGCGGGAGAAGTCTCCTCAGAAAAATGGTGGGAAAAGTCCCCTCGGAGAAATGGTGGGAAAATCTCCTCAGAGAAATGGCGGGAAAAGTCCCCTCAGAAAAATGGTGGGAAAAGTCCCCTCAGAAAAATGGTGGGAGAAGTCCCCTCAGAGAAACGGCAGGAAAAATCTCTTCAGAGAAATGGAGGAAAAAGTCCCCTCAGAGAAACAGCGGGAAAAATCTCCTCGGAGAAATGGTGGGAAAAGTCCTCTCAGAGAAACAGCGGGAAAAATCTCCTCGGAGAAATGGTGGGAAAAGTCCCCTCAGAGAAATGGTGGGAAAAGTCCCCTCACAAGGAGGAAAAGGAGGAAACGCCACCAGTTGCTCTCCATGCCTCATGTACTAAAATTAAACAGAAATTAATATAAAAATCTTAGGTTAAAGAGAAATTTAGGATGTCCTAAGCTGGAATGGACACGAAAAAAATCTCCTCAAAGAAATGGTGGGAAAAGTTGCCTCACAAGGAGGGAGGAAACGCCACTGGTTGCTCTCCAAGCCGCTTGTACTAAAATTAAACAGGTTTGTTCCAGAAATTAATGTGAAAAGTTTATATTAAAGAGAAATTTAAATTTCCTGAGCTGGAATGGATACATGAGGTGAAAGGAAAGTGGAAAAAATCCTCCTCAGAGAAATGGCGGGAAAAGTTACCTCACAAGGAGGGAGGAAACACCACCATGCTCTCTATATGTCACGTACTAAAATTTAACTGTTTTTTTCCAGAAATGAATGTACAAAAAAAAAAAAAGAAAGAAAAATGTTAGTTTAAAGAGCAATTTAGAATGTCCTGAGCTGGAATGGACACACAAGGATCAAGTCCAGCTCCTTATCCCACACAGGGCATCCCAACAATCCCACCCTGTGTCTGAGAGCTCAGTTTTACTCACAAAATTCACTTGTCTGGCTGAGGAGTGATATTCATTTAAATTGTCCAGAAATAATATTAAAAAAAAAGAATTTATTCCATTCAGCAAGATTCCACAGAGCTGATTCTGAGAGATGAGGACTCCAGGACCAACCCTGCCTCTGTACAGCACTTGACAGCCAGATTTGCATCTCTACATTTCAAAAACTGCAGCAGAAACTCTACATTTCCTCAGAACACAGAAATCTCCAGGGTTTTACAAATCTTTGATCATCTCATTATTTTAAAATAATAATGCTTGAATATATCTTACAGGCAACACCAGGGATCACCCCAAATTTATCACTTCCAGTGGTTCTGATGTGTTCACCTTTATGTTCTCTACTCAGCCATGTGGGAAAACTGGGAACTTCACTAAGAAATCACTTTTAGACCTTTAACTACAAATATAATGATTATATGCAACTTTAAATTCGTGCACGTCCTCAGTTTAATATGAACCTGAGCGAGGCCTATCAATTGTACAAGTCACATCTGACTTCCCATGCAGCAAGAGAGGATTGATTTTTAATAAACACAAAACTGATGCAAAGGGGCAGAAAATCCAGCACAATTTCTATTGAACAGATTACACCACTGCTGGAAGCCAACAGAAATCTGCTCCAAAGGAGTGACTCTTTCTTTCCTGGAGCAAAAAGTGGATTAACAACCACATTAATAATACAGCAAAGCAACAGCATGTCCTGACATTCACAGGTTGTTTAACAATCAGAGCATTTTACACCTGCTGGGCCAGGCTTAGTGCTGGAGAAAAACACAAACAAGCTAAAAAAAGCGTTGTCACAATGTGCTTTTTGTACAAGTGCTGAACCCTTGCTGTGTGAAATCGTTATGATACAAAATCCAAGCAGGATGGTATCAAGTCCAATGTCACTTTTCCCTCTAAGTTTCCTACAAGATGTGGATTCCAAGTTGATTTGGAGCAAATACACGCTAATGAGAGCTATAAAAATTCACTTTTTAAACCTAGCAGATGCATGAAATGAGTGCAAAAAAAAAAAAAAAAAAAAGGCAAAATGGTGAAAGAAAAACCACTCTGAGCATGTCCCAGTTTCCACATTTAGAAAGTAGGTCTTTAAACCATCTGTTCCCTGGGAATCTCAAAACCCCAAACCTTAGCGGGCTCTTGTCACAGTCCAACACTTCCTGCTCTTTTGGCTCTTCTGCAGGAACTATTAAAGCAAATCTGGGAGTGTGGGTCACTAATATAGCCTCAGGAGAGTGCAGTGCACAGTGTTATATCACTGCTCAAAAAAGAAATCCAAACAGCTTTTGTGGGTTGTGTTGTGTGCCTAAGCAGTGTGACACAGCTCCAGCATACTGGGAGAGGAGATTTTTGGGATAAATTCTTCCCTGGGAGGGTGGGAAGGTCTTGGCCCAGAAACTGCCAATCTCAGCAGCCCAGAGAGGCACAGCTGCGCAGAAAATCCCAATTCCATTGTTTTTATTGAAAACTCTGCTGGTTGAATCCTCTCCAATCAACTCCAAGGCACCTCTGAACAGCTTCAGGCCAGGAGTCAAATTGAGGATGCACAACCCATCCAAAAAGAAGCTATTTTTATCTATTTCCTAGTGTCAAAACAGATCTATTTTCACAGAAAAAAAAATTTCCTTATTTACCACAAAGTGGACACCTTTTCCTCAGACAGCACAGGTTACCTTCCAAAATCACCCTTGTAAATATTAGAAAAATGCATTTTTTGATGAAGGAAGGGAAGGAGGGAAAGGAGAGAAGGAGGAAAAAGGAAAAAAAAAAGGAGAGAAAGGGAGCCTTTACCTGTTTGTGAACCTTTGTAAGTTGTTCCAGGTTGTTCTCAAGAAAGGAAATTTTCTGCTTCTGCGCAGCGCTTCCACCTCCATCATCACTGTCCAGTTCAACACTCTGCACACAAAACTGCAGCACTCAGCAAAGCCAGGCACAAAGTCAAGGGGAAGCTCAGCTTTTTGGCAAATCTGAGCTCCCCAAAGGCAGAAAAGTCTTAACAGAGCCCCAAATTTAAGATAAATTATTTTAATTCTTTGCTTGATATTTAGGAATCACATTTTCCCTTATATAAAAAAACCAAACTATTTTTATTGAACAATTATGACAGAATCCTGAATAGGAAAATCAAATAATACTAAATAATTTCTGAAGCTCATCATCTCTGAGAATTTTGTAGCTGAACTGCACTGGATAAGTTCATTTCCCTCAGCCGCCATTTTCTTCATCAAATTAGGGCCAAATAAAAGGTGATAAAAATCACAACAGCTTTAATCTTGATTCTCCCTGCTACTGAAAAAGACATTATCCCATTTGGTAACTGCATGCATTACAGGCTTCCAGCAAATCACAAGAATGCTGCAAAAAAAGGAGAAGATTTGGGTCTAAAAGAGCAGAGTTTTACTTTCTTAACACGGGTGGTAAGATCCTGGACAAACAGTTTGCGCAGATTGTGAAGAGTCTGAAGTTCCCTCGCCTGGAATAAAAATAACAAAACATTAATTTTTTTAAAAGCACAAATTCCTAGGATATAGCAGATGCTCTGGTGTAAAAGTTCTCCTTGGATTTGAATTGGTAACAGGAGAAAAGAACTCAGGATTCTCTCCCTAGGAATCACATTGGCCCAAAGTGAATGCCACAAAATGAACCCCATGCAGCCCCAAAACCACACTGAAGGGAACAATTTCTCCAAAACTGGTCAAAACAACCTTTTTAAATTTTAATTTAGGTAGTTCAAAGCTGTTTACTCAAAAATTGAAATATATATCACCAGGATATACAGATATGGTGGGGGGGAAGCTGAATTTTTAAAATGTAATTTAGACCTACCACTGTTTCCTCCAGCCCTTTAAGGTCTTCTCTTGCTTGTTCTCTTTTATCATTAAGGAGTCTGGAAAGATCACAACATGGAACACAAATCAATAAACATAAAAAACAGAGGAGAATCACCCAGCATCCACCTGGAGCAGCACATCTGCAGGTGGCAGCAAATTAAACGTTTCTAATTAAGCTTCTGACTTCCCCAAATATCCAATTTTATCACATGGAAGGGCTGAGTCACCACCTCCATATTTGTGTCCGCACATGGGATTTTTCTGTCTCATTTCCAGGAAAGGCTTTTACTCAGACATCTGATTTGAAACCCCCCAAAAAATCAACAAAACCCCACCAAAAATTCCCAACTTCTTCCATGCTTATTTTGCTGTATATTAAGGAATTAGAGATTTAACACTTGCTGGGATATTTTATAAAATCAGAGCTCTAATAAACTCCTTTTGGCAGTTATCAAAGCCACTACTGAAAAGCCTATGATATAAAAATAGAGAGTAATTGGTATTTATTTATTAGTGGTTCCTACTGGCTTTGTTTCTGAAATTATACCTTCAGTGTGAATATTCCAACACAAATCCCTCTCCCTAGCACATTTTCCACGGACACATGAAGAGGTTCAGGGACACCAAGAGCACTTACATGAGCTTTTCCAGTTTCATTTCTCTTTCCTGGTCCTCAATTTTTAATTTATCATAATCAGCACTCAGCTTCTCCTGTTCCAGCTGCAGCTTCTGGTTCATGCTGGAAAGGGGAAAGGAAAAGTCAGCCCAGCTCAGCCTGAACCCCAGGAGGAAGCGAGGGGATTGGGCAGAGAAAAAGTGAAGCTGTAACTCTCTGCTGAAAAATTCTGGAAGAAATGAAGCAGAAAGAACCTGAAGGACTTTATTTTAAAATATTGGAGAGCTTAATTCAGTGTTTTGTTTTGTTTTCTTTAAAGGAGGACACAAATTGTTGTCAAGATCGTTCTGCCTTGCTTCCTCATTTCCCTACAATTAATCTTTGGCCAAACAATAAATATGATAAAAGAATGCCTAGATTTAAAAAAAAATAAAGAATACAGGAGCAAAATATAACAGAGTCACGTTGGGGTGTGAGGAAGAAATACAAAAGTGTGTGAAAATAGGAGCTGTTGGACTCTCAGAAGGTCTGGGGCAGGACTGGCTGCCGTGGGACAATCTCAAAACCTTCCTGGGGATGTGGTTCAGTGCTGGCTGAACTTGACAACCTTAAGGGCATTTTCCAACCCAAATAATTCCATGATCCTTTAAAACCTGCTGTCCTTCAAGCTCCTCTCACCTACTGACCTGCAGGTGCAACATTACCCCTTCTTTTCTTTTTTTCTTTTTTTTTTTAACTCGCTATAATTTTATGGCCTTGTTAAAGCTCCCCAATAAAGAATTAGGCACTCTAATCCACCCTGCAAAATAATTACAGGCTTGGCTGCTGCGTGCAAGGACAGAACTTGCAAAGAAACATCAATCACATCTAACAAAACCAACCCCGAAGCATCCCAGGACAGAGGAAGGGGTGGAGGGGTGAACTTACTCCCTGATTTCATCGATGATTTTCTGCTTCTCTTCGATTTCATCCCTCAGCCTGGACAGCTGCTTCTGGTGGGCTTCCCTGTGGCTCTCCATCTGCTGCTCCAGAGCTTTCTGCAAAGGGCCAGCACTCAGAACAGTCCAGGGACACTCAGCTCCCTCTCACCCAGCCTCCAGATTTGAGGGGAAACTACCAAATCCATCCAGGAATCTGCCTGGAATTTCCTCATCACAAAACTCTGTGCCTGCTCATCCAAGTGTTTAATTCAGTTTTTAGCAACAGACCCACAACAATTTTCACTCATTTTCTTTACCACATGAAAACCAAGGGCTTGGCCACAAATGACAATGATTTTACCCCAATCCTCTCTTATTTCTCTTATTCACCCAGGAAATACTTGTACAGATCTACCTGTGGCAGAAATAAAACCCAAACCTCTGACATTTTTTATACTTGTACAGTTCTAACTGTTGCAGAAATAAACCCCAAATCTCTGATATACTTGTACAGCTCTACTTGTGGCAGAAATAAAACCCAGATCTCTGATAAATTTTTATACTTGTACAGCTCTACCTGTGGCAGAAATAAAACCCAAATCTCTGAGAATTATTTATACTTGTACAGGTCTATCTGTGGCAGAAATAAAACTCAAATCTCTGAGAATTGTTTATACTTGTACAGCTCTACCTGTGGCAGAAATAAAACCCAAACCTCTGAGAATTGTTTATACTTGTACATCTCTACCTGTGGCAGAAATAAAACCAAAACCTCTGATAAATTTTTATACTTGTACAGTTCTACCTGGGGCAGAAATAAAATCCAAATCTCTGAGAACTGTTTATGCACAGCCCTACTACTGAAATTGTTATTTAAATTGAAATTCTAGGAGTAAATATGCCTTGAGCAGAAGGAAAAACTCAATTTATCTCTTTAGACTGCTAACAAAAGATTTTCTTTTTCTCCTTGGAGCTGTAATCACAACTGCTTTAATCACTTAACAACTTTACAACTGCTTTAATCACTTAAAATTTTTATAATGGAGGGAAAAGTTCTGCAGCTGGCAAACCTCTATTACCATCCTTGTAAAACTCTGTTTTTCCTTGTCTGCAATTTGCAACCCCATCAGAAGAACTCTTTATTGCAAACATTTCTTGGCATTCCAAAGGAAAAATGCCAGAAAATGGGTTTATATATTTTATTATTATTTCCAGGAGATAATCAGAATTCCAGCCAAATTTTGGGGAAGTAGCTTCTTTTAAAATCAAATTTCTAAGAACTTAAATTATATTAAATTATATTAACCTCAGCAGCCACATTCACTACTGAGCAAATTGACTTTCAGCAGAGCTCCAGCAGCAAAAAATTAGTGTAACACCGAGGTGAATCAATGTTATTTTTGGCCATGTGAACAGGAAGACAAAATTCCACCCCAGTGAACAATCTCACCAAGAAATTCCCTCAAAATTTCCACTGTGCCTAATTACCTTCATCTCCTCTGCATCCTGGAGCCGTGTCAGGTGCTCCTTCTCCTTGTCCTTGAAGCTGACTTCGTGCATTTTCTCTGTTTGAAGGTAGAGACAGCTTTA
>JANRGV010000104.1:35161147-35172141 GCA_024734035.1 Alethe castanea | reverse complement strand
CACCAGCCAGGGATGCGCTGGGAGGGACCCTCAGCACCCCCCGGGGCCCCCCCCGCAGCACCAGCCAGGGATGCGCTGGGAGGGACCCTCAGCATCCCCCAGGGCCGCCCGTCCCGCCTCGGCCCGGCTTTGTGCAGCCTGGAACATTTGCAGGGGCAGCCGCAGCTTCCCAGAGCCTCCCCACCCGCACAGGGAAGGATTTCTTCCATCTATCTAAACTAAAATTCCTCGAGTCCCTCTCCAGCTTTTTCCAGATGCTGGAAGCCCGCTATGGGTTCTCTGCACAAGCTCCCCCAGCATTCCCAGCCTGTCTCCATAGGGAAGCTGCTCTAGTTTCCGTATCAGCTTCGTGGTGACTCTCTGGATTAGCCCCTCTCAAATCTTCCCCTTGGCACCTTTCTCCCTTGGACACAACTGGATCTTTAACCAGGTTAGAGGATATTTCTTCCTGGAATATCACTCCGTGTCTCATTCCTGGGAAGAAAAGCATCTCCCTTTGGCACCTTTCTCCCTTTGCCACAACTGGATCTATATCCAGGTTAGAGGATATTTCTTCCTGAAATATCACTCCGTGCCTCGTTCCTGTGAGGAAAAGCAGCAGCGATGGTGCCCCTGGGTGACGCTTTGACCTTGCTCAATTTACAAGAAGTTTTGTCACGATGGTGAATCAGCATCTGGGAAAAGCAGCGTCTGGAGCCTGCTCCTCCTCTCCAAGGGTGCTGTCCTCGTCCTCCTTCCCTAAAAATGCTCCTTTCCTTACCTGCTAAAATCACCTGCAATCTCCCTCCTGTCTCATTTATTTCCCTGCATTCACATGATTTGAAATAATCTGAAATGCCACAGGAAGTCTCCTCCTCCTCCATCAGTTTCTCCCTACAAGAATCTCCTGCTTCAAGAAGAATCCAAACACCCACGATGTATTCTGGATTTCTTCAAGTTGTAGACATGGCCCAGGCTCCAGCTACTCCTGGTCCTGGTTTCCACTGGAGTTTTATTGCATTACCCTCAGCTGTGCAATGAAGATGAGGGTGGACAATTCTGCAGCATTTTGATGGAAATCTCCCTTTTTTCCTGTCATTACCTGAGGCAGCAAAGCCTCTCACACCCTTCTTCAAAGCAATTCCATGGGGGAAGAGTTAGCAATGTGCAGCATGTGATAAATCATTATTACATAATGGGATTTATTCCCCTGGATTACCAATTATCCCTTTTATTTCTCTTATGTTTCAAGCTTTTACCCTGAATAGCAAATTTGTTAGTCATGACAAGTAGGGGCTTAGTCATAAAAGACAAGACTTTGGATGAATTAATCCTTATTTTCCTCCATTATGGAGAGCTCATTTTGGAGTGAGATAAGCAAAACTGGATTTTTCTATTAGAGCAGGTATAATCTGCCATCAGGAAGAATGCAGAGAGCCATCTTCTCTCAGCAGTGTTGTCACAAACAATGTGACATTGTCTGGAGTGCAGACAATACTGAATTGTCACCCAGCTGCTGCTATTTTTTACTACTTATTACCAGATTAGGTGAAGCAGCCTGCTAGAAACACGAATTTTCAGGCGGATTTGAGAGTGATCAGCACCTCCAGGCTGGGCTGGGTGCCTGAAGGTGGGATGGACAGTTTGGTGGGAACCTGCTTTATAAAAAACACGAAAACACAGAAAAACAAGAGCTTAAATACTTCACTGTTTTCACCTTCATTCATTTCTTCCCCTTTCTCAAACCATGTCATTTTTCAGCTGCACACTTACAAGAAATCCACTTAGACATAAATTTTTCTGAGCTTACTTATACTTGAACATTTGGAAATTGCCTTCCTGCCAGCACCACTAAAACAAAACCAAGAGAACCTGGATGTTTTCTCCTTTTCCACTTTCCCAGCTCCCCAATTCAGCTCACCCTGGCAGATCAGATATGGTTTGACAGCAAGTTCTGGTTTTTCCTGAAGAAATTCCCCAGCTGAGCCAACCTCAGTTCAGTAAACACTTCAAGATACCAGAACAACGAATAGAGATAATAAAAGAGTAACAAATCCCCTTCTGGAGAACCGGGATCATAAAGGAATGACAAAATTCCATTTCTCTGCAGGGGAGCCACCAGCACAGCCAAGCTGTTGAGGCTGCAGAAAACCAAGAGGGGACAAAGGTGACAAAGGACGTGAACAAGAGCAGGACACGGATTGTGACAGCGGCGACCCCACAGGAAAGAGGGAACATTTCAGCATTTCCAGCGCTTCCTCTCACAGCTCCTGGGCTCCAGGAACGGGCTCTGGAGCTGCAGGAGGAAGCAGCAAGGTTGAATTTCTGCTGTGCTGAACAGTTCCGTGCGGGGAGCAGACACGGTTGCTGCCAGGGACAGCAGAGTTAATGCCCGTCCCTTTGATCCCGGCCAGAGGCAGGAATTCGATACCTTCGTGTCAGCAGCGCTCAGATGTGGCTCAGGGCAAAGGGGCGCTAAAGGATTTCTCCCAGGAGGGACCCAAAGGGTGGGATGCTCGTGACAAAAGGCAGGTTTAAATGTCACCCGCAGTTAACATCCCACTGACACCAGCAGGCACCAGGGAATGCTCGCAAAGGCAGAGCATTAAAGGGTTTAGCAGGAATAAAAACAAATAAAGGCAGGCTGGAGAACTGGCAAAAATGAGCTGGGAGGTGCTGAGGGGGCAGCCAGGAGGAACAGAGGTCAGAAATTATGTGATCTGCATCCCCAGGGATCATGAAAGGCACAGCGACACATCCACAGCTCAGAGGGACTGGGCTATGGAAACATTCGGCCGGGTGGAGAAAAAATTCCACAGCAAAATGAACAGGATCTGCACCACTGACACTCCCAGGGGGATTATCCCAGACCCAACATCTCCTTGGATCAGACAGGGGAGGATTTTTTTGGGATCAGGACCACAGGGGTTCCTTTCTCAGACCTCCACAGAAGTTTGGATGTGGAAATGGAGCACTGGCACTCCAAAGATACTCCATGAGAAAGTGCTTGGGCTGTGCTGGCAGGAATTGTTTCTCATTTGCAAGACACTGCAATATATGCTTACTTAAAAAAAAATGTAAAGTACACACATAAATCTCAAGCTCTGTATAAATTATTCACGTTATGCACAGTCATCTATTTTGTGCTAACCCACAAAAAAAAAAAAAAAAAAAGGGTTTGCTCAAAATAAATAAATCGATTTTACCACTGCATAAAACAGCAAAACGTTTCAGGTCATTAGGGAGTACACAAAACATTATTTCCAAGTTACCATCTTTACATTTGGGTTAATAAATCACCTAAATAAAAGGGTTGTAACTCAGAGAAAAAAACAAAAACAAAAAAAAAAACAAAAAAAAAATTGTATTTACATTATAGGAAGTGATAAAGCAACCATAAAAATACCGAATGGGCAGGAAAGCACTAAAAATACCCAATAATCTCGAACCACGAGTGCTCCATGGAGATGCAGGAGTCAAGCAGCATCGCAGGCAGCTGGTGCCACCTTCTGGTGTCACTTTTTTTTTCCCAGAGAAGCTGTGGCTGCCCCTGGATCCCTGGAAGTGTCCAAGGCCAGGGCTTGGAGCAGCCTGGGACAGTGGAAGGTGTCCCTGTCTGTAGCAAACGTGAGTTTTAAGTTCCCTTTTAACAAAAATCTCATTTTGGGATGCAGGGATTCCAAAAGTGGTTTGTGTTACACATCAGTGTTACTCCCTGTTAGTTTTCAGATTTTAGTCCTGTTTCAGCTACGTTAATTTCTTTTCTTTTTATTTAAACTGGAGTTACTAAATACAGACTGATTAACTGAGTTAAATGAATAGCAAAATAGAACTTATATGTGTGCTCATTATTTTTTGAGATTAAGAACAATCTAAAGAACACAGAGATTGCATTTAGAGAGACAGCAGGTGACTGGGAGACAAGCAAGTCACAGAAAACAGGGAATGTATCCTGCAAATTCCTTTTCCTCCTGAAAAGCACTTCAGAAGCAAATGTTCTGTTCAGCTCTCCCATCAGGGAAGGACATTTTGGGTCCTGTCACTGCAGCAGGATGGCACAACCCAAGCAGAGCAGGGGTCCCCACATGTCCCCACTGCTGCTGGGGTCCTGCAGGGAGCACATCCAGCATTTCCCACATCATTTCCTGCTTGGATCAGCAGTGATTATCATCCATGTTCCTCTGTTCTGATGGAAACATTGGGATCTTCACAGCTCATCCAACTCAGGAAAAATTCTCTCTCCCTCACCTTCCTTCTTTCCCAAGCAGCACGTTGCTTATTTTAATTTACCAAGGTTATTCCCAGTCTTCCCAATTAAAGTGTGAGTGTTGCAAACCCCTCAAAGTAGCAGAAAGGTGGAAATGAGCTTTGAAACTTTCTCTGCAGGCAAATCCAGGGAGCCTGTTGGGATGGCAATTCCAGACACACCAAAACTCCCCTCAATCCATAAATAAATACAAATCCTACCAGAGAAAGAACCAGCATTTTCTAGCTCCTGACGTTTAAAACTCTGCATGTGAAGTCCAGCACAAATGGCTAAAGATAAGCCAGGATTCCACAATCTTACCTGAAAGATATTCCCAATACACACCAGAACAGAAATTCCTGCTCCAATCCTGCTGCAGAGATGCACAAATAAGGGAATTCAAACTGAACATCATATCCTCAACATGATTAAACAGCACAAAAACACCTCAATGACATTCCCAGCAGGACAAAGGATTTTATAGCACTAGTCCTTCCCCTTTCTCTTTTTCTTCTTTTTAATGAAGATTTCCATGGCCTGCAGCTTCATCCACCACTCCTCTCCTTTTCCTGCACTTGAGGCAGACAGAAATTCTGCAATGATTATTCCAGTTCTGCTTCCCAGAAGGTTTCATCACCACTAATCCTTTAAATGAAAGCCATTCCCCATCTGGCACTTACCATCAGAGCCTTGGGAGTTTATGGAATCCTTCTCTGCACCTCACATTTTCCCAGAATCCATTAAAAGTTCGAAGCTCCAGCTAAAGGTTTTTTAAGTAATGAGATGAGGATTAGACTACACGAAATCAGAGACACACAGCAATCTCAGAGACATCTTCTGGCCAATTTTCCCTGAAAATGATCCACTGAAAATGATCTTTGTAGTGAGAAGAGTCCATGCTAAGTGTACAGCTTTCAATCTGCACAGGAAATTACTTCCCATTTTCATTAAGCCTCCAAAGGGTTTTGGGGATGGTAGTGAAGCAAGGTTATTCCTAGATACCAAGGACAATAATTTTTTTTTCTTTTACAGACATGGATTTTCAACAATTCTTTCAAAAAACAAATTCATTTATACTTCAGACTATCAGCCATTCCCTGCAATGAGTCCAGTTCTACAGAAAGCCTGGAAAGTGAGATGAAGAGGAATTTTCAGGGAGCAGCAACCCCAGTGAAGCCCCCCAGAGCTGCCACCAGCCCTCACCTGACCAAGGCAGTGCTGTGGGCTCCTCTGTTCCCAACAGGAATAATCTATCCCCACCTCTCCCTGCAGACATCACATGGAATAAAAATAGAGCATCAGCTAAGGAAAAAACAGGTAATTTTAGACATCTGAGTCAGTGATGAGCTCTGAGATTTAAAGCTCTGCAAGTGCTTTCAGCTGCCAGGATTTTTAACTCACACAAACGCAAGACAAAACAGGTTTTAACACAGCTTGGATTAAAAACAGCTCTTATACAGAAAGCTAAGATGGAAAATACACTGACTGCATGACATAGGTAAAATTCTCCGGGGAGGGTGGGTCTGAACTAAACACCATCTCCAGGTTCCTTCCAACCTCAGCGATCCTGGGATTTGTGATACAGAAACATCCAAATGGGGAGAACAAACCAGCAGAAATGCACCCCAGGAAACTCTGACTCCCCATTTCCCAGTGCCAGCCCAGCCCTCCCCTGGCACACAATCACCACCTCATCTGGAAATCAGTGCATATGCTCAAAGAAAGGCTCAGAGTCCCTGCTTGCACCCTGAAATAACCACATATGCACCATGGCCAGGTTTTGATATGTATTTTTATTTCCCTGCAGTTTTCACTTATCAAGAACAAGTAACAGGGAAAGTTGTCTGAACTAGTGCATAAACAAACATTCGGAAACACCACTACACGTATCTAATGTACAAGAACCGTATAAAAAAAGTCACTAAAACACTACACTACGAAGGTGTCCAACGCTTACAGTCAGACTTTTTCCAACCCGTTACTTGCCTTGTAGCCACAGGAAAACTCGCCAAAATTGAAAAGACAATCTTGCCACAACCCTCCCTCCCCCCCCACCACCTGGGATGGCTCGATAGCTAGACATCCAATAATGAATTATTGCAATGATATAGAATGCAATACATACCTGGTAAAATATCCTTTAATGTGGTGTTTGTGGTACAGTTGGAAAGCCGGTTAAAATACGCAGTCTTCGGATAAAATGGCATCAAGGTGAAAATTTTCTCAGATCTGCACATTTGGAGATGTGTCAGATGCATAATTTTCCTAGTCAGTTTATTTTTTTTTTTTCCTCTCCTGTGTAATTATTTTTTATAAACTGGTATTATAAATAGAAATATACATTCAAAATATATGGAAAAGTGAGTTACTACATTAAATTTGCATGTATCGATCCATCCCTTTCCCCTGCACAGTAATAGAAAATACTATTTTGCCTTGAACTTCATATTTGACAGTGAAATGCCACTAAAGTATTTACCAAAAAGTCCATCTAGTCAAATTGTGAAACAAAATGAACCAAGTGAAAACTTTACATTTCCTTTAGAAAAAAATTACAAGAATTTTGTTTCCTAGCTATGAATCTTTAACTTTTTTTTTTTAGACACAAAGTTGCATTTATTTGTACAAGATACAAAATGTAAACATGGCAAAATAAATAGTTTAAACAAGTGATGCAGGATCCCATGTCATGCTCATGATCCCATTAAAGAATTATTTTTTAATCCATTCAGTTGCAAATTCAAGTGCAAAAGCATGATGATGAATATCTACTATTCAAGTAACAGAAATAATATTGATGATACAAATAAACTATTTTACAAGGTAGTGATTTTCCCAATTTTACAAAATTTACATTATATATCGACTTCATACACGATATAATCCGAGTCCATTGGGGTCTGTGTGAGTTCTCTGTGAGCCACAGAGGGCTGTGTTTGCATTCAGCTGGAGAGGAGGGAGCACTGCAGGCTCCTCCAGGAGCACAGCACAGCTGGGACCCTGCTTGGAGGTTATGTCACCTCCATGGCCACTGTGGTCTCTGCGATGCCGTTCAAGCCCAGGCGCTCTGGCTCATGGTTCTCTCTGCAAGGGAGGGCAAATCCCACAGTCACAACACGTTCCCTCACACAGCTTCTGTCATTTCTTTCATACCTGCACAGAGCTGTTACCTGGAGCAGGCAGGAACCTTCACACACACACTGCAAACTTTATTTTTAAGTAAATGCTGGCATTCAACAACCGCTGTTATTCACCAATGCAGTTCCTTCTGCATGATTATTGCATGTAACTCTCCATTCCAGCCTAAATTATGGATTAAATCCCTAAAAGTTTTCTGAACAAAGTCAAGATATGATAACTCAGCATTGGTTATTCCCTTAATGCACCAAGTGGTGTTGTTAATTCCCTGCCCATTCTGCTTTAGCACTAATTTTTTACTCGTTTACTGACACACATTTTTTATTTTTCCAATTCACAAACATGACTTTGTTTGCTGGAACACCATATTATTCAGGAGAGACTTCAAACAAAGCCCAAATATTGCCATTTTCAGAAAAATTTGCCAACTGCAAAGCTCCTGTCACATCATCTAAAAATCCGTAAATAACAGTGCTGCTGTTTAATGAGAATAAATACATTAATGGTTGGACTTGACGATCTTAAAGATCTTTTCCAACCTAAACAATTATGAATTATATGCAAGATAAGGGTTGTCACTTTTCTGGTTTGTGTTTTACATAAGTATGTAACACATAAAAACACATGTGCCAGCCTGTACTTTACAATATTGGTACACAATGATTTAGGGGGAGTTTGACAGAATCTACCTGAAAATGCTGCTTGGGAAGGGACAAATAAAATGGTTGAAATACAAACACAGTAGAAGCTGATGAAAACTACTGGTGCCTAAAGGCAGGGTGAGTTATTTGAGGGGTTAATTTGCAAAAATCAGCTCTTGTGGTTTGCCATGGCCATGCTGAAGGTGCTGAGAAGCCTCTCGGGGTGGGACAGATTCCCTCTAGTGCAGAGCTGGGCAGCACTGCGGAGAGGACACAGCATGAAGCTGCACCAGGGAGGGCCAGGCGGGACATGAGGGAGGAGATTTCTCCCTGAAAGGGCTGTCACACACTGAACTGCCCAGGGAGGCAGTGCTGAGGTGACACTCAGTGCTTGCTCTGCCAAGCCCCACGCTGGACTCCGATTCGGGCCATTCCAACCCCGACAACTCCGCGATTCCAAGCACAAGCAGAGCCCTGTCCCCACTCACCTGGCTATACTGCTGATGGCACTGCTGGGAGTTACCTTTGGCACTCTGTCCATGCTGGCAGCCACCGTGGCGAGCTTTAAGGCGGTTGGCGAGGGCGCTGAAGTCCGTGTGTTGATGTGGACGTTGACCGGAGACACAACGCTGACGTTGTTGAGGTGCACGGCGCTGGGCAGGCAGGAATTGTTCATGGCCAGGGGCTGGGGGCTGCTCGTGCACAAGGCTGGGATTAAGTGGTTTGTGGTGCTGTGGCCAACTGTCCTTACGAGCTGCACAGTTGAGATCCCTGGGCTGGATGATAAAGCCATGTTGGTGGAGTACAAAGTTCTGGAGGTTCCTGTTATGCAGAATAAATGAGGGGTGTTAAAAAGTGGCTTTTCATCTAAGAAACATCACAAGATTAACCTCAAGGGCAATGCTTTAAGTGTGTAAATTACCAATGCCCATATTTTACAGATTCACAAAAAGGAAAAATGCAGAAGTGGCAGCATGGAACAATCCCACTGATGCCTCAGGATTTAGCTTCTATATTTTTCAGACCCTGTACTGCTTTAGTGTATAACTCTAAAACTCCACAGCCTGTCAGCTTTATTCAGACAAAACAATCCCTCTAGGCCTGAAACTCAAGGAGACCTGACTGTCTCAGGCCCCAGAAAGTATAAACAAAAGTGAGTTGAGGGAGAGCAAACTGGGGGTATATGACCTCATAACCTAAAGCTGTAACTGGAGGATTAACCCCTGACATGTAAATGGACCAAACTTTTAATTATCCGAAAAACTCCTGACCATTGTCCATTTTGGGTGCAGCCCCTGGGAGGCCTTGGCTGCCCAAGGTGTACCTACTGAAGGTAAAAAGAAGTGTACCCACTTTCATTTTGTTAATCTTGTCTAGCCTCTGTTCCAGGGAGCCACTCCAAGGCATCACCATGTGCCTGATCCTCCACTCTCAAAGCACTCTCCTCTTGGAGATGAACTCCAAGAATCACACACAGATCTCTCCCTCTTTGCTGGAACTGCTCCAGTTTATTGATTTTATTCAGTCGTGCTTTTTCTCCCTCTATTCATTTCATATTATCATTAACCCAGCCTGGCAGAAGGTCTATAAAACTAATCACATCATTAGCTGCTAAAACAACAAATTACTTTAAAAGCCTCTTCTTTGTCTTGGCAGCCCAAATCCCATTTGCCTCTTGGCATTGTGGAGACAGCACCAGCACAAGCAGCACCACAGGAGGGCTGGGAGGGGGCACTGAGTGCCCATGGCTGCACTTCTTGGGACAAATCCTAAAGGCAGTGAAACCTGAGGCTGACAGCAATGTCAGAAGAATTGCCAGTAAAGGTTGGTTAGGACATTTCTGGCTGAATATTCAAGTGAGGTAACAACCAAATAATGAATCAACTTTTCCATTTCCTTCTCAAAGTACTTAGATGTTTTAAGCAGTTGATTTATTCTTTCATTACACACTCACACTTGTTTTTAAATGCTGTCACATAGGCTTTTGATCAGAACAGACTATTAGAAGATAAAGAGTACCAAAGGAAAAGCAAATAATGCTCTTCCAAGGTAAAGAGCACTTGGTGGTTTTATGCCCATTTTAACAACATGTATTGGACAAGGCTCTCAGGCACAGGGTGGGATTCTTGGGGCTGTGCTGGGTTGTTTTCCTCCAAGAAAACAATCATATCTTAAACCCTTTCTGTTGGACTTTGATAATCCTTGTGGGTCCCTTCCAACTCAGGATGTTCCATGATTCAAACCACTGCTCCAGAACACTACAGAGAAGAATATTTAAAACAATCACAACTAAGGGATTTGATTTTTTTGGTTGTTATTTACTAATATTTCAGAAATCAGCAGGAAGATCAGTTGATAATTCAGAGCAGCTGATATTCTCAGCTCACTCCAGAGCAGGAATGTCAAGGACTCCTCACCTGAAGGCTGGACAACACCGTTGATATTGTTGTGGCTGGTGTTCTGCTCCTTGGCTCCCTCGCTGCGCCCGGGGGCCGGGGCACTGACCACTGCAGAGGCAGCAAAGTGGGCACTGGCTGAATCCAGGGTTTTGGACATGCAGTCAGAGGTGCTGGAGCCCTGCAGGAACAGGAAAAGGTGGCTCTCAATCATCCAAGTACAAAGTGAAATACACCTAAGCACTGCTACAGTGTACAAGTAAAGCAAATAAATAAATACAGCTTCTACACACGACCTAATGCACCACAGCATTGAATATTTCTGTGTCAGCAGAGTGATGAGAAGGTGGAAATCAGTGTCCAAAGGAGGGTTAAACAGGTGCTGCCCAAAGCTGCCAGGCCAGTGCTCAGCACAATACCTTGGTTGTGTGTTGTTCAGCCTGGAAAGGTTCTGGGGAGAGCTCAGAGCCCCCTGCAGGGCCTGAAGTGCTCCAGGAGAGCTGGAGAGGGGCTGGGGACAGGGATGGAGGGACAGGACACAGGGAATGGCTTCACTGCCAGAGACAGGGATGGGTGGGATATTGGGAATTGGGA
>JANRGV010000104.1:35132925-35157802 GCA_024734035.1 Alethe castanea | reverse complement strand
ACACAGAGGCTATTTTAAATATTCTTGTGCACCGAAAAGAAAAAAAAAATAATCAAAGGAACTTCCAGTTCTCTCTAAAATAAAATAATAATAAAAATAAAAATAATCAGTTTAAGTACTGCCACCATTTCCTCTGGAGGGAGTATCAAATCAGCAGTAAAATTAACTGATTTCAACAATTACTTCCCAAAGAGAATGACTTTAATAAATGCAGTGACAGTGCCTGTGCTCATTTAATGCACAACAAGACTCTGACCAGTCCTTTTAAAATTTATTCCCTATTTGCTAGTGAGAAAATCCAACTGCAGTGCCTCTTGCTAGTTCAGTTACTTGGGGAGGAATTCTGTTATCTGTTGTGTCTGATCCTGTTCCAGAACTGCAGGATCTGGTTTGTAATTTAAATCTGTGACAAAAAAGGTCCTCCCCAGCCATAAATTCCATGCATAATGTACTCCAACTACTGAGGGATTTCCATTTAATTTAAATGTACTCCTCTGATGATTTCTAAAATTGTACCACGAGTTTATTACTATTCCTCCAAAAAGTGGCTTCAATCCATCAGATTTGGTTTTATTCATTTTGCAGCTAGTTCTTCACCAGCTCTTGGTGTTTATCAATAATCTCATCACACTGAGCTGCCCCTTTCTGCCCCAGCTGGGATTCCTCAGGTCTTCAGGTTCTTTCAAAAAATGATGATTTTTAAAATATATAGTGCATTTGATCTGTTTTTTCCATGCAGCAGGAAAATGCTCCTGTGCCAATCTTTCCATGGCAGAGAACAATCTGAAGGTTACAGTGACCATACTGAGAAGCTGGGGAAGTATTGGGCTGGGATAAATATTCTGTGCCTCTGTCAGAACAATTTCACAGTACCCAGGAATTCTAGAGATACATTATTGGAGAATAAATACCCATTGCTGAAACTTTGAGAGAGAAGGAGCATTCCACAATCACAGAAATTATGGAATTCAGAGTCTGTCTGTTCTATTATTTAATTATCTTGCTTTACAATACAGGATGGAGCAGAGATTTGCTCAGGTGCTTGCTGTTGTAGAAGATCTCATTTGCTGGATCTCAAATTTTTCAGATTTTTGGAGAATCACATCATTATCACTCCCTCAGGATTATAAAGAAGTGACAGTGTTAAAACTTGAGCCATTACAACTCTAGCTCATGAAGCAAGTGATGCAAACACTGCTCAATTGAAGATTAAAGCAAGTTTCTCATCACTGGATGCTTCCACTATCAACACTTTTACCATTTTCAGACCTTTTCATGCCAGCTCAGGGCACTTAGGAACTTCCTACATTTGTCTGAGTCAAAAATGAAAACTGCCAACAAAAATGAGCCACACCCACCCTCCCCAAGAAACCACCAGATTTGTTTTGCATTCATAATGAGCATTCTCCTAGCCTTAAACAAGGTTAGACCAATTAGTGTCATTAAGAGTTAATTAGACCTAAACAATTCTTCATATGGGCAGAATCCCTGCTTTGAATGATGTTTGAATCCAGCATTTCAAATTCTAATGGAAGCAAAGCAGGAGGAAGAAGTGTTTGTGGGAAGTTTCTTTATCTTTTAAGAAATATGAAATAGTCATGATGTAGCTGTGGTGAAGTGCTGAAGATCTCATCATTCCAGCCACAAAGAAAACCCCCAAAATTCAGCATTTTAAATCCCAGAAGCAGTCAAATCCTTGCCTACCTGATATGCCATTCTTGCTGGTGTTCAATAAAGCTACAGATGCTGCAGAGACTCTTTTATTATTCACAGTCTGCCCTGCTTTCCTTGAGGTACATTCTTCACTATCACTGTCCTGGAGATTGAGTAGCCTGGGCTGGAAACACTGCAGTCGACATGATCTGATATTGCTTAGGATTTCAGGAAGGGACAGTCTGTTTTCACAATGTTTATTGGAAGCATTGGTCCGTGAAAAATTAGAAGAAAAGTCTAAAGTCTGGGAAGAGCTTGAAAAACTGTTCAGCATTTCCGGGTCAATCTGCCTCAGGACAGGATCGTGTTCTGTGGATATTCGGTCCATGATAACCCTGAGGCAAGAGGAGGAGGAAAATCATTAGCTTCATCATCTCTTCTTAACACTTTCATCCTTTGAAGGGGAAGGAAGAATTAAAAAATAACCCAACTGTACCTTCCACCCCTGCCAATCCTCCTCCTTGCAAATCCTATACATCTCCTTGGGATTGTGAGGGTTGTAAGGCAATGCCTGAACCTCAGTTTGTCCAATTCTGCCAATTCTGGGCTTTCGTACGAAGAATTCGTTTGGTCCAAACGAGGCTGGGAAGAAAGAAAAGGCAATTTTATACTCAAAGGGTGCTATGGTTATCATGCACAGGCTCCAGGACAGAACATGTGGCTTATGTTCAGTTAATAATAGCTTCAGTAGTTAAAAAATAAATTCTTAACATTTAGCTGTTAAATACTCTGTTTCTAACAGCAATGGAAAAGTTGGAGAAAATGAAAACAGAAGTTTTCAGTTGACTCAAGATCTTTTGGCGAAGGAATTAACTCACAGGCTTAAGGAAAAATGAAAGGAGGATGAATTCCAAGCAAGTGGGAAGTTCAGCTTGGACTCTTCAGAGCCAAGCAGAAAAGGGGATGTTCCTGCAATTGTCTTTGGACAAAGCATCAAAGCTTTGGTGGTGAGAGTGGGAACAGAACTCCAACATTAGCACTGTGCCCACCTAAATTTAAAGAAACCACCACTAAACCCAACACAGCACAAAACTGCATATTCTTACAGCATAATACTGGCATCCTGCTCTTCTCCTGAAAGCACAAGGTCCATCAGGATCATTTTCTTCTTCTGCTTCTGACACTGGTGAGGGTACCTAGAGCAGAAAACAACATCATTCTCCCATCTGCCACATCACTGTATTTATTATAAAAATTTGTGCTCATGTAACGTGAACTGCCATGTTTATACAGCAAAGCACAGCTTGGATGGAAAACTCAGTTTATAAAGGAGCTTTTAAATATATTCAGAGCTGGTGAAATGGCAGCTAAGTGGAATCCCTGCCTCGTGCACACTGAGATTTGGGTGGTTACCTGTGGGAACTCATCCTCATCGGAGCTGTGGAAGTCGTACTGCTTGATGTCACTCTTGCTGAGCACAGGCAAGGGCTCAGCCAGGGGCTGAGGGGTCACCACACACTCCAGTTTGGGCTTCTTCAGGTACTTCTTCTTCTGCCGGACCACATCAGCCACCTCCTCCTTCAGAGAGGAGTGGTGAGGATGCTGCTCGGGAAAAACAACGAGAAAACTCTAAAAATCAAAGCAGGAGAAAAACTTCACTTCAAGACAGGACTGCTTGTCTTCCAAAGGCTCTGTGGATATTTGAGACACATCATGCAAAATTTGCTGAACACATTAAAGCCAAAACTATTCCCCTGATTGTTTTTACAGGTATTTACTAATGATCAGAGAGCTCTCAAGCCATGTGAGTGCCTGAGAGGCTCCTCACTCTGCACTACACTCAGTATATTGTCATTGAAATTCCTCTTCCAATTATTTTCTGAGATCTCCTTTTTCCCTGGCACTTTCAATTTTCTGAACTGCTCGGACATGTTCAAAAGAAACAATTTAATTTGTTCCCTGTTTCTCACAGTGCTGACACTTTTGCACAGAAGTGATGGCATTTGGGTTGGCTATTTAAGATTTTTCTCACATAAACCCTCTGCAGCGAGCAATTCCATCGATATTGAACTGTCCACTTGAACACAAACGTTATTAAACTTCAAAGCTCCCATTTGAAAAGATTATTTCACTTGCAAAATTCTCCATTTGAAAGAGAAGCATCAGTGCAGTTTTAAAAAGTGTTTAAATTTACTCTGAATTAACACCCAGCAGTAATAGTGAGACTGAAACTAACTGCAGGAGCTCAGCTTGGGAACCAGAGGAGAAACAGAGGAATGCCAAAATTCCTGGAGAAGCAGGCACACGGGGCTCTGGATGGAATTCTGGCACCACTAGGTGTCGCAGGTGCTAAATACAAATTTCCAGAGGTCTTCAACTCTCAGCCTCACCCCCAAGCATTTTAACTCTTTAATATTTCAGGTTATTTCTTCAGAGAAAAGTATATTTCTTCAGTATCAAAGTATATCCAAAGGTGATGATCCCAAAGGAATGATGATCCCAGGAATATCAGGGAAAAAAAAAATCTTACCTTAACTTTACATTCTTGAACTTTGTGGTGGTTCCCATTGTGGAGAGATGATGGAGTTGTGCCCATCTCTTTTTCAGGTCTGTTCAGCTTCACTTCATTGAGGATTTCACCTCCATAATCACCCAAATGGTACCTGAAAAAAAAAAAAAAAAAAACAAACCAGGATTAAAACTATAGGGCTGCATTTCCACTGGGAAATGTCTGAAAGACACAAACCAGTGTCCTCCAACTGTCCACACAAACCCCTTCTTTTTTAGTTTCTGAATTTATCATAGCACCATAAAATTATGACAGATGATTTCAAAGCCATTTAATGAAAATTTAAAACCTTGGGATTTATAATCTGGAATTTTACCTTTTCTCCACAACTTCCAACGTTAAATGCAACAGCTCCCGTTTTGTTTTCTCTCTCCTCTTAATCATCTCCAAAATTGTTATGGCTCTGCTAAACTCCCTCCTTAATTTCAACATCTTCTCATAGGATGCTTCATCGTTCTTTCGGTTCTGTTGAGAGACGAAACAAATTTTTAGTCAAAAGCAAAAGCCATGAGGCACAAACTGCAAAAATAAAGTTATATAATGCTGCTGCAAACGAGGCTCATGAGGACACTCCACAGCAGCTTTTCCTAAAGCAGATCCTACTTGGCAAACAAAGCCACAAAAAGCAAACAAACCTAGTTTTAAGAGTAAACTGAGAAGAATTTTTCAGACATTTCCCAGATCAACCCAGTGGAAATTTATCAGAACAAGGAATTCAAGCCTACCTTGATCCCACCCACAGTAAGGCTGTGCACGTGTACAAAGCAAAATGCTGATTACACATTTAAATCATTCCATGCTGCAAATATAAAAACTGGGAAATTGATTCCCCTTTTCCCACAGAAAGGAAAGCACATTTTCGTGTGCCAAGCACTGCCCTGAGCTTCAGCTCAAAAAATGGACGGACAGATGCTGGACAGGGATCCAAAGGATCCCCACCAAGGCAGAAGTGTCAAATTGCAAGCAGCAGAGTGTGCCAAGTCACCTTTCTGGTCTGCATCTTCTCCGTCCTCCTGCGGAAGGCCACGTAGGGGTCGTTGTTGGTGGAGCCATCCCTCTTCTCCTGCTTGATCTGGGGGATGAGGGAGGGCCCCCGGCAGTTCTTGCGCTTCCTCACCCAGTAGTCATAGACAGCCTTGATCAGGTAATCGTCCTCGTTCAGCAGCAGCTTGGCCTCCTGAAGGGTCACCAGCTGCAGGGAACAGGCAAAGCTGCACTTGGCATGGGGGAGCAGGCACAGTCACCACACACTCACACCAGCTGGGCACTTCCTGGATAAACGCTGTTATTTTCCAGCACCACAATTAAGGGATGAAAAAATATTGATGGAGTTCCCCAATGGTCTAGAACTCCATCAATTTTTCATTACATCTCAATACTCTTTGAAACAATTACAAGCACAGGCTTTAAAGAACTTACTACAGTCTGCAGGTCATGATTTGGGAATCACTTTAATCTGACTATTTTTTCCTAAAAAAAAAAAAATAATAAATGTTTCTTATTGGTTAACCTTTGTTAATGTGTAATTCTTTGCAGTTGAACATTGATTCCCCTAGAAGCGAATTTACTTCTTAATTATTTCCCTCCCAAATGTTTACTTTGTGATAGATCAGGACAATGCCCATCCCTGTTTATTCTATCCTGGAGACACAGAGCTGTTCACTTGTTTGCTAAATTATTTCAGTAGGTGGTAGCTCTACACAGGTCATTTAAAGATAAAAATTAAATCTAGGTTCAGCTTTTTATATGGAAATCAGACTCTAAATAAATGCAAAAGTATCTCTAAATAGTACATTAGTTTAACAGGCTCATATCATCCTCAACCCATTCATTAAATAAAAAGAAAACAGTACCTCTAGTACTACTTAAGAAGTCAGGCAGCACTTCATCTGCCCCATAATTTGAAAAATATCAACTGAACAACTTAATTTGCACTTTTACAACGTGTCAAACTTAAATCTTGTCTCTACATTAGGAGAAGCAAAAAAAGGAAACCACACATTGTGGAAAATTAAGGAAATCCTAAGTGTAACCATGGCTACTCTGCACGTGTTAATTCCAGCCAGAGCAGAATAAAACCTTGGCAATCTGGCAATGGTAGAATTAGAAAAGTACTGAACTGTTTTTTTAAAAAAGGAACAAACATTGCTTAAAAGTAATTTTAGTTTTGTCTTTTGCTCCTTTTTTCCCATTAACATATTTCTTATAAAAAATAAATCAACTCTGCCTGGAGTGCACAGCTGGGAAAGTGAAGCTGAGCCTGTGTGCTTGTGTTTGCTTGCAGATGCTTTGTTCTCGTATTCCCTGCTTAAATCAGAACACCCAGGAGGAAAGGCTGGGACTCCTCCTGGGCAGGGAAGGAAATCCCAACAACATCTTTTAATATTCCAGGGGTAAGGCATGTAAACTGGGAGCTGGGAGGCAGCACTGCAACCCCAGCAGCCACTTCCCTCCCCAGGCTCCAAAAACCTGCAAGAGCTGCTTGTAGCTACAGAGAAAAACCTGTGTTCTTGTAACACTTTATTTTTGAAAAGCATCCTCAAATCTTAACTTCATTGCTGCAGCAAAGAAAGGTGAGACCTGCACCAGAAGGATGAATACTGATCATGAGAAGTGATCACCAGAATGGCCTGAACTGAAAGCCAAAACGGGGGTGTCTTTATCAAAGCTCCACCAAACCCAAGAACACATTCAACAGGTATCATCCAATGTATTCCCTCTTTTTCTCCTCATTCCCATTTTCTTAGCATAGTAAAAAATCTCTGCCTTTCTGAAGTTGCTCTAAGATGGAGAAAAATACAATATTTTGGCCTTTTAACAGACAGCACTGAACTAAATCAGGTTAAGGAACTGAGGCATGGGTCCCACAATGGATTTTCACTCCCACAAAGCCTCATCTCATTGGGAAATAATTCTACTTATTTCAAATCTGACTTGCACAAACTGATCTCTCAGGTGGAGTTCTGGAGTGAGTATTTTGGGCTGTAAGAGCCTTCTGCAGACACTGCCCTCCTGGAACACCTCAGGACCTGATTTAACACTGGTACAAAGTTAATTCACTGTCTGCTTCTCACCCTCAAAAACCAACCAAAGTCCATGTCCAGCAGAAACAAGCATAACAAAATTTGGATTCTCTTATGTTTATAGCCATTTCTACACCTACTGATCATCACAGCTTATTCCATACCCACAGTGGTAAAACAAGCTGTGTATCTCTAACACACTGTGGTCAGGAATTAAAATTTAAAATCAATCCCTGCAACCCCAAAAACTCCTTCCCCAGCTGTTTTATCTGAAGTTACCAATACTGACACAGGAGACAGCAAGGTGATTTCTGTGGAACTGCACTCTCACACAAACACACTTCTCCTGTTAGCAGGAAATAAAACCAAGCACCCACCCAGAACCAGCCCCCAGGAAATCAAAACCTCTCAGTGATTTCTTCACACCATACCTGACTAGAACTGGCTTTTTCGAGTCTGTCAACCATTATTTCAAACTGCAGTGGCTTGATTTCCATCTTCCTGTTCAGCCTGTTCAGTAGGGTCTCATCCTCAGAGTCCATATCATAATCTGGCTGTTCATTGTCCAGATTAAAGGCTGGAACACAAGAAATTGAAATGCTGGGTAAGTCACACACTCTGGACACACATCTGCAATCAGAAACCAAAAATGACTGAGAAAATTCCAGACCAGCCTTCTCTGCCAGAACGCTTTTTTTTATGCTAAAAAGTTTCCCCATGTAACATACAGCAAATAGAAGTTGCTTGTCTCCAACTTCCAATGTGAAAGGAATCCAAAAAGTTTCATTTTAAGTGGCTTGAAAGGGTGATAGGCACAGAAACTTTAATGTATCTTTGCAAAACAAGAGCAAAGATGCTTGATAGTACTGATATAACACAGCTCCTCCAGAATATCATGGTAAGATAATAAAAACTAAGATTATTATTACACTGAAGTTCCAATATAATTTCTGTTGCCCATTTTTAAACAGTACACCAAACCTAAAGTGTTAAAATATTTAATAGACTGAGCTTTTTCTTGTTTTATGTAGCTGTAGAAATCCTACACCAATCCTGTGGGAATTGTTACTGCTCCAAAACCACCTCAGCTGTGGATGCAGAGCCTGACAATTCCTGCAGGCTCTCTCAGTTCTCAACTTCTCAACAAAGCTCATGTCTTTCTTACTAATTGTGCTAATTAGTTTCCATACTTGACAAAGCTATTGGCCCTACCAAAAGCAGAAGGAAGTTCTCATTCAGCTAACACAGCAGAAGTAAAATTTTACAACAAATAGGACTAAATTGCATATGACAGTAAGAGCTGTTAATAGAAACATTAATTGTACACCTAATAAAACCCTGAAAGGGTGGCATATCAGGTACAACACTCCCAGTAATTCAATCAGCACTGGAATAACAGCAGTTAATAGTCCTGATGAAATATTTTCTATTCTTAATAAACAAACAGCACTATCTTATCTCCACTTGTGGCTACACCAAGTGCTAATTTAAAAATCTCTGCTACTGAGCTGCCCTGTGTGCTTTGAGAACACCTTAAACCAAAAACTTGGAATACCAGGAGCAAAAGAAAACCACAAAAAAAGTCTTTAAAACAAATCCCACAGGCAGGTGGTCAGCAGTGTCCTTCCACAGCTCAGCCTTGCCCACGACCACTCTCTCTGTGACTCAGTGCAGTAAATGAGCAATAAATAAACCACCATCAGTACTTATTTATGCATTTTTTTTTATTCAGGCACAAAACTCAGTCAGATGCAGCTGGGAAGGGCTGAAAAGCAGCTCCTCAGCATCTTCAGCTCAAGCCGGTACCTCTCAGAGGAGACACTGCCCAACTGTAACAGCAGCACTGGCCAGAAGAGTTCTCTGACCTGCCACACACTGGAACAATTTATCTGAGGAGAAATTAATACCAGGCTGTAACCATGTGTCAAGAACTGCTGGCAATATTAATTCAGTAACACAAGCTGCATGGCAAGTTTATTCAAGACACTGTCACTGGGCACGTGACCAAGAGCTCTCCAACAATTAACTGTGCATGAGACTTTTTCAACATCACATCTGCCTCTCAGCAGATCACTGCTCACATGTGGACTGAAAACCATTCAAGCCCACAAAAAGCTTGTTTGCCCTCAGGCAGATGTTGGTCTCACATCAGAAAAGATGTCAGCCTATTGTCTGTCAGTAGATAATTCAATAATCCCTCCTGGACAAAGTGTTTCCAGCCAGTTTTTCCAAGCTGGAATATCAGTGAGCAGGAGGATCTGTGATGTTGTTGTTCACCTGTAAATTGTGAGCAGTGCCAGTGAGCTTCCCTTCATTTCCACAATGGGAAGAGTCACTAAAAGGTCTTGAATCATCCACCTTCCAGAATAAAATCAGATCAAGTGAGAGGCAACCAGGAGACATCCAGACAAGCAAAAGGAAAAGAAAAAGCCCAACCAGTCCATCAGAAAGCATCCTAGAACACCAATGACCCCCAGGAACACACTGTGGATATTAGTGCTGGCTCTCCAGGAGGGAAGGCAGGGTTTTCCCAGCATCTCCAGTGACCCCATGGTGCACCCAGCTGGAAGCAGGGGTCCCTCCCTCCCTCTGCTCACTGTTTTCATAAATATTCAAGATAAGATAAAAGGCATCCAACAGGATCACCACACATCAAACAAACCCAGTCTCATTTTCCTACACAACCCCCATCATTCCTGTGAGAACAGCAGTAGTCCTTGTCACATATCCCCCTTTCCATGCTTTTCTGTCACCAGCAATGCTCTGTGTGTTATGACCTGTATTTATTAGTGCAGCTCCCTCTCAGAGAGAGGGATTTACACAGGGCTGCACGTTAATGGCACTGAAGGGATGGAGCAGCACCTGCTGCAGTGCAGCCAGGATGGGCACAAACTCTCAGCAGCCTGGGGAGGTGTGAGGGCCTCAGGAAATGCAAGGCTACCACTTCTCCTTGGGAGTTTATCAGCCCAAAGCTGGCTTGTCCCAGCAATGGGACACCCATGCATATTCATTTACCACTCCTCAAAATACACTTTCAGCAACACCCTTAATTACCAGTTTCCTTCTTTCCCCAAGCACTGAGTGAACTGAAATTGTTCCAGAAAAAGCCATTTTTCACCCTGGAGCTGGCCTGCATTGTGGCAGCTCCCTGGCTTCCAGAGCCATCAAAAGACCCAGGTGTTTGTGTGCCATGGATGGAACATCCATCACTCCCTGCTCCTGCAGGAGAACCAGCCCCGTGGTCCAGCCCACAGGGACACCCCCTGCTAAACCCTGGGACATTCTCCTGACTCAGCATGAATCCAGTCTTTCTCCTCCAGAACACCTGAATTTCTAGAGGGCACTGTCACACAGGTCCCAGTGATCCCACCGGGAAGTTTCTCCAGGAATGCTCAGGACTTGCTCATTGCTGCAAACACAATCCCAGTGATCCCACTGGGAAGTTTCTCCAGGAATGCTCAGGACTTGCTCATTGCTGTTGCAAACACAATCCCAGTGACACCCCACTGGGAAGTTTCTCCAGGAATGCTCAGGACTTGCTCACTGCTGTTGCAAACACAATCCCAGTTCCCAGCCCTGCCACTCCACCCACTCCCAGGTACCTGCCAGAGGGATTTTTTTTGTTTACTTGAGCTCCCCTCGGAACTGAGTTTACACCAACTCACACAAATGCAATTTGTTTCTCAGTGAAGTTACACTGAAGTGGGTTTAACTTACCCAAATTAACTCATTTAATTGAGCTAACTAAATTAGGGCTGTGGTTCCACACTCACTGAAGCTGCCACAGGCAGGAGTTCCCACTGAAGCCAGAGCACCCAGCAAACCGATCAATACAGAGGCTCACCCAACCAAAAAATGAAACTTTCTGCTGAAAAGTCCGTTCTAAGAATGACTGAAGTTCATTCCCCACTTGATGAACATTGTTTCATTGTTTCTGTGAGGGGACACTTGTTTTCCATTTCCTGAAGTCTAATTTAGGTCCAAGTTTACCGACTGAATCTCTTTGCTAATTATCAGTAATTTAAAATGTATCTCCATGTTATTGATGCTACAAATATCCTTGGAAAATTATGAAGCATGCTGGAATAATAAGAAGTGTTCAAGGTTTTTTCTTTACATTCAGCTCAGTATCACCTGTGTTGGTGCCACCGAGGTCAACTAATACCTGAAATCTTCCTTATTCACAAATTGCAGGCTTTACAAAGAAATTAACTTTTCTTTGCTTGGAACCACTGATTTAAATAAATGAATGTAAAAATTATTAAAATCTTAGGCTACCAGAATCCCAGAAAAACATAATTTGCTAAAAATACCCACCAGTATGTATGGACTATACTATGTGTGCTCCTGGCATTTTTCATCAGTTTATGTAACTTCACTGGACAAAGTACGTATTGCTGCAATTTGTGCTTTAAGCATTAAAACAGAATTTCTAAGCAGTTTATGTAGCATAAAGCTGCCTTGTATCACACCTACTCCATCCAGAATATGTGGGAAAAATCATCTTGGAGCAGTATCTGATATTTATCTTCAGCTCAAATACCTTCTGTAATTCTGTCCAGAAAGACTGTGAGTCTCAACAAGACAAAGAAAATTTTGGCATAATATATTTAACATTTCAGACATGTTTATTAACAGTATTCACAGTGTTCCTGGCAGTGGCCAACAAAGAACAGAATAAAATACATTCCTCCATCAGCAGCTCAGTTTCAGTTCACTCAGCCTGCCTTGCTTCCAAATTTATTTCTTTTATTAAGGAGAGAAATAATTCCTTTTAGTTGATTTTTCCCTATCACCTCTATGGTCTCTACTGCATCATCCTGAGCACATTATTTCCAAAATCTCCTGTTTTGTAAATAAATGAAAAAAAATAGGACACTTCACCACACTGGGGGGAGATGGTGCAATAATTGAGTCAAAGGTTTTGCTACAAAGGTAACTCCTGGGAGGAATCCAAGTGACCAAATAACCCCCTGAACCACATCCTGCAAAGGACAAACATGACTTGTGTGCCAAGGAACAACTGAACTGTAAAAGTGTCACTTGTCAACAGAATAGCAACCAAAAGAAGTGGCAAAATTAATCCAGAGTCCACAAGTTTAGATTAATGAGGTCTTGTAAGACATAGGCTAAGATTATGCAGAATATTTTGTCTTATCTATAAAACAAACTCAGAGTTCCCTGCTGAAGTGGAATTCTTCAGTTTTAGCCAAACTCTGAGAGAAGTGAGTGTTACCCAGAACAGCCTGAACCCTGCACAGCACAGCTGCCCTGCCAGAACTCATTGTGAGCAGCAGGACAAAGGCTGATTTCACCACAAAAACTCTTCTGGTTTATGGATCTGCACTTCTAGAGAACTTTGCAGTCAACAGGTGAGCAAGACAACCTTTCCCCTGCTCCCTACATCAGTGTAAGCAACCAGGAGGCAGCCAGGCAGCTTCAGTTATTCCTCCTCAGGACTAGGAATTAAAAAACCACAAGCAGTGAGGCTGGACCAAGAATACTGGAAGGCCAAGAGCCAGGATGGGGCTCAGCACATGGACAGAGCATCAGCACAGAGCCAGAAACAAACCAGCAGCAAAACCTTCACCAGCAACTGGCAATTCTTCCAGAACTTGAGAAGACACTGGAATTTACATCTCCACACGATTTCCTGACCAACTCTGACCTCAATCCAAAGGTTACTCAGGTTAAAAAAGGAGGGGTTGAACAGACACCACAACCACAACAGTCCCAGTGTTTGAACTCACGTTGGATGTGAATGAACTGCTTTGGTTGCTTGAACTCCCCTTTGTACAAACGATTGTAGTAGTTGACATTGCTCTCTGCTTCAGGGACTGGGATAACCATGCTCTCCTTCTTTTCTCTGAAAACTTGCTGTGCTGAGATTGCCCGTTGCAAATGATGTTCCTGCAAGGGGAAAATGGGAGAGGTGATTTAAATACCAGTGTACAAAGTGCATATAAAGACAATCAGCCTTTTCTGCCACTGTTTTCCTACAGATAACAGAGTGGAGGCTTTGCTGGGTTTTAGAACAAGCAGGATGCTTGTTCCCAGCATGTTTAGGGTTCCTAACTGATGGGAATCTTAGAACTACAAACAGATGAAGAGAACCCTTTGTTCAGACACAGCCCACACCTTCCACTAGACTGGAAAAAAGACAAACATTCAAACTTCACTAAATAACCTCAGCAGAAATTCAGGGCTGGGGAAAGCCAAACCCACCCAAACCTGTCAGAAAGAAAAAATGTATGCAAGATCAAGCCTTTAAAGTCAAAAGAATAGCAAATTTCATCATTCCTGTCTACCGAGCAACCCTTACTGGCTGCTTTTAGAAGTTTAGCAAGAGCAACAGGAAGAAGAGTTCTCACAGAATAACACCTGAAAAGCAAGGACTCCCCAAACAGGTATCACTTCATGTTATTCTTATGGGACAAAAGTCACAAATTCCACAGAATCACTTCATGTGAAAGAGAGATCACAATAACTGCAGCAGTGCACAAAGATTTTTTACCCAAATAACTTTATTAGCTAATTCATCACTTAACTCAGTGACAACCATCTACTGTTGCAAGTCAGAGCTAAGCTGTAACTTCCCTCTTGAAACACTTTTCATGTTAAAATTTAAGCCACTAAAAATTGTCTCAGGCTAAGACTCTGAGACTAGGCTGCCTTCTGTGTGTGCAGGGATGTGACATTCCTCACCAGGACACATCTCAGAAAAGCACTTGTTTGAGCAGGAAAAAACACACACAAAAAAAAAAAAAAAAAAAAAAAAAAAAAAAAAAAAAAAGGTTTGCTGCTCTATGTTCCTCCCCTTGGCTTTCTAGGTGCCCCTCCCCACGGTTCACACTCCCAAGAGGCCAGGATCAACACCAGGAATGGGAAGGTGCCAGCATTCCAGTGCCTGGCTGGCACTGCAGCCTGGCACACACAGCACTCTGGCACTCACACACTCTGCTACCCACTTGGAAATTCTCTCAAGTACAAGATTTCCTCCTCTTTAATTCTACAGAATGGTATTTTTTAAAAAAAGGAGTGAAAGAAAACCCTTTTAAAATATGTAAATGATATTTAATAAGCGATCCCCTTTTAATTGTTAAGATTTACAGAAACACAAATAATGCAATTCCTGCAAAATCAGAGCAGCTTTGGGAATCTCCTGCAGCAGATGAAGCAACATTAAATCAATCAGGCTCCCAAGTGAGTGCTATTAGAATTAAGACAAGCATGCAATCCAATAGCTGCTGTGATGTGCCTGAGTTACTCCACGCTGAGTAAATCTGTCATTTCACCATTAAAACGTGGCTTGGAGAGCTTGGCAGTGCTGAGTAATTCAACTACACAAAAATGGTTTCATTACTGGGCTGCTTTCAGCTGCTGTCCCTGGAGCTGTGTACCAACAGAACTGCTCGAAGGAAGGGCTTGGTCTGTCCAAAATTCACAGCACCTTTTGGTTCTGCAGCCCATTAAAGGGTGATTCAGATGAGTAATTCAGGTTCTCAGCGCTGGAACGCTGTAGTGAGCACACAGAGAGCTCCCAAGGAAGGCTGACAATAGGTGTGAGTACTCATTTCACTAGAAAAAGCCTTGGAGCAGAACACAGCTTTCAAACAGAGATTTCAGCTTTCAGCACCGCTGCTGGCACTCCTCAAACAGCAGAGCTCCAAAATAAGCTGTGTAAATTTTAAAATTAGGGGGGGAAACCTCAAATCTTTCTGAGCATCAAGCACAGGAAAATTTAAACTTCAACTCCTGAAACAATTCTATTTAAACAAGATTTTTATATGAAAGCCAGGCTAATTAAATGAATTCATTAAACTTGAAGAAGTGTTTTTACAGACAGATTTATTACCAATACAACTTTTGGTCTAGTTTTCACTTTTTTCTTATGGTTTTGAAAGACACCCAGTATTTTAAGCTCACACTTTGTTCTGCAGTAAGGCAGACCCAAAGGTCTTACACAAAGTAAGGGAGCATTAGAGAACCAGTGATGACAGCAAACAGAACGTGCTGCCATGGGAATAAAAAGGAGCCCCTGACAAAGAGTGATTACCCATTAATTCCTTAAAAAGCACATCCAGACCTTTCTCTCCAGAATGAAGACAAAATTTCAAACAAACACAGCTTAGACTGGGCTATTTCTACAACCAACAGCATTAGAGAGATGTAAATGTTTAGTGTGTGCAACACTGCTGCCTGAACACATTTACACATTAAACCAGAGCTGCTCTCTGAGCCCTTTCTGAGACATCACAATCCTCCCTTCCATTTTTCCTCAGGAGGGAAAAAACCCTAAAATTCCTGCAATCCTGCTATCTAAAATATTCAGTTTTGGTTGCAGGCATTCAGAGCCAGGCTCCAAATCCAGCTGAGAGCAGGGAACCTTCACTGCCATTCCCTTCATCCCTGAAACCCCACAGATTTCAGATTCTCCCTCAACTTTCTGTCTGGGAGTTTCTTCACTACAAAAGAGTCCAACAATAGGAATAAATCAACAGGTATTGATCCTATTAGCCTGAAGTTATTTTTGTTAAGCTTTAAGGGGAGCAGTGATCAATACTGAATGGTACTTTTTATATATTTTTCATCAATATCATGGAATCACAGAAAGGTTTGGGTTGAAATCCTCATTCCAGCCCCCTGCCATGAGCAGGGATGTCCCCCACTGCTCCTACATCCTTTTATCCCAAAAAACAAAACACTTGGACCCTACAGGCCAGGCTGAGTTTTCCTTAATCTTTAAATCCCCTGTTGCCACCCACAAGTAATCTCTGAGAAACAGACTTTATCAAACTTTAAATAACTGCAAGTTTTTTCATTAGGCATGGCTGGAGATGCCCATGGCTGAACACCATGAAAAGTTCCTCTTAAATATCAAACTCCAGTGAGCAATTCCATATTGGATACAAACCCTTAGACAAATTCAATCCTGAAATTTTGTTATCTGTTCTCTTCTTCATTTCTTAAAACTACTCCATACAAGCAAAGCTCCACCTCTTTAGGTTGTTTCACTGGTTTAACCCCACAGCTCTCCATACAAGCAGGATGGAAAAGTGAATTTATCAACAGCTTTTCCTACTCAAAATCAGCTATTTCTGGCCAGCCTGGAGCCAGCCTTCCAATCTACCTGCACCAAGAACAGGATTAAAGCAAAGAAAACAAAATGTACTAAAGTCTAAATATTTCACTTGTTTAACATCATATTCAAATTGGGAAATGTAAAAAAAAAAAAAAGGCGTTTTTATCTTTAATACTGAGATTCAGAAGCTAAAAGTACAGAGTTGTAGTTGGAAATGTGCAGACTCAACTTGCAAAGCCTCGAGCACAGCGAGTAACACCTCTTGACAGCACTGCCAGAAAAAAGTGCCAGCAAGCTCAAGAGCTAATTTGGTCAGAAGCCTCCCTGTGCCTCGGAAAGCCTCACCCCATCGCCTCCCTCTCTGCACAGACACTTTTTTTAGAGAAGATTCCCAAGAGCAAAAGTGTAAACTCAAGCACCGGGCTTTGTTTTCTGGTGCAGTTAACCCTTTCGATCCCACCCAGACCTGTTTCCCTTTGCTCCCCCTCCCTCTGCTGTGGGATGGGAAGAGGATGAGTGAAATCAGGAGGCACAGGGCAGGAAATCAGCGTGTGCACCACAGGAATTCCCACCCCTCAGAGCTCAAACCCACGGCTTCATTTCCAATTGATTTTGAAAAGCATTCAGTGATTAGCAGAGTTGATAACATGCATTTTTCTGATTTGATAGAAACTTAATCTAGTCAGGAATCAGAGCTGTTTCCTCTTGCACAGGGTGTCCCCTTAAAACATTGGATTAATTATCAAGTAATGCAGGGCACTGGGAAAGCCATAAAAATCCAAATATTGAGTGGAAACCAACACACCCAAACCAAGGCTTTCGAGGACAACTCCACTCAGTTTCCCTAAGGAGTTTCCAACACTCAGTGGAAGGAAGCTGGAGAAAACCCCCAAGAAAGAGAAGATACACAAGAGGAAAGGGATTGTGGAACCACTTCTCAGTTTCACTTTTGGCCATATCAAGTTTTTCCAACCTGATATCCCCCACCCTTTCTTAAAAAAAAAAAAAATAATCACAAGAACCACCTGCCCCACATTTGCCTTTCAGAGTGACTACAGGCCAAAAAAAATGTCCTAAGGGTTGGCTGCTCTTACTGACTCAGCGAGTAAACATTTCTCTAAATAACTTTAATTTAAAAAAAAGGAAACAATGCCATTTCAACCATTCCATGTCAAATTGGACATGAAGCAACTGTGAGATATCCCAAATATCACCCTGAGTGGGACAGCAGTGATGTCTGAGAGCATGAGCAATCTCTCATCCCTGTAAATAATGATTATTCACTATTTATGAACATATGGACACACAACTGTCACTGTCTATGAAATGTCAAAAATCCCACAGCAACCAAAACTCTGTATTTTAAAGCTACAATTATTCACACAATTCCCAGTCTACCAAAACATGAATATAAACTAATTATTAAAAATCAAATTCTTGTTATAACAATAAATTGAATTATTAAAAAATCCTTTTGAAAAAGCTGTTTATGGCACTAGATGAGAAAATTCTGCTTACTGAAGAGTGGGATTTTTTTCCCCCCAAAAAAAGCTTTATGAGAATATTGTTACAAATAATGTAACATGTAGTCCAAAAAGCTCCTTGGGATACAGTGGTATCACTCTGGTAAAAAAATGATTCCATTAAGAATCTTGATTATCCCAGCCAAAGCAGGAGAGCAAAAATAGAAATATTTTAGAAATATTCTCTCATTTTTCATGTCACGAACCCCATGCTGCACTTTTAAAGGCTGAGACTCCCCACCAACGAGCTTTGTCCTTTATTAAACCAAATATTACCCAAATTCTGTACTTCAGTTTGGGGCTGGCTGCACACACCAACACCTCCATGTGAGCGTGAGTCACAGAACTCTCCTGGCAGCAGGGAGGAGCCAGAAATCCTCCAGCAGGAGCTGACAGGAGCTCCCTGCTCCTCTCCCTCTCCTCTGCACTCTGCATTTCACCTCCAGGACTAACAGCCAGAGTTTTTATTTAACTGAGGGGCATGCACCTACAGCAGGGAATTTGGGTTTTACAGGGTTTTTAAACAAATGGTGTTTTCATTGCCAAAGTGATGCTACCTGGAGTGCTGGAGACCTGAACCACAAAGAAATCCCTCATTTTGTAGTTAAAAACAACGTCAAAGATTGGTACTACAGTCTGGACAACTTAGAGAAATTAAAACACACATAGAAATCAAAATTATTAAAAATTAACTACGAAATTCCATTTTAAACCAAACACCTTTAACTCGAAAACATTTTTTTTTTTCGACTTTCTGCAGTATCAGTGTCTCCCTTAATTATCCAGTCTCTGGATACCACTACAGACAGAGTGGTTTGTTTACATCCAAGTCTGGCACAGGGAATCCAACATCACCAGGATGCTTCAAAGTAAAACAGTTTGTTTTATACAACACAGACTGGTCTAAGATCCACCAAGTGTGAGCTGCAGCCAGAGAAATGGCACAAAGCTGAGAAAAACAAATTATAAATTCCAATGTAAACAAGAGAAAACAACCACAGAAAGGGGAGAGGAAGGGTTTCTGCTGGCTGAGAATTGCTCTGTGATGAAGCACTTTGCGTGTCCCAGGGGACAGGAGCAAAAAAGGAGTTTAGTGATATGGAAAACTGATGGGAAAATGGCATTTCACTGACTGGGGAGAGTCTCAGAAGCGAAGCTGAGCAAATCTTTAAGTGAACATGACACAAAAACATCTTGCAGAGAACAGTTCTGCCAATGGGGAGGTGCTGAGCACCCAAACTTGAGAGAGCAGAGGTGTAAATGTGTTAATCACATTTAGAATTGCACAAAGGAAATCAGGGGAATTAAGAGCTCAGATTTTTTTGCTGCAAATTTCTGCTGCCTTACATTTACAGCACTTCATCTGCCTTGGGCAGGGAGAGTGTTTTAATCCAACACCTTCAGTCCCACTACATTGTGATTATTATACATGAACAAATAGGGATTTGCAAAATGGATCAAAAATCAAAAGTATATTCTCAAATACTTTATTTCTTTGACTCGGAACTAGTCAACATGACTTTCAAAATTATGACAGTCTATACTGATCATACTTTTAGTCTCACAAACTTATTTTTCCTACTTCTTACACCCTTTTATATACAGGAATTCAGTTCTAGTTCCATTCTTCTCTACTTCAGTTCTACAACTGATCTTCACCACCACTGGCTTTTAGGACACCCAAGGCTTATGTAAATATTAAATTCGTTATTTACGTTTCTGAAAATTGAAGCGTTAGAATGATAAATATGCTACTGCATAAACAAGGCACTGTTGGCAAAATAAATTACAAATAGCCTTTTGAACATCTAGCACCAGTCAAATTGATTTTTCTAATGAAAAACAATTAAGAACACAGGTTACTAGAAGCAGATTTAATGTCTGTTGATCCAAATTGTTCAAGCAGGACATTTCAGTCAAAACAGAAATTGTACCAAGCTGCTTCCTGCTCAGTTCTGCCAAGCAGGAGCGCTGTGAAATCTGGCACTCGGTAAATCCAAGGAACCCGAGCTATTTCTTTCCAAGGTTTCCTTCAACTGAAGGAAAGGAAAGCCTGATTGAGCGCAGCGAGGCCGATCCCAAGCGCTCTCCCGAACCTTTGTCATGGAATGGCACCTCCTGCCGAGGAACCCTTCCCAGCAGGGAAAGTTCCCGCATAATGACCCGAGGTGTGACTCAATTAACACTCCCATTGTGCCGCGGGCACGCAGAGCGGCCCGGGCAGCTCTGCCGGCCCTGCCGCTGACCCCGGCCTGCAGCAAAAACGCACCTTTATCTCAATTACCCGGGCCGAGTCAAGATAGGGCTGAACCACCTAACCCCGGCGTGACACCGCTTCTCCATCCCATCGCTAGCCCATCCTTCAGCGGAAAGATGATCCGGTGTCACCACCCCTTTACCAAAACCCCAAAAAGCTGAATGTCCCCTCTACCTGCAGCTCGGGTACTCTGGCTCAGCTCTACCTTAAAAGCACACTCGGAGATCAGTGACATTCGTCCCGAGCACTTGTGACAGGTTTGCTGATAGGTGTTAATGTGATAAGCCTTAATAAACTGCTCGTGAGGTGGAGATCTAAAATCTGCACTAAAAAAAGAGAGGGCTCCAAAATCCAGGGATATTCCAGGGATTTCAACGTAAAAGACCGAGAAAATGAGTGGGCAAAATATCCCAAATGGCCCAAAACCTCCTAAAATCGCACTAAAAATAGCTCAAAAATTCCTGTAATCCCTAGTAAAACACCTAAACTCTGCCAAAATCCCAAGGACTGCTGGGAAAATCCAGGAAAAATTCAGCCTAACACACGAGAAAAATCATTTAAAATTTCCACTAAGAGACACAAAAATTCCCTAAAAATCGATATGAAAATGGCCTGATATAGTCCTAATATCTGCACTGGAACACCCCAAACCTGTCAAAATTCCAGGCGTTATTGGGGAAAAACATTGGGAAAAATCCAGGATAATTTCAGACTAAAAAAACCCCGAAAATTCCCTCAAAATTTGCGCTGAGAAAAGCAAAAATCCTCCAGAAATTGCACAAAAAATGGCCAGAAAAACTCCTAACATCTGGACTGAAAAACCAAAAATGGCCCAAAAATCCAGTGAGATTCCAGGAATTTTTAAGGAAAAAACTGGGAAAACGATGTCTTGATGTTTTGTCTTGATTTCACCTGGTTTGGCATGGAAATGCAATCCTTGGAGTTTCTCACTTCGATTCCCATGCAGTCTTCCAGAGGGATTTCTGTTTCACAGAATATCTGCATGGTTGGAGCTGAAGTTATCCTCTGTTGACCTGCTGTTTTACTCACTGCTGTCTGGGCTTCTTTGTTCTACAAAGCCTCTCGTTTGTAAGGAACTTTGAGGGTTCAACCACAGGTTATGAATGCACAGCCCACACACAAACATCCAGTTAAGAGCAGGTTCTGTCCATGTGGGGAGTGATTTATGAGTACTTGTGTTTTTAAAACCAGACCTAAGTGCATCAGGTAGGTACTTCAGCAGCTTAAGTAAATCCTCACACATTAGATACTCTCCGCGTTCTCTGTATCAGAGGGAAATATTCATTATGGATATTTTTGCTGATACAGTTTAACAGGAAAACCAGGATTTGTGCAAAGCTAAAAGCTTCCTGCTTTGAAAGGAGAATGAAAAAGCTGTTCCAGGAGCACCACCAGTTCCAGGACACCTCAAAGCCCGATGATGAGCACTTCAAGTACCAGTGTTAAAAAGAAACTGAATGAACTAAGAACTAAAAAAAATCAAGTTAAATACTTCCAGTCGAAATAATCAGAACTGAGCTCTGTATTTAATGATCAGAGCAGGCTCATGCCGAGGTGATCCCTGCAGGGCTGGGAAGGAAAGTGCCTTCCCACGGGTACGGTGTCAGCATTTCTGCAGCGCCAAACCACGTCCTGAAGTTGCCATTCGTGCACTTTTCCTCTCTCCCCTCGGGCCTGTGATGCCGTGCCAAGCTGAGGTGTAAATGAACGATGTTCAAACAAGGATTGAGATGAAGGCTCAGACAGCTCTGACCCGGCAATCCCGGGATCACCCATTACCACCGCATTTTCAGCTCCCTCACACCTCAGGTAAATTCACTTCCCGGAGCTTGCCGTGTGAATGTGCCTCATTACCAAGCAGCATTTCACCTCACCATGTGCAACTCAGCAATCTCCAGTAATAGGCATTCAAATAAAAACACACTAATGTGGTAAGAAACAAAACCAGGGCTTATCTATTCTGCAACTTTCTCCCTTCCCAGTCAAAACAATTCATTAGCATTAGGAAATACAAGTCTTACTCATCAGAAAAAAAAAAAAAAACAAAACAAAAACCAAGTGTCCCTGCTCAGTTTCTGAACTCCCAAAAGGACACCTTCCTGCTTCTGCTTAACAAGATTTCACTCTCTCATGTGAGTTTAAAAACAAACCCACACAATTTTCTTCCTCAGGTTTAATTTAGAGTAAATTATAAACATTTGTAACATAAACATGCTACAGAAGAGAAACTTAATTCTTTCACAGCTGGAATCTCCAAGTGAGAGAAATGAGCTGCTGATTTGTGAAACGCTGCGAGTGCATATAAATCTCTGAGATACTCATACAGAAACAGCTCCAGAATATTCATCAAGAATAAATGGACCAAAATCTGCACTTCTGTACACACAAAAGATCAATCACCAACTAATTAAATCACACCAGTGAGGCTGGGTTGTGAAGAACAGGGCAGACACATCACTCAAGCGTTTTAAATCCTGCAAATCTGTAAATAATGATGATTTCCAGTGGGATATATCCTGGAAGGTGCTGTCTGACCCCATGACACGCTACAAGACCTTCCTGGTGCCACCAAGGCTTCCCAGAGGGTGGCATCGAGAAGAACACGAGGTTTGTGGCTCTGAACAGCATATGGAAAACAGCAGCCACGCTGAGGCTTCAAACAACTTTCACTTGGGAAAAAAAAGGCCTTGAGACACCCTAGAAACTGAAGTAGTAGAAATGAGTGTGCAGAGATTTCTCTCTCCCTCCAAAAAGTCCCTTTCGAAATACATCAGATTGATCACAGCAGTATTTGCTATCAATAAAAGCTGTTTAGGTATTTCTACTAATATTTAACTACTGTCACCCACAACAGCTGCTCCTAGAAGAGTTTTCATATAATTTCTTTTAAAAAGTATCATTAAGAATTATCTGTGCTACACTGGGAGAAGGACAAGCCATGAATGAAACCATCACCACATGGCAATAATCTGAACGATCTAAGAATAGCAGTTTATAATCTTGCCTGGCTGATGCATCTTGCATTATGTTTATATATTGCTTCAGTCATTTCATTTTGAGACTATTACATAATATATCAAACAGAGCCACATGTCAGGGCAGAGAAAACAAACCTCACTCTCACAGAAAAACAACTTTTTAGGACAACGTTAAAGTAGTTTTATTGAAGTATAAATCTAATCTTCTCAATCATTTAAGCAGCCCATAAGCAGCTTGTTTGCTTGAACTCTTACGGCCATTTTCCATTAACAACTTCATTTTAAACATGATTTATCAAAATTACAGCATTTTAAAATAATCAATTTAAATATTAAATGCAAACACAGCACTGCAAGATAGACTTTCGAGGCTGAGAAAACCAAATTAATCTCCAATATTGCTTCATTAGTACCCCAGTGTTGTTCCTTTCAACTACAATCACAGCTTCTAGCAGAGTTACTCTTGGGGAATTCCTGAAGTTTAGATCACAGTGTATTATACACAGTAAATTAAAAAATAAAAGCCCATCATGATAAAACAGAGGAATCCTTTTAATACCAGCAGTCAGGTGAGAAAAAGCAACGAGGAAAGCACGGAGCCTCCTTTGACAGCTGTAACCTCGCAAAAGCCAATCCACAGGCACAGAGGTTTGGCTGAGGCGGAGACACGGATTCATTGAGGAAATTCTGGAGGGTGCATTTACTATCGGCTCTGCAAGTACAGACACATCAGGCGACAGCCTCTGTCTGCGCTTACACAACTCCCAGGAGCACAAAATCAACCTTACTCTTACAGGAAAGTGTTGGAAGATCAGCGAGACAAAGCAGTACGTGCGGAGGACACCACAACTGCGGGCAAGCCTTTCCAAAGCTGTCCTGCTGCTCACCAAAAACCCCAGAAACTTACATTTACCTCAGCGGACAAAAGCTTTTCCACCCTTTAACTCTACGAGCGGAACACGCACCACATGTCCACTGAATTGATTTGGAAACAACATTAAAGCTCCAACGCTTCACGCAACGCGTCCAGCTGCCGCCTCTGCCATGCGATGCACGGCGAGCACAGCACAAACCATCGGTGTTAAATCATGAAATAACCCCGAGCAGCACCGGGGGCGGCTGCAGCAACAGAGGCACGGTCCCACACGGGGAGCCAAAGCTGCCGGGCGTCCCTGCAGCCCCACGTGTGCACAGTGTGTGTGTGAGGGCTGTGCCCTCAGCCCCACATGTGCACAGGGACTGACAGCAGCTCCGAGCGCGACACGCGGGCTCGGGGACAGCGACAAGCTGGCCCGGACCCGCTCGCTGCCCGTGGAGTGGCACAGCACAGCACGCTGCACCCAGCACTTTCACGCCGCCACCACCTCCCCAGCTCCAGCCCGAGCGACTTGACAGCCGCTCGCAACACGCTTGGCAGGAGTAGTATCAGCTTCAGTCCACAGCGCTCCGAGCACCCCGAGCCGGCATCCCGAGCCCGCTGCGGCATCCCTGAGCTCCGATACCCCGACACTCCGCCCCGGCGCTCCAAGCCGCCGTGCTGCTCGGACATCCCGAGCTGGCTGCGGCACCCCGAACTGACAACCCGAGCGCGCTCCGCCGCTCTGACATGCCGAGCCGCGCCGGCAGCCCGCGCCGCGCTCCGCCGCTCTGACACCGCGCCGCGCCGCTCCGACACCCCGCTCCGCTCCGCGCTGCCGTAACAAAATTTCTTTTTTAGTGTCAGAAAGTTGAACACCAGAGCGAGTTGCCCAGAGAAGCTGTAAAGTCTTCA